>CM040240.1:106333568-106733568 GCA_022545495.1 Chrysanthemum lavandulifolium
ATTACTACAAAAGATTTAACGCTAATCATTAGTTTCGCCTCAACCACAACACCTAAGATTATAACGGACATTTTGCAAGGAATTTAGGAATCCTAACGCTTCTAAATCAATCCTTAAACCCTTACTATGTCCCCACACATAACATCGGATATATGACGGTTTATAAAGCAAAACATCGACAATACATAATGTTCGACTCGGGATTAATGCGGGTCAAGACTAAATTTTTTCAGTAACCTTATAATGGGTCGAACCCATTCTCATTACCAGAAGATTGACGAGAACTGCTCCATTTGCACAAGATACCTCTCCCATTATCCGTATAGCGTCATTCTCAATATACTGTTTCAACAATGCTCGATCATCAACATATCGTCTAAGCTCATTCGTCATCCCATTCACCCTACCCGACGGACTCACCTCCAATCCACCCAGACAAAAGCTCAATCAATCAATGTCTCATCAAGATCAAACACAATCGATAAACAGCGCATATTCAACATCCCTAAACATGCATCGTATAATCGAGCCGAAACAACACAGCACCAAAAACATGGGAATTTCTTTAATTTACTTGACATTGCTACTTACACACGGGCCTACAGGGTCATACACAATAGCATTTACATACTTTAACATTAAAGTTAACAAACGGGCAACAAGTTTATCAGCTAAACAACACACAAAAACCTTAAAATTCAAAACCTTTACATAAATTACCATCAAATTCAACACACATTATAAACTAAACAATGCTAAAAGCCATAAAAACAAAATTTCAACCTTCAAATTTATACTACTACTTACACAAGGACCCATCGGCTCATGCAAACTTTAACCGAAGGTTTTATAACTTTGTTCAGAATGTGTCAAGCAATCCTACCATGTGGTAGGTAGTAGAAATATGTTCGCCTAACAAAGTGAAAATGTCTCCAAATCCGAGGGTAGCAAAGTCATCAGAAATATGTAGAAAGTTAAAGAAGATTCTAGCTTGCGGACTTCCTTAATACGACTAATTGTTTTTTCGTGATAAGAGCTTATGTTATCTAGAACTTGATTGGAGACCAAAAATATTCCTTTGCATATGTCGAACATCTTCAAGAGTAATGCCAGGAAGTAAGCAAAAGAAAAACAATTGTTGCGATCAAAGACAAGTCAAAGGTACATGAAACATGGTTGAAGATGATCCAATATTTTCTTAAACTTAAATAATCGCCTAAACTCAATCTTATATGATTTTCTTCACAAGTGAAGATATTTTTCTTAAACTTAAATAATCGCCTCTAAACTCAATCTTATATGATTTTCTTCACAAGTGAAGATATTTTTTCTTAAACTTAAATAATCGCCTCTAAACTCAATCTTATATCATTTTCTTCACAAGTGAAAATACTTTTTCTTAAACTTAAATAATCGCCTCTAAACTCAATCTTATATGATTTTCTTCACAAGTGAAGATATTTTTTCTTAAACTTAAATAATCGCCTCTAAACTCAATCTTATATGATTTTCTTCACAAGTGAAGATATTTTTTCTAAACTCAATCTTATATGATTTTCTTCACAAGTGAAGATATTTTTTCTTAAACTTAAATAATCGCCTCTAAACTCAATCTTATATGATTTTCTTCACAAGTGAAGATATTTTTTCTTAAACTTAAATAATCGCCTAAACTCAATCTTATATGATTTTTCACAAGTGAAGACATTTTTCTTAAACTTAAATAAACGCTCTAAACTCAATCTTATATGATTTTCTTCACAAGTGAAGATTTTTTCTTAAACTTAAATAATCGCTTCTAAACTCAATCTTATATGATTTTCTTCACAAGTGAAGATATTGTTTCTAAACTTAAATAATCGCTCTAAATCAACACGAGTACACATTATTCTCATAATCTATCTTTATAAACTAACTCATTCCTAGATGAATTTCTTCACAAGTGAAGATATTGTTTCTAAACTTAAATAATCGCCTAAATCAACACTAGAGTACTACACATTATTCTCTTATATATATCCATGAAAATTTCAACCAAAAATACACATCACTAAGTAAGGCATTTCACGAACACTTGGTCTACACATATATCCATGAAAATTATAGCCAAAATACACATAACTAAGTAAGGCATTCCGTCGAACACTTGGTCATACATGCAATCCACAACATAGTTATGCATTTTGCCAAACACTTAGTCTCACGTATACAATCAATCAATCAATTACACAAAGCATCATATAACATCTTGACATGTGACGAATAGATAAGATGTACAAACACATATTTTATAACTACAAAAGTAAAAACATTCATTAGTTGAAAATTAATTACCAATATTAGAATTCAAATCCACATAACATCTGCTTCAATTGATTAACAAAAGGAATCATCTTAAGAAAATTTTGAAAAGTTGAAATTTATACCCAAATGAATCGAAATCAATCGCTTAAAAGTCAACCCAAATAACACCGCAGTCATCACGGAGATTATTGGCAAAGAGATGATAGGAGATGATAGTTAATAACCAATATGAGAGTAAAACCACTTGAGATGAAGAAAGTGTGGTGGGTGTGTGTTTGGTTTTGCAGAGAATACTTTTTTAGGTGAGAAGAAATGGTGATAATACAGCTAGACTTTTCTAATTTTTGGCAAAAATTACAAAATGCCATTCCGCCTAAACTGATATTAATATGAGATGCACTTAATCTACGGTCAGGATCTTCTCTACTCACAAAAATAGATTTCGTTTGAACGCTGTATATATATATATATATATATATATATATATATATATATATATGTCATAATCTAGAAGAAAAGAAAATAAATAATACACATTAGATATCTTCTTGGATACAATAAAATGGTGGGAACGTCACGTTTTGTTCAAAAGTTAGGTAATTCAGTTAAGAAAATCTCAGATAGCAAAACTTCAAGCTGGTGGTACAATCATCACATGCGTGCCGCTTCTCGTGCCATTTTCGACCGAATCCCTCTCGTCGATCTTGTTCTTGAAGTCCGAGACGCAAGGGTGAGTCGTGTCCCCTCTCTTTATGCATACCAACTGTTCGATAAAACTTTTTTTTTGCCCTTGGAGAATGTTTAACGAAGACTCACTTTGTGTCTTCTCTTTTATTTTCAGATTCCGTTGTCATCAGAATATGGGCAGTTAAGATACTTCCCATCTTCGTCTAGGAACATTATCGTCCTCAATAAATTGGATCTTGCTAGTCGCTCAAAACTAAGGTAACATATTTTATTTTTATTTTTTGCGGCAAATTTGTAATATTGTTGATATAAGGGTTCTCAAAAGAAAGACGATGTCTGTGAAACTTTGTAAGTCATGGGCGAATCTTTTTCATATTGCTCAATGTAAAGACAAACTGTGGCACCTTCTGACCCAGTTCCGGAAAACCAAACGTGACCCATCTTCAAATAAATAGCGAATTCCCTGATTCTTTGAGATGGAACCATCAACAGGATCTTTGTATTCAAATTCATCAGCACTGGCAACATTTGCCACATATGATCTTATACCCTTTATGGTAGTGTTAACATCACTGAGAGAAGCCTGTAGCTTCACCAAGTGAGCCATTAGTTCCTTTGCAGCACCTGCATCAACATTCTCGTAATCATAGCGAGTATAATAGTGGCGTCCAAATTTAGCCCAGTGTTGCTTCACAATGTTGTCAACAGTCACAAGATTTCCTCCATTGAAATTGTCTTTGTTTTTATAAGCAAGAATGGATAACCAAGCCAACACAGCCCAGATTTCGTCCTTTTCACGGATATGGTCCGATCCAGTCCCGAAACTCTCTTCACCTCAAACTGAGCATAGACCAGCATCCGTCAAATTACCAAAGAATTTCCAGCCGGTTGGTACCTCGAAAAAATTCAAGTTCAAACTTTTAGCTACAACATCAAGAGCAGCAGATGTTGGCATGCTCCGGGCAACACCCTTTTAATCCAGATGAGAAGTAGGGAATGGATTTAACAGCATTGGCAGCAATGATAGCAACAGAATCAGAACGGGTACAAAAAACCTTTTACCAAGAACCATGTTCCTATCGGCATCACCATCTGCAGCAGCACCAAATTCTGGTGGGTTACTGTCAGTTTTTTTTACCCAATCCCATTCGTGAGGCCAACTCTTTGGCATACGTTAGGTTGGGATCAGGATGTCCACCACCAAAGTCTTCCTTTGGTACGCAGTTCAACAACGAGCTTTCTTTTGCACCAAGTTCTTCAACAGATATGCGACTTGCATAAGCTCCAGCAACTCCGTGAAGCGCATCATAACAAAAACTAAACTGTGGAGATGCAATTAACTTTTTTAATGGACTCACAGTCAAAAATTGACTTCATCAATTTCATATAGTCACTTGCTGAATCAAAAACATCAACATCAAATTGACCATCAGACCAGAAAATTTTGAAATGCCAATTACGGAAATATCCACATCAGGTAAGCCTTCTGCAAGAAAATACTCCTTTATTGTTTTTGCATTCTCGTAGATTTGATCAGTAATTCCTTCAGGTGCTGGCCCACCATTTCCCTTATTGTATTTAATTCCAAATCCTCATTGTGAGCACCTGGGTTGTGAGTTGTGACTTTCTGTCACTATAAATGCACCATTTGCTTTGGAATCATCAGCACCAACTCTTTCACGCACAACTGCTGATACTGCAGGTGTTGACAGAAGTCCATTTTGGCCAACCCAAACAATTTTAACTCCATTTGCAGCTGCCATCTTAATTATAATCTGGATTGCATCCTTTGAATAGTATCGTCCATCATCCGAACGACTAGTGTAGAACCTTTAACCTTTTCGGCAGAAAGGGCGTTGAATGTTGATTGAACAAAGTTATGCAAGTAACGGGGTTGAGTGAACACTTTAACCTTCGTCCTGAGACTAGAGGTACCAGGCTTCTGGCCTTCAATTGGCGCTGATTCGACACGTTTTACCGTAAATTTCGCCATTATTCTCAGAAGTGAGAGTGACATAATGACATATACGTAAAGATAGATGGATGGATGGACGTGTTCGGGATTATTCTTTTTTGTTTTATTTAACTCTCTGTATGGATATTTTAATTATGAATGTTACAAATGGCGATCTTAACAAAACCTGCAATATCAGGATATAAACGAGAGCACTTAAAATTCATATTCATTTGTGTTTCATCTAATCAAATCATTTCAGTTGCTATTTTTTCTAGTGTAGTTAGAAGATTCTGGAGTTTAAAAATAGCTTTTATAAGCTCTACCCAAGTGATACTTTGTCATAAAATTGTTACTCAACTTTACTCACAAACGTGTTAAAGTTAAATTACTTGGGATGTTCAACTATTTTCATTTCAGTTTAAAAGGATAAGTTCATCTTATAATATTTTGTAAAATAATGGTATCACCTGTTTGAATTGAGCCTGATTTCGACTCTTGTGGGCTTTATCTAATATTATAGTATATACCTTTTTGGTTTAAGAATTTTAATGTTTAGCAATTTTATTTTTTGGCTCTCCCTCCATTGGTTTCACTAATGAATTTATTCTTTTATTGTCAATTATAGGAGTGGATGGATTACTTTAAGGCGCAAAATTACATACCTTATGCTATCAATTCTCATAACAAAGACAGTATCAAGGAGGTAAACGAGAACACATTATTTCTGTTGTTGTCAATTTGATTTTTGCTTTTATGTTTTCTATTACATGCTTGGACTTGGATCCTTCATTAAGAGCATCTATTTGTAGTTCCTGAACTTTGTCCAAGCAAGACTTAGAGACATTAAAAGGAGCACACATTCAAGTGAGACTCGTACCACTACAGTAATGCTTGTCGGAATTCCTAATGTTGGCAAATCTGCCTTAGCAAACTCCTTGCATCAAATTGGCAGAATCAGTGCTGCAGGTAACCTTATTAATTATGACAAAGACACACACACTTACGAAAGTGTTTTTCTATCTTTATACTGAGGATATGTTTTTGTGTTTTTTTTCTGCTAACTGATATATTGTCTTCAAGAGAAAGGGAAGTTAAAACATGTGACTATTAGTCCACAGCCAGGGGAGACAAAAAATATCACCAGTTTAAAGGTATAATCTTTGTTTACATGTTACTTTGTTTTTTTGGTGCAAAATTTATTTAGTTTTATAAGATTTCATTTCAGATTGCAAGCCATCCTAATATTTATATCTTGGATACCCCTGGAATTTTGCCTCCCGAGATTCTTGATGCAGAATTGTCTTCAAAATTGGCTTTAACCGGTATCGTTTTACTATGCATTTTTTTTCCTCCTTAGTTTGTTACTATGCTAGTTGAATATCAGTTTATATTATATTTGTATCGTTTCTTGTTGTAAACCTTTCGCTTACTCTTCAATGCAGGAGCAATTAGTGACTCTTTGATTGACCAATCAGACCTTGCACAGTACTTTCTCTCTATTCTCAATTTGAGTGATGAATACAAGAAATGGGCAAAGTTTTCCACAATGTACCATAACATAGCTGGCACTTGCAGTTGTGGGTCTGAGTTGGAAACAAACGAAAATCAAATTGTGAATGATCATACTCAGGTACAAAAGAATATTGTAAATAGCATCATATACCAATCGCGTTGTTTAAATTTATCAGTGTTTATTTAGAATTTCTATGTTTTCTAGGTAAAAAGAATTTAAGTTATATGTTCTGCACTATTTCATAAAACAGGGGTATAATACCTTTTGTCATTATAGTAGCCATTGCATTTAGTAAAACATTTCATTAGACATATGGCTAAAAGCCTAAAACCGAGATCCTCTATACTTTGTTGTAGGATTTTGTGGTACAGGCTGTTCGTCGAGCTCTCTTTGAGGAGATATCAGCTTACGAAGGTAACCTGGAAGATGAGAACGAGATGGTGCAGCTGATTAAAACACAGTTTACAACACTGAGAAATGTTTTAAATGTGACTTCAGATTCATGTGGTGATACTAATAATGTAGTTTCTACAAAGCTTATTAATCTTTATCGTACCGGAAGACTTGGCCATTATACTTTAGATAGCTTGCCAAGAACATGTGAATTCTAAATTATTTATTTTCATTTTAGAATTTACAATTATTCTTTATCAATACGAAAATTTTATTCTTAGGTTTAATTTCAACAAAAAGGTAGCTTAGTAAAATACAATAATTCAACATGAGGTTCATATTTTATATGTATAGATAGGGCTAATTGCACGAAAATATATCTAACTTGTCATCTTTTGTAGTTTTGTGTAGCCTATTATTTTTTTTGTAGTTGCATGTACTCAACTTTTGAATTCAGTCAGTTTCGTGTATCGGATGACCTACTAAACAAGTCAAACAAGTAACATGTGATTATTTTTAGAGTAAGGTCCTTGTGGTTTGTATAGTATCACGAATTTAGTCTATAATTTTTTTTATACGAGGTCCTTGTGGTTTGCGGGGTATCACGAATTTAGTCCCTAATTCTTTTTATACGTTTTCGCCCGTTTTTTTTACGTTTTCATGTGTTTTTATTCGTTTTCATATGTTTTATCCGTTTTTCTATGTTTTTGTCTGTTTAATACGTTTTCATCCGTTTTTATATATTTTCGTCCGTTTTATACGTTTCTTTCATTTTTACGTTTTTATACGCTTTCATCCGTTTTTATGCGTTCTCGTTTCTTTTTATACGATTTCGCCCGTTTTCTTACGTTTTCACCCATTTTCTAACGTTTTCATACCTTTTTGTCCGTTTTTATACGTTTTTGTTTGTTTTTATTCGTTTTCGTCCATTTTTCTTACATTTTCATCCGTTTTTATCCACTTTTATACGTTCTTGTCCGTTGTTATACTTTTTCGTCTGTTTTTATACGTTTTCACCCGTTTTCTTACATTTCATATGTTTTAGTCCATTTTTATACGTTTTCTAGCGTTCTGCCCATTTTCTTACGTTTTCGTTCGTTTTTCTTATGTTTTCATCCGTTTTTATCTGCTTTTATGCGTTTTATCCGTTTTTATACGTTTTCGTTTGTTTTTTTACGTTTTCAACTGTTTTCTTACATATTCTTACATTTCATACATTTTGTCTGTTTCTATAGGTTTTTATAAGCTTTCATTACGTTTTCAAACGTTTTATCTATTTTTATATGCTTTCATACGTTTTCACACGTTTTTATCCTATTTTCTACGTTTTCATCTGTATTTATATGTTTTCGTCTGTTTTTTGTTCGTTTTCTTACATCTTTGTACATTTTATATGTTCTTGTACATATAAAAGCGGATAAAATAGGTTAATAATAGATGAATGCGTAAGAAAACGTATAAAATGCATAAAAATGTACAAAAACGTACTAGACCATATAAGAACGTATAAAAACACACAAAAACGTATAAACATGTACAAAAGCGTAGAAATACGCATAAAAACATACATGACGGATGAAAACAGAAAAAAACGTATGAAAAACGGATAAAAACGTAAAAATACAGATGAAAATTTTTAAAAATGAATGAAGACTTATAAAAACGTAAGAGAATGGGCAAAAACGTATAAAACGTATAAAAACGTATAAAAACGGATGAAAACGTATAAACATAAGAAAAACGAAAAAAACGTATAAAGACAAACGAAAACGTATAAAAACGGACGAGAACGAATAAAAATGTAAGAAAACGTATGAAAACGAACGAAAACGTATAAAAAGGACGAAAACATATAAAAAGAGATGAACGTATAAAACCGTAAGATATGGGCTTAAAAACGAGCGAAAACGTATACAAATGGACGAAAATGTATTAAAACATATGAAAAAAGAAAGAAAACGTATAAAAATGGACGAAAACGTATAAAAACGTACGAAACACATAAAACGGACGAAAACATATACAAACAGACGATAACGGATGAAGGCGTAATAAAACGTATACAAATGGAGGAAAACGTATAAAAAGACAAAAACGCATAAAAACGGACGAAAACGTATTATAACATAAGAAAATGGGCAAAAATGTAAGAAAACGAACGAAAAAGTATATAAACAGACGAAAATGTATAAAAACTTATAAAAGCGTAAGAAAAACGGAATAAAACATATAAAACGGATGAAAACATATAAAAACGATCGACTACGTATAAAAACGGATGAAAACGTATAAAAACAGACGAAAATGGATAAAACGTAAGAAAAACAGACGAAAATGTATAAAATAATTATGGACTAAATTCATGATACTCCACAAATCACAGGGACAATTTATGTAATTAACTTAAAATATAATTACATGTTAGTTGTTTAATAAGTCATCTGATACACGAAACTGATTGAATTCAAAAGTTGAGTACATGTAACTCTAAAAAATAATAAAATAATAATAATAGGTTACACAGAACTACAAAAAGTGACAAGTTAAATACATTTTCGTGCAATTAGCCCTTATAGATATATGGTAAATTTTATTTTTATTTATTTTTATCATAAACCTAATAATTTTCATTTCATCTCAATATAGTAAACTAATTTATTACCCATTTCATAGTTTGGAAAATTTATTATTGATACGATTGGACTACATGTTAGATGTAATTTCATGCAATTAGCCCTTATAAATATATGGTAAAGTTTATTTTTATTTGTTTATTTATTTATTTATTTATTTTTCTATAGCCTAACAATTTTCATTTCATCTCAATATAGTTAGACTAATTTATTACCCATTTCATATGTTTTTATAAGTTTTTATTATATTTTCAAACGTTTTATCTATTTTTATATGCTTTCATACGTTTTCATACGTTTTTATCCTATTTTCTACATTTTCATCCGTATTTATATGTTTTCGTCTGTTTTTTGTTCGTTTTCTTACATCTTTGTACATTTTATACGTTCTTGTACATATAAAAGCAGATAAAATAGGTTAATAATAGATGAAAACGTAAGAAAGCGTATAAAATGCATAAAAATGTACAAAAACATACTAGAACATATAAGAACGTATAAAAACACACAAAAACGTATAAACATGTACAAAAGCGTACATATACGCATAAAAACATACATAACGGATAAAAACAGAAAAAACGTATGAAAAATGGATTAAATCGTATAAAAACAGAAAAAAAAAACGTAAAAATACGGATGAAATTTTTAAAAAATGAATGAAGACTTATAAAAACGTAAGAGAATGGGCGAAAACGTAAGAAAACGGGCAAAAACATATAAAAACATATGAAAACATATAAAAGATAAGAAAAACGAAAAAACGTACGAAAATGTATAAAAACGGATGAGAACGAATAAAAAGGTAAGAAAACGTATGAAAACGAACGAAAACATATAAAAGCAGACGAACGTATAAAACCGTAAGAAATGGGCAAAAAAACGAGCGAAAACGTATACAAACGGACGAAATGTATTAAAACAAAAGAAAAACGGAAGAAAACGTATAAAAATGGACCAAAACGTATAAAAACGGACCAAAACGTATAAAAACGGACGAAAACATATAAAAATGGACAAAAACATATAAAAACAGACGAGAACGGATAAAAACGTAAGAAAGCGTATACAAACGGAGAAAACGTATAAAAAGACAAAAACACATAAAAACGGACAAAAACGTATAATAACATAAGAAAATGGGCAAAAATGTAAGAAAACGAGCGAAAAAGTATATACGCGTACGAAAACGTATAAAAACGTAAGAAAAACGGAATAAAACGTATAAAAAGGATGAAAACGTATAAAAACGAACGACAACGTATAAAAACTGATGAAAACGTATAAAACAGACGAAAACGGATAAAAACGTAAGAAAACAGACGAAAATGTTTGAAAAAATTATGGACTAAATTCGTGATACTCCACAAATCACAGGGGCGATTTATGTAATGAACTCAAAATATAATTACCTGTTAGTTGTTTAGTAGGTCATCTAATACACGAAACTGACTGAATTCAAAAGTTGAGTACTTGTAACTACAAAAAAAATAGTAGGCTACACAACACTACAAAAAATGACAAGTTAGATACATTTTCGTGCAATCGGCCCTTATAAATATATGGTAAATTTTTATTTATTTATTTTTATTTATTTATTTTTTCATAAGCCTAACAATTTTCCTTTCATCTCAATATAGTAGACTAATTTATTACCCATTTCATAGTTTGCAAATTTAGTATTGATACGATTGGACTATATGCTCCAAGTAGTTTGTAAACCCGTGGAATCCCGGGAATTTTTAAAGAAATTATTTATTGAGGAGTTACGTGTGTGAATAAATTAACAAAAACAATGATCACAAATAGGTTATATTATTTCATGAAGGGAATAATAAGTAATATGTGAATCATATGATAAACAATTTGGTTTATAACTATTAAAATAATAAAGGTGCATTTATCGTCTTCTCCAACTTTAATAGTATTGAAGAGCAAAGGTATGTGGTGAGCGTCAAACACTTGAGTAGCCAATGTTCATTCCGTGAACACCTAAAAATAAAAAATAAAAAATGAAACTAAAAATATTTTGTTGATAAAGAGTTATGTAAAGTTAAAACTTATCATTTTATATTGTACATAACTTATCGACCAATGGAATCACGGGTATGTTGAAAGGAGTTATTCATTAAGAAGTTACGATCAAGTTGTATGTGTGGACAAACCCGTGGCAAAAACGGAAGTCTCTTGTGGAAGCATCGTTTGCTGCTTCATCATTGATCTTTTAGTTTTTTTGGGGGCTTTATACTGCTTAAATATGATGTACGTACTATTTAGAGTCAGTTTGTATGAGGTGAAAAGATGAGTTATGAAATTCGCTTAGCGACATTCAAGATTTCCGTGTTCCGGTTCTTTTTAATATTTGAAATATTAGTGATCTTGTGTATATCAGAATGTGTTTTCATAGTTGATCATTCATGTTTAATTAACTTGAGTTGCAGAAGATAACCACATGATCGTAAATGTGCATATCAATAACCATATGATCAAATGGTAAATTGCTTTGTTAGTTTGTTCAAATAGTCAAATTATTGTTGCAGTTCTGTACTTCTTTGGTAATAATTATTCCCTATTCTTTGATACAAACGGGCAGAAAGTATACATGTGAAAATTTCGAAATGAAATTCATTGTTGGAAGCATGAAATCGGAGTGATGAGGCTCTAATGAGGTTTTGGTTAATGGTAAAAAGATTGGGTAAAATACATAATCCTTTGTTCATTCTAAATTTGTGTTTAGGAGCAATTTTCAGTACATCCTGCTATCAAACTCATATCAATAGTGACTACCACCCGAAAGCTAAAACCTCAGACTTTAATATAAGATCATTTTGGATCTAAATTGGGTATTTAAGTTAGTTTAGATGCGTTTAATCTTCGTAGATTCAAATAGACCTAAACAAACCTAATCATTTGTATCCATCAAATTTATTAGATACAACTGTTCCTACAGCTCCAAGAAGTACTAGTGGACTCAGTGTCCCAACAGGTACATTTTTAACACTAATTAGTTGCTCGAATAGGCACAAGTTAGCGTGTTTAAAGATGCTCAAGAGTGATACTTCTTCTCCTCAACCTATCCTCAGCAAATTTAAGCTATGATAGGTGCTTATGCTCCTTCAGTCTATTTCACCCTAATGAAGAATTACTCCCTTCATCTGTTCAATGGTTTTTTGAAAATGGGGCAGAGCTATACCAACTTGGCAAAGATACATAGCCTGTGTTAAAAACTGGTGAGAACCTTCCAAATAAGGGTTCAGTGGATGATGCATTTCTAGATCTCCCATCTGATCAGTGTGAAAAAGATAGCGTGAGGAAAGGGTCTTTGCCCAATGCAAGTGCGTATATATATGCATGTGAAATCAGCACTAGGGAGCATGTGTACTGATCTAGCCATATGGTTGTATTATCCTTTCAATGGTGGAGCGAAGTTTCAGCTAGGACCTTTCATCATTCCCTTAGGAAAGTTAGGGGAAGTTAGGGGAACATGTGTTGGAATATGTATATATTTATAAAACCGTGCATGTCCGGATTCGAACTCGTAACCACGAGATTGCACACATTACGAATGAGAATTAAAGTTAATAATTAATGTTAATTGATTACGATTAATTATTATACAAAACTCGACAAACGATCGTTAAGTATTTAACGGAAATGACTAACGACCGTTAAATGTAAAAGGAGAGAATATATGGTGAATATCTTACAAGTGGAAAAGATTCGGGGTTCCTTTTTCTCCCCTATTGTGGCCGGCCAAAGGAGGGCATTCCAAGCCCAAAACCCTAACTTGTTCCCTAAGATTTTCATTCAATATATATACAATGGCCAGGGTTAATGTTTTTTATAGCTTTTGTGTACACACATTAACCTAAGTTTTCTTTGTTCTTTCTCTTGCAAATAATCGACCACAATACCCTTTAGGGTGTTTGGTTTTGTTTTTCTAAAACAAAGTTTTGTAGATCTAGCAATCTTTTAATTCGTTTGTTAATTCGTGTGTACAAGAGCGTGGTAGTAAGACACTATTCTTACACCAATTGGTTTGAGTTATAAAGCGGTGAGGATAACTCGTTAAACCACTTTGTCACATCCATTGAAGAGATCTACTGAATTGCAAGAGGTACGTTACGCATTCTATCAGTTAATTATTTATTTGTTATGATCCTAAGTCTTCCGTTGTGTACTCTGTGGTGTCTATATGTTTTATTGTATATCATATATCATAAACTCAACGATTGGCATCACGAGCCTTGTATAACAAGTAATTAATTCTTGAAACACATAAAATAAATAAACATGATTGTGTTATTAATTGTCGCGAGATCTAGGGTTTACAAAACCTAAATACTAATTTTTGGGGGCGTTTTTGGTGCCTAATTAGGGTTTGTAAACTTACTTTAATTGGATTAGAAACCCTAGGTCGCATGCAATTTTATGTGTATTGTGTAACTCTGTTTAATTGCATTAATTGTTAAGTGTGATTTACATCCGTGATAAATACATGCATGTTTTGTCATGGATCTGCTTTTATTGTATGCTTTACTTTGTTAAGTGATATACACTAATATTATGATAGATCTAAAATTGGGGAAGATCTCAATCATTATTATTTAATCAATTATGTGCTATGTGGTATGTGTTTAATTTTGACTTACGCAATCGATGAATCGATGCATGTGGCTTACTTTGTACATTGCTGAAAACGGGTGAGAGTCTTAATTAAACATATACATATTGACAAATCTAGAATTGATTATTAATAGGATTTATCAAAATGTTTGCATGTGGCTATTTGATATGCATGACTTATTATTATGTTATGCATTCATTGTTTATTTGTTTATTTTTTAAAGGGCAAATCACCTAAAAATGTAGTTAACTTGCCACTTTTTCTCATTGTATGTAGCATTCTTTTTTTTTCTCATTCTGTCAATAAACCTCTATTGTTAGTCCTTTCTGTGTACCGTTACCAAAAAACTTGCATCGTTAGTCCTTTATGCTAACGACCGTTAATAAATAACTTAAAATTTGGTTATCTTACGCTAAAATTGCATCGTTGGTCCTTTATACTAACGATCGTTAAAAAATAACTTAAAATTTGGTTTCTTACGTTTAGTCCGTTTTTCACGTTTTTGTCCGTTTCACGTTTCGTTCGCTTTAACACGATTTTGTCCGTTTTTCACGTTTTCATACGTTTATACACGCTTTCATCGGCTTTTCAAGTTTCGTCCGTTTTTCACGTTTTCATCTGTTTTACGTTTTCATCCGTTTTACACATTTTCGTTCGTTTTGCATGTTTTCATTCGTTTTACACTTCGTTTTAACACGTTTTCGCCAGTTTTCACGTTTCATCCGTTTTACATATGTATTCGTCCGTTTTACATTTTCGTCCGTTTTGCGTTTTCGTCCGTTTTTCACGTTTTCATCCGTTTTACATGTTTTCGTCGGTTTTACGTTTTGTCCGTTTTCATGTTTTCGTCCGTCTTTACACGATTTGGTCCGCTTTAACACCCTTTCGTGATTTTCACGTTTCATCCGTTTTACATGTTTACATCCGTTTTGCACGTTTGATTTGTTTTTACGATTTCGTCTTTTTACATTTTGTACATTTTACACATGTATTCGATTCGTTTTCTCATCGTCCTCCGTTTTACGTTTCATCCGTCTCTACACGTTTTTGTCCGTTTTTTCACGATTTCATCCATTTTTACACATTTTCATCCGTTTTTATATGTTTTCGCCTGCTTTTCACGTTTTCGTTCGTTTTTTCATGTATTCGTCCGTTTTTTCACGTTTTCATCAGTTTTTTATGTGTAAACACGCACGAAAACGTGTTTAAAATGGATGAAATGTGTAAAAACGGATGAAAAAGTGTAGAGACGGCTGAAAACATTCGAAAACGTATTAATATGCGAAAAATAGACAAAATGTGCAAACACGAACGAAAACGTGAAACAACGGATGAAAACGATAAAAGCGGATGGCGTGAAACAACGACGAAAACATGCAAAACGGACGGCGATAAAAGCGGATGTAAACATGAAAAATGGATGGCGTGAATAACGGATGGCGTGTTAAATGGACGAAAATGTGTTAAAACATACGGCGTGTAAAACATACAAAACGCAAGCGAGATGAGAACATGCAAAGCGGATGGCGTGTAAAATAGATGAAAACATGAAAAATAGACGAATATGCGTTAAAGCGGATGGCGATGTAAAAGCGAATGATGGCGTGCAAAATGGATGAAAATGTAAAATGGATGGCGTGTAACAACGGATGAAGCGTGAAAAGCGGACGAAAGCGGGAAAAGCGGACGAAAACATGAAAAAGCGGACGGCGTGTAAAGCGAATGAAAGCGTGTAAAGCGGATAAAAGCGTGAAAAAGCGGACGAAAGCGTGTTAAAGCGAATGAAAGCGATGTAAAAGCGTGAAAAAGCGAGATGACGTAAGAAAACCTAATTTTAAGTTATTTTTAGCGATCGTTAGTATAAAGGACCAACGACGCAAGTTTAACGTAAAATAACCAAATCTTAAGTTATTTATTAAAGGTCGTTAGCATAAAGGACTAACGATGCAGGTTTTTTTGGTAACGGGTACACATAAAGGACTAACGATAGAGGTTTATTGACAGAATGAGAAATAAAAAAGAATGCTACATACAATGGAAAAAAGTGGCAAGTTAACTACATTTTTAGGTGATTTGCCCTTTTTTAAATACTTGCTTGTTTTGTTATGTGTAACAAGGGTATTTTGATAAGAAAAATAAACTGACCTAAACAATGGTGAAACATGTATTTTTAAGCATAGTAATTATAATCGTTTAATTGATTGATTTTTTTGCACAAAATAGTTAGAACGGCTCACCCATTAATGAAAAACTATGTGATGGGTACAAGGAAGGTACGCATTAAATTGTGACCTTAAAGAAGAGGGTTTTTAATATGCTTCGCGCTGACCTGATTCTCATCTCGTTTGTGCGTCTTAATGGAGCTACCAAGTATTCCTATATATGTGCATAAATCCTTAAGGGTGAATTTACTTTAAATTCTACGCGCCACTTTTGTGGTAATTATCCGAATAACTTGGGTCTTATGACTCATGCAGTGATGGGATATAGTGGTAATTAAAGGTAATTCTTTAATTGGTTTACCAATACCTCGATTAAAGTTTGATGATGAAAAGCTTAAACATTAAAACAAGGATATAAGCTTTGTTTTAATAAAAACTTATGCTACGAAGATGAATGCATGACATCTTTGTACATATTTGATTTGACACCAAAAATCAAATTTATTACCCTTAATTTAAGTTGTATGCCATCCAACGAAACGGAAACACCGAGATTACCTTTATTTTGCGTGAGGCGTGATTTAGATCAAAATCAAGGGTAAAATATCCACGTGACGTGAGAACAGGCATGGATGATTTTGCGTTTCTTAAGTTGGACAACTTAATTGAGCTTTGTAGTGAGAACCGACAACTCAAGGCATAAGATGGGGATAAAACATGTTTACATGGCAATTGAAATTGGCTAAATGTAAATCCCATAAATCTAGGAATTGCAATTTGAAAATTGGCAATTGAGGTTCGACTGTACCATCTTGAATAATTTCATTACTAGCGAGATCAACCGATGTGATGAAACTATGTCAATTGGATCCTAGTTTTCGTTGAAAATTAAATGGTTATATGCTTATGAACCATGGGTAATTAATTTTCTTGAAAAGGTTAATTATCGAAAATACTAAAATTGAATTTTGTAATTCTTTTGTATGTATAAATGCAATATTTAACCGTAAACGAGGTTTAGTATTTGATCAATAAATTGATCCATTCTGCTTTCAAACAAATGTTTGATCGAGAATAATTTACCGAAAAGACAAACAAAGTCTCTTTTCCATGGGAGGAGCATGAGACTCAATCATATTCCTTTTCATGAATGAGAAAGATATAATAGGAACGTTTGAATTGTCTAAATTCTAATGTAACTCATAGCAATGTATTGCACATCATATTTTCCATAAATATTTCATTACCCTCATTTGGTGAATGAATCCTTTTGTAACAAACATGAATGTTGGTTAACTGGAAAACATGTATATGAGTTACAAAATTAGAAGCTAGACTAGCATATTTTATCTAGTTGTTTTGCTTTAGCCTTTAAAGGTGCTACATACCAGTATGGGGATGGTAGACCAGTTAAGGAAGAAATTGCACACCCAAATTTTCAAGTTAATAACATTGGTGGATAACCCATCATTCATAGAGTAGAATACACCTTTAGTACCTTAGTAATGATTACGTATGGTTCTTCAAAGGTGTAGGAAAGTAAAAAGCAAGCAAGTTGTTTTCCTTTGGTTATGCAACACTTACAATGTTGTCGATTCGGTGGGAGAATTTGTGTTGCATTCTTGAATAAGTTGTTTTATTGATTTCTAATTCGATGGGAGCTACAAGCCTTATTTCACGTGTAGTAACCCATATTATCTTCAAAGATAATTATTTTCCAATTGTAGGAACTTATGTTTTTAAGGAGAGTCATGTGCGTTTCCTTACTAAGCGGTATAGTCCTACATCTACTTGTTATATCTATGACACAAATCATATTAATCAAATAAGCGAGCGTGTATCGTGTTGTTTATACGCTACATGATGTTGTTCCATGCACAAGTGGGAGAAATCTTTATTGTGTGCAAGGTACAACACATATAAATATGATTTAAATGGATTCTCTTGACCGCAAGGTAAGAGAGTAACGTTCAATAGGAATTATACATTTAAATGTGTATGATTGCCCCATTAAGAACATGTATCAAGATGATAACAAATACTACTTTAAATATTTATGTCATTCAATATTTAAGAAACACTTGTAGTTACAATTTATGTTACGTGAAAACGTGAACTAGATTGTAGCCCAAGCTAAAATATCCACGTGTCGTGAGAACGAGCATGGATGATTTTGCAGTTTCTTACGTTGAACATTTCATGAAATGACATAATTAAATGAAGTAATCTAATACTACTTTGGATTTAAGTATTCGTTGAATGACTTAAATATATGTAGTAAATATTAACTTGAAATATTAATTGAAACCCGAGGTGGTGTTCATAATTACTTTAATTATAAATGTTTATGATTTTGTAAAGTCACAAACATGAAGTCTATTAATACAAGACTTACAATATAAAGTAAGACGTTAACTTGCTATGTTTTAAGACATATGCATGAAGTCAATGGTAAATCAATGACTTACAACGTATAGTGGGATTATAACTGATATGTATTTTGACTTGGTCAAGAATACTTGTGTTATAATACATGCAATTGACTTGGTAATTCTATTGTACCATTAAGTTTTACTTTGTTGGTAAATAGATAAGCCAAAGGTAGATGGTTATCTTAAATATTGTTAGATTTTTTTACAATATTAATTCTAAGGAAATACCATAGTTTTATGGTATGTTCAGTTAGAAGAATCAAAATCTATTGGCATTGTTTAATTCAAGATAACTATAGTTTCTTCCAAAAGTTATCAAGGTTAGTAGATTGAGTATAGATTGAATGTACTCAATAAAACTCCAACCTAGAAGATTGATAAGACACCATTTGTTTATGGAATGTGATGAATCACATTAAGTCTTATAATGAAGTTCTGAATTTGTTAAACTACTTGTAAAGTGGGTTGTGTAGGATCGTAATATTATTGTGTTGATGATTCGGGTGGTCTTGGATGATCAAAATACATGTTTGCCATATTTAGAGAGAGAAAGATAGAGAGGGTGTTCTTGCTAGAGACTTGGTTCTCAAATGTAAAAGGTTAGATTGAATGAGCACCACCCTTCCATGGATGGAAGGGGTATTTATAGTTCTGAATACACGACCTCCTATCGGCCTGTGGATCAGGGATACAGTGGGTAAAGACCCGTCCTTCCTCCACGGTGTTGCACTAAACTAAACTACGCTAAAAACTAACTAATTAACTACTAAATAATGTAAATAACTACAAGTCTACGAGCTAAAATATGCTAGACCATAATTGGGGTGACCGACACTTTAATATGGAATTTCCAATTCCTAACAATCTCCCCCTAAGGGAGGTCACCCCATGAAATACATTTTGCATCCTAGCATTCTTTCTTTGTCTTTAGTTCCAAGCTCGTAGACTTCAATTCTTCAAATTCCGCATTCTTTGTGCTTTTGTAGCAATTCTTCAAAGTCCGCATTGATTTGTACTTTTAGTGGAGGCCTTTAACTGATCCACATCTTTGATGATCTTCGAACTTTCTTTGAGATCATCACCACGAGAAATCTACGTATCACCGTTTGTTGTGTTGCCTTCATGTGATGTTGTGACTTTTGGACCGACATGCTCACACTTTTAAATCATGACATCTTTCCATCGAGTAGCGGAAGCCTTCTTGGTTCATGATATTTGCGTGACGAAGCGAAGCATAGTATAGAAATATCATAACCGGGTTATGTAGATATGCACCGGTCATGATTTCTTCAATTAAGTGTAGATCTTTGTGAGCATGCGGCGTTGGATTGACTCTCAATTTCGATCGACTTTAATCGTCCAAATGTACCGCAAACAACGATTAGCAATAAAACACACGAAAGTGTCTTTGATCACTTTCGTTGAATTGAGGTACACGCCCACGGTTCCCGTTGATCGAAGACAAGTCTCGCCTGTGATCGGTGGGATTCATAAGAATCTCCTTGACGGGGTTTCGCGGTGTTCTAGCTGTTCTCAAACCGAACGTCTCAAAGAAGACAACACGGAGTGAGTGAACCGAGAAATTGAGATTTCTTGATTGATGAAAATGATTTGAAAACAATCGCGTATTGCTTAGAAGAAAGAGTTTTGCAACACGACGAATGTTTTATGAGAAAGATCAATTTTCAATCATAAATACTTTTGTATTTGAAAAGAGTACACATTCGATGTGCTAGATAAAAGAAGATATTCGCACATCGAACGGTTTTTCCAAAAGTATTTTTCAATCGGAGATACTTTTGTGTTTGAAAACATAAATACACATTCGACGTGCTAGAAAAGAAGGTTTGCACATCGAGCGGTTTTTCCAAAAGTATTCGTCAATTCAATCTCGGACCAAGGTTGATTCACAAGTGAATCGCCCCATTGTTTCTATCCAGTTGTCACAAGCTTGATCTTTAGAAAAGATCTCACATGTCACCCACAAAGAGCTTGTTTAATGTTGGCTCTAGAAGGATTTCCATCTTCATCGTGAATATTTTACATATCACTCGGATGTTCTGGCAATACCACAAGGATAATGCGTAGGACTCTTAATATATTCTTACTTTGCACATTGTGTTAAACAGCAAGTCTTCAAGAATAGTGTCCTCATGAGATATTGTGGATGATCTCTTGGCTCTAGACTCAATTGTGCACATTTGGTTTCCTATGCCGGAGACTAGGGAGAGGGTCTCCTTCTTCAATATCAACAATCTCTAAGAGAAAGTCGATAGATTATGTCGGTTCCCGTGAGAGTGAAACAAGCCCTTTAAGAGGAACTTGAGTGGTGGGAAGTTTTAGTGCGGTCGTCCACCGGGTCCATGACGTCTTGTCTTCAATACTAGTGTTACCTTGGTAACCACCAAGCATATGTATTGAACCCGATTACTCGCCCTAAGGTTGAATTATTGGAGGGCTATTTCTTTTCACCCTTTTTCACATTCATTTCTTTTTCATTCTTCAACCCTTGATTGCTTACCGAGACTTCATTACTAGAACCTTGTTGGGTTTATTCCAGACTAGCCTGCCTCATCCGCACTCTTCCCATTTCTCTTTTTTTCATCATACCTAAGGACTCTACACTATCTAGTGGATTGTCCTCGGTAGATCCCTCCGACTCTGGCGGGATCGTGGGAACGAATACCTAACCTAACCATCCTTATAACACCATACATAAAGTAAATTGGTCGGTCTTTTGGTATTGTTCTTTTCTTCTTAAAACCAATTGAAAAATCATTTGGAAAAACAATCAAGGTACTTGTGATACGAGATCAAAGCATTTTGTACCTTAATAGTTTTGATCATTTAGAAAACCTCCCCTTCAACATGTGCATATGATTTAGAAATTGTTTAGCATATGGAGGCAAGAGGACTTTGAAATATTTTCTTTGATCACAATTTTCATAGAAAAAGCCATTTGATTTTCTTGGTAAATTCTCCCTCTCAATATGTGCATAGGATATTTGAAATCATTTTATCACATAGAGGCAAGAGTTCATTTGAAGCACATCCACGATTACAAAAGCCATTAAGAAACCATTTGCTCCCCCTCAATATGTGAATCGATAACCGAAAGAGTTTGGCATATATTAGAGAGAACCAGCACATTGAATCAATTGATCACCTTTTATCAAATTTCATATTAAATCACAAATTCTCCCCCGATCAAAAATATCAAACCCTTTGAGATTTTGGATCCCACGTGATTTAATAAGGTTTAGAAAACATGGGAGAATATGTGGCCTGGTTTAAATACTCATCATGTTTTTGGATAAATCCTCCTCCTCAACATGTGCATCGTGTATTTGAAATCGTTTGGCACATGGAGGCAGGAGTGCCTTTAAAGGACTAAAACCAATTCCATTAAAATAGATTTGAGATTTAAATCACGATCTCTCCCCCGATCAAAAATTTCAAACCATTTGAGATTTGTGATCCCAAAATATTTAAATCACTTAGAAAATTTTGGGGAAAGACGTGGCAAGATTTGATTTTGAAAAAGACAGATAAGGACCATTTTAAGACATTAAAGATTGTTAGTATCAGGTATGAAAGTTTTAAGAGATCTTTAAGTAAAATAAAACAATTTCACAATCAAACAAGAATAGAAAAAATTTCATTTTGTAAGATCTTTGAGTTTTAAAGAAAATCATACCATGACATAACATTAAATCTTTAGATCACCTCTTATTATTGTACAAACGGACTTTTTATGAAGAAATATCGTTTGAAAATATTTTAATTTAAATCACTCTCCCCCTCAATCGTTGACCGTAGTCGATGATTGAGTGACTTAAGTTTTGATAAAATGAAGTCCGGTGATTTTCAAAATTAAGTCCAATTAATTTTCAAAACAATATTTTCCATTTTCAAAATAATTTAATCAAATTACTCAAAATTGTTTAAAAATTGTATCATGCACAAAGATACGTTAGATGGTTGAGAAGCTTATGTTGTTGTTGCTGAGGGTTGGAAGAAAACCGTCGCAAATGTAGTGATACTTCTTACGTTGCATTTTAATGCCAACCGAGGTCAAATTAAGCTCGTTTCTTCAATCACTTAAGAAAACCATCTGGCGATGCGATGACACCTCTTACGTTGCATTTATGCCAACTCTCCATTGAAGTCCAATTAAGCTCCATTTCTTCATTTGTCGACCCAAGATATAGTTACCCTTTCCTTTTGGCATCCAATCATCTTCATTGTGGGATCTGGATCGGGAACATTCTTATCATCTATGATATCTGCATACGTTAGTAAACCCAAACAGATATATGGTGGTCGACATCACCCAAACAGCAATCGACTAATAACAGTCAATTCAACATATTAATCAGATCATATAAGGTATGGGAATAATATGTTCATCAAACTATAATCATCTAATCCTAACAATCACATCCTAGAAACCTAGTCCTTCAACATAGGCAATTATATTTTACAGATAAGCATGTAGGATGATTAAGAAAGTCCGTTAGATGATGTAAATTTGAAAACATTCTCCCCCTCAATCAATGACTTATTTTTCTGAAAATTTTAAAAGCGCTGAAGTCATTGATTGAGTTTACAATTTTAATAAAAACTCTGAAACTGATTGTTTTTAAAGCAACTCATTTACCACTATTTTGAAATACAACAAATATTTTCAAAATTTGTTTAGCGTAGAACTTTCCTTTCTTGAAAAGCGGGTTGCTATCAGAAGAAATAGCAAGCCATAGTTTTAAGCACGGGTCACAGTCTGAAATAACTGCAAGCCATAATTTTTGAGACATGTTTAGAAAGGAATATTTACACCTCCTGCTCGAACTTCATCTATGGTCCCGTGCCATTATTGAATGACATTTCTAAGACCGTAGATGTTATCGATACCAGAAGACATGTCTTGGAACACATATTTTTGGTATTTTTCAAAATTTCTGATTTTTATGGGGTTTTGTTGGTTTTATAATTTTCTATTTTCTTTTTGTTGGTTTTATATTTTTGTATTTTGATTTTCTGGAAAATATATACAAAGATAGAATTATTGATATAGTTTAAGAAAGATGATGATACGAGTACCGAGATAAGGATATCGAGCAGCCCCGTTGTAGAAGATAGAAGTCATCATCCTAAAACACCACCAAAGCTTCCGAGGCTCTTGCATTGAAGAAAGAAATTGAACCATCCGAAAGTGAGACTTTGGCGACTTCCCCAAACCTAAAATCCTTTAGTGAAAGCGATTCCAAGCTTTCTTTCAAGCTTCTCTTAGCGGTGCACAAAGAAGCACACCATTATCATCGAACTTGTGCTCCTTTTAAGAATAATCACCGTGATTCATCGTTCGGGGTTATATCATCCAATAGAAGAACAACAACATTTCATCCCACGCTAAAATATTTCTTCTCAAATTCTTTTCCTTTGAAGTGCAAGCCGTCCATTCCAAAAGGTGTCACGAGACAACTTCCCCACGTAGTTGAATTGATGCGGTCGGTCTCTTAGACTAGAGCTCACGAACCCGAATACACATACCAAGACAAAGAAACTTATACCATCAAGTAGCAGATTAAGTCCAATAGCCAAAGAATAACCCCGATGTATACTTTTCTCTCCCACGAAGAAAGTGTATGAAGCTCAAGAACCCGGCACCGAATGCCCAAAGAGAATAACCGATAACATTGAAGAAACAGACGAATCATCGATTATCTGCGGAGGACAATCTCTGCGGATGTCAACTCCGAATAAGTGATTATATCTACGAATCACCGATTAAGCCTTCAAGTGAAACAAATGTGCATCCCCAATGTACACAATCTCTCTCCCTTGATGATTGTGATAACATCAAATCATCACACACTTGTGTACCTCTTTTTATCTTCAGAAACTTTCTATTACATCACTTCCCCCACATCGTTGGAATAATAACACTAAAAGCCTTGATGAGTAAAGCCTTGAGATTATCTGCGGTCATGACATTTGTTTTCCCGGGATATCTTCAATCACTTAGAAGTATTAAGTTCATCAAGTTTACTCGCCATGAGTCAAACCTTGAGTTTCTCTGCGGTAATAACATTTGTCTTCCCGGGATATCTTCAATCACTTAGAAGAATTAAGTTCATCAAGTTTACTCGCTTTGTGTTTAGATGTGTGTCTCCTTCCCCCTTGCTGGTTTTGACACTTCAGAATCAGCAACTCATTGTAAGCCCGTATACTAGAAATTTGTTGAGAAGAACACTTGAACTCTTGTGGGAATCAACTTGCTGAAGTACAGTGTGAGCAAGTCTAATTGGGGATTAAATATGGGATTTCACTCTCCTCCAATTAGTGCTTTCCCCTAAACCGACAATCTTTTAATAAATGCTTGAATAAAGAAGAAGTCTTTAGATCGTTAAATGCAACTCGTCTTTAGTCTTCTAACATGTAGCAGAAAATGTAGAACAGACTGTAGACTCGACCTTCTTCAAGATTGTGCGGTTGGGGAATAGATAGTTAACATCTTCAACTCACACCAAAAAGCATCCCACCAAAAGCATCGATTAACTTACATCTTGCAAATCCCTTAACTAAAATCCTCCCAATCAAACAAGAACAGAAAGATGCTCATCAAGGAAATCAAGAATCAGCCGCAACTACCACACAAGATGGTAACACCAAACTACCAATCACATCAAACAAGACCGAGAGATTGTTCGAATCATCATGTTGATGTATACATGAAGCATTAACCGGAAGCACTTTGTCGATAAACTCATCAATCCGAGTGAAGATGTCAACCAACGACTCTTAGAAGAAACTCCATGTAAAGATGACCCGAAAGAAGCTCGGTTCTTACATGAGTTTGGAGCCGTTGACCATTTATTCTCATATAACAATCAACCATGCGAGTTATCATACTTCTTCTCCCTCAAGAATTGCGGGCAAGTTGCCATTCTTGACTAAATAAGTGAAATCATCCAAATGTATTCTATTCACACTTCTCCCCGCAAAATTATCACATGATGTCGCCATCGTCCTTATAGTAGAGCAAGTTGAATAAGAAAACAATCAATGGTAGCCGGTTCACTTGATGGTGAAGCACATGTAAAAGTATGAAGCATGTTGATGAGAATGGTCATAATAAGAAGATTTCTCTTCTTACGAAGATAAAGCGCCATTGAAGCGTACACATTTCTTTTCTTTAGAGTACGAGGCATGAACCGATGTGTTCATCGTCATAATCTCTCTCTTTTCATCATCTCTTGACAAAACATGTAACCACCCCATTATCATTCATTAGGCTCTTTGTCGTGACAAGCGATGGAAAACCCAATATGATGAATTTGACCACAAGTAAGCTACCCCGAACTCGTGACTTAAACTTGCACATATGTAACAGAGAGCGGTACCGATTTCCATTAGCATCTCTAAGTACTCTCTAAGTACTCTATACTCATCATCCAACCAACCATCAAGTAATAGACGTACTTTACCTCTTGAAAATCCACAATTGAATGTGACACTGAGCACTACAACGTAACTCCTTAAAGTGATAGTTATTTTGAGATGATAAGAGCCCAATTCCACCAAGTGGTAAAAAGAAAAGGTTAAAGTCACCCAACAATAACTAGATTTCCAAGTCTTCGTTTTTGATAATAAGATCGAACAAGGATCTTGAAGAATCTTCATCCAACCATCCCCGATACCTTCAGATAATAAGTATACTCACCCGTGATATTTCACTTCAACCTCAAATAAAGAATACTGAATTAGCGCCGTTGTCACATCTTCCGAGCTGCTCAAATATAGCCTTCTTTGACATTTAAATGAACTATGATAATGGTTTTCATCCGACCATGGTATAAGCACATAACCCGTAAAACCAAGTAATAACCAAACCGCCATGACGAATATCCAAACACACATCCAATTTATGAAGCACACCATTTTATCCCTTCTTGAGCGAAACCGTAGCACCGACATCGGAAGAACCGAAATACGCTTTCCTTCCTCCGGGATGAATCTATCAATACGGGATTTTACAATTCTATAGTTTAAACCGAGAAATAATTTCTTTCGCGGGATTTTACAAAACCAAGAATAAACCGTAAGAAAGATCCGGAGATGCACTTTACTTTTACCAGGATGTTTCCATTGTCACGGGATTTTACAAGTCTATGATTTAAACCGAGAAATAGTTTCTTTCGCAGGATTTTAAAAAATCAAGACAAAACCGTAAACAATGTCAGCTTGAATGTGTTATGTCGACTTTGGTTTCAGTGAATATCTGTTTTATGGGAACATGTAGTGGTTCAATAACTGTTCATTATCCAACATCAACAACATCATCTACCATCCAATCAATCACTTTGGTAAACATATCATTCACGCATTCTGTCGGTTGTTGCTGTGACCACATGGAGAAGTAAACCCGATCTATTAAACTCGAACATGATGTAAAATTCCCCATTTGTTACTTAAACTTGTACTAATCCTCGTGAACAAGAAATGGTGTACCCAATGTACAAAACCTCTTGACATTCTCATTGCGTAAGACATCAAGTGATAGTTACGTTGTGGGTTAAGCGAGAAAGAATCATAAGCGAAACTAAATAGCCAAGTCTTTATCACACTCTATAAATGCCCAAACAAGTCATCTTGGCGGAAGGGTAGAAAGAAAGAAGATGAAATAAAAACGCGCCGGAAAATCTCACTTCAATTCCAAATAAGAGATACCGTCCAAACAACCCGTAATCAACATATTTCAATAATTGTTAAAGCGTGACATAATGTTTTCCGTTAAAATGTGTAGACCAAAGTGTCAAACCAATAACACATCAAATCTCATCATCAACTCTTATCAAATATCATCACAAATCTCATCTTCGGATCACATTGTTAAACTCATTGTCACATCTCATAATCGCACATCTCATCTTCAAAACTCATTATCTCCAAATATCAACAAATCTCATAACACAAATCTCTTAAACGATCCAATTTTGAGAAGCCAATCATTCCGTTATCCAATATCCAAGACATCACACATATTATATAAACTGTTCCAATCATCATCCAAGTTTTGTCCAATTCACGTGCAAAGTCTCATGGACTATAGGACAATTCACATTCATTTATACCCATGAAACTCAATTCAAGTCCAAGAGGTTTAATACACTAGTTGATACCAAACCCTCAATATAATGACTCCACTTGCGAAATCGTAAATACCAATTGAGGTTCAAATCGTTAATATCAATCAAGTAAGACGATTTGCAAGCCATGTGACAAAAACCATTAAAGACCCAAGATATGAGTAAGCCCAGTGGAAGCCCAATGTCCATGATGCAACTGTTTAGCCCATGTGAGAAATCAGTAACTAAGGGAAAGGATACCCTAATTACACGAGTGTATATAAAGTTACTCCCCAAACATTGCAACCACAATCACGGTCTCACCTCATATCATACGCCCCTAAAATCCCTCTCATCCAAACCCTAATATTCTAAAAAAAAATGTCCGCCGCTCTTGATGCAAATCCGAAGCTAATACCTCCATCTCAAACAATTATCACCAAGTAATCTCATTACACAAATACCTCGCCACAGGGATGGTTAGGAGGCACGATTTAACAGCCACAGGGATGGCTTGAGCAACAATTAAAGACCATGAGATCAAACATCGAATCAAAGGTAGGTTTTCCATCACCCAATATTTGTATAGTTAAACCGAAAGAAGGATTGTCTTTAAGCACTTTTGTTTAATTTGAACTTTCTTTCAATATTTTGGGAAATTAACAAAACAAGCTTTGATCAATGATGGAAAACGCTTTGTGGGTATGGCCTTATGAGGTTGAATGTAACAAGTGAATCCCAAAACAAATCGAGATCACTTAAATTGAACGAGTTGTTATTGAGTCTTGCACGGACCACGGAAGCGATGTAACATAATTGTTATACTCTTTTCGTAGAATTAGTATAGTAGCAACGAATTAGATCGTGAAGAGATTTGTATATCTCATGTGAGTGGCCCTTGAGGCTTGATGTCTCTTAAAGATAGCATGAGATACACGTCCGAGATCTAAAACTTAAATACTCCATTCAATTTGTTTTATGACCAATCCGAGATAAGGAAAACAAAGCTGTAATTTATTTCCTTCGATTTGATTGAGATGTTATTAGAGAGTTATGCTTCTTTATGATGTCATTTCATTTTATGATTTAATGGAGATTTAGATGAATGGATCTGTGACGATAATTTGATGATATAGCTTCGAGTCTTATCTTACGATTTAAAACCTTCATCGACTGATGATGGTATGAAAACCTGAGGTTGCCTGAGTCTTGGTAATTGGTATTGAGGTCGAGTCGTTTGTGGTATTAGTTAAGTGTGGTTGTGGTCATTTCTTTCTTCTCTGCATCCTTTCCGTTTAGTCAAGTAGCCATTATTAGACAAGTCGCTACCCTTTTTTTTCAAAGTAAGTCGCTAGCTTTACAAACAACTCGCTATCATTTTAGCACTAAGTCGCTAGTCATAAAAACACAACAAGTCGCTATTTTGAACCCAACTCGCTTTTGACTCACAAGTCACAAAGTCAGTATATGCACAACTCGCTACATGAGATGAATGGACAAGTTGCTACATAGACCATATACACGAATCTGGACACCTTGTAAATACAAGTCGCCTTTGACTTTATTTGACTTAATAGTCAAATAAGGAACAAGTCGCTATTTCGGTACATAGCATTGGGACACTTTAGACAAGTTGCTAGCAAGAATCAGCTTCATACTTACCCAGAAAATAAGACTAAAACAGCTTCATTTAAACCCATTTGACTACCATATGGACCATAAACATCTGACCAAATGACTACTCAATATGACCATTAAGTATTTGATACAACAAAAAGTTTGAACACAAGACAGAAATGACATTTAGACCAATAAAAAAACTTGTGTAAAACGGTTTAACCACAATACTTAACCAAAAACGTTTTCCAACCAAAAAGTAGTACAAAACAGCCACGAACATGATACAAACCGCAATAAATCATCAAAACACAATAACCTTGGCTCTTGATACCATTTGTAGGATCGTAATATTATTGTGTTGATGATTCGGGTGGTCTTGGATGATCAAAATACATGTTTGCCATATTTAGAGAGAGAAAGATAGAGAGGGTGTTCTTGCTAGAGACTTGGTTCTCAAATGTAAAAGGTTAGATTGAATGAAGCACCACCCTTCCATGGATGGAAGGGTATTTATAGTTACGAATACACGACCTCCTATCGGCTGTGGATCGGGGATACGATGGGTAAAGACCGTCCTTCCTCCACGGTGTTGCACTAAACTAAACTACGTTACAAACTAACTAATTAACTACTAAATAACGTAAATAACTACAAGTCTACGAGCTAAAATATGTTAGACCATAATTGGGGTGACCGACACTTTAATATGGAATTTCCAATTCCTAACAGGTTGTAACAAACTAAAGTCAGGAACTGTCAATATTTTTGTAATATCCCAAAAGAGAACAATGTATTGTTGCTCTACTTGCTAAACTATTTAAAGGTAATCTTTAAATTGTTAAAGGCAAGTGGGAGTTTTGGTTTAGATCTTGAAAGATTAAAGTTACAAAATACATAATCTTCTAAAATGCACTAGCAAATATCATGATGAGGCTAAACATGTAAATGATAGACCTCAATATGATGGAATTGTCATTCATAGATCCGTAAGGATATCTCGAGATATTTAATATCTTGAGGATTATGTGTTACAGGATCATGGTAAGCCTGTTAATCATGATGATGAATTTACCAAATGTTGAATTGTGGTAAATCAATCATACTATGAATGTTGAGATGTTGTCAATAAAGATAATTAATTTTAGATACTTGGTTTATCTAAATGAAGATGATTTTCTTCAAAGGATGAAAACCCTAGAGGTTTAAATCTTTGTGTAGAAATCATATGGACAATATTGTACAAGTATTTAATGTATGTCCAGTCATAATAATATTAATCATACTTAAGCAATTAACTATGATTGAATATTCTTTCCTAGATACATCAAATAGAAGTATAAAGATTATAATTGTCATACTTAGTTTCATTGATGTGAAATTTTGATAATGAATATCAAAACTCTTTGTTTTAAAATTACTTTTGCGAGGACGATAAGTAATGCAAAGGATTTTTTATGAATTCAAATAATCTTTGAATATGTACAAACTGCAAGAATCCATGAATGGATATATGCATGCATCTAGGAGATGATTCTTATGTTTAATATTAAATCTATGTTTGATTTAATAATTAAAATAAGATAGCTCATAAGTATTCCTGAAAGCTAGTGGGAGTATTAAGATTATTTTTTATTTTCTTAAATCTTATATGTTGTATGGGCAACTACATTCCACTTAAATTAAGTTTTAGTTGGGAATGAAACTTCGTTTGTAAGATTTGGAAATAAGACATACAACCTTGGAATATATGTTTATTACTATAAACATATGCGGTAAATAAATGAGTCTAATAGAACATGATGGATATATAATGAGATCTTAAAGTCTAACTTGAAGATTCATCATGCACATCATGTGTAAGATTGTTGTGTCATACTTGATTACAAGATGATTTGACAACAATGAAAGTTGTTAGTGTAATAAATATTTTAAAAGGAAATATGTTTGGATTTAGAATCACATTCCACAGTCTGGAGATGCTCCTAGATTCTATGGATGAAAATATGACAATTGTTTCATAATTGTCATTGCCAACAAACTTGAGTTTTGGTAGGCACCAACATTACACTATAAATGTTCAAAGTTTACGGATGTTTAAAGAGCATATTGTTGTACACAATGATGCTGGTATAATTGAGATGACACTCAATTCTAGTCATGGTATCCTTGATGATGACCATGTTGACTGATTATGTTCAACTAAGAGCATAGTTGCATTATACATCAAAGAATAAAGAATACTTTTAAACTTTAAATTTTGAAAGATGATTGTCATAAAAGGTGGTTCAGGTTGTCACACACCTTATGGAATGATATGACAATATCAAGATATGTGTAAACACATACAAGAAGTTCACTTATTGAATTCTTGAAATAAGTATTCTCAAAATTCCTATAGATCAAAGTTAGTTGAAATTATGCCCTATCAACAAGTATGATTATCATGACTTGAGGCAAAAATTCATTAACTAAGAATTATCATGCATTGATCTATTTAGTATTTGGATAAAGGATGTTAAACAATTATTATTTATAATGAATTAAAGTACTTTATATGTTTAATTTCATTTATAATATTGTGTCTGTATTTGCATGTTTAAATCCTTGAATAACTTAAGTTATTCTAAATAATCCGTTGTCGATCAATAACATGGGAATGATATTGAATTAAGACAAATCGAGTATTAGTTAGAATACACTTGAAAGTATATTGATGCGTAGCATGACTAATTCGGATGATATTCAATGAATTGAATATAGGACTTACCCACCCACATGATGATACTTTATGGATCTTTGTCATTAAGTATATCATGGATATTTATCCTCTTACTTGAGATACCGAGATATGTCATGAATGTAGTGCATTTTTGAAGCAATCTAACGCTATACGTGGCGGTAGTTATAAGGATTGTTTTCGAAGTGTTGCGAAATTTATGATTTTGCTTGTAGTCAAAGCAGATTTGTTTCCTTCAAATTTATTTTGAAGTATAATCTTATTGGGCCCTCGTAGGGTTGTCAAGATGTTTGCATGGCCATGCCCAAGGTATTCTAGAATATGTTCGGAAGAATTGGTAATCTTGATGAATCATATAAAGCGAGAAAGCAGAATAGTTAATTAAGAAATGAGTGAGATCCATATTCTTATTAACATGGTATTAGAAACAAAGGATGAATATGATGATGAATCATCAAAGTGATTTTCTCCGGAAAACCATACACGAGTTGTACCGGGGCATTGGCGTGTTGCTAGATGCTAACCAATGTCATTACACGTTTGTAAACATATCCAGTGGGGCTGTTGGAATATGTATATATTTATAAAACCGTGCATGTCCGGATTCAAACTCGTGACCACGGATGCACACATTACGAATGAGAATTAAAGTTAATAATTAATGTTAATTGATTACGATTAATTATTATACAAAACTCGAATAACGATTGTTATGTATTTAACGGAAATGACTAACGACCGTTAAATGTAAAGAAGAGAATATATGGTGAATATCTTAAAAGCGGAAAAGATTCGGGTTCCTTTTTCTCCCTATTGTGGCGGCCAAGGAGGGCATTCCAAGCCAAAACCCTAACTTGTTCCCTAAGATTTTCATTCACTAGATATACAAAGGCTAGGGTTAATGTTTTTATAGCTTTTGTGCACACATTAACCTAAGTTTTCTTTGTTCTTTCTCTTGCAAATTATCGGCCACAATACCCTTTAGGGTGTTTGGTTTTGTTTTTCTAAAACAAAGTTTTGTAGATCTAGCAATCTTTTAATACGTTTGTTAATTCGTGTGTACAAGAACATGGTAGTAAGACACTATTCTTACACCAATTGGTTTGAGTTAAAAAACGGTAAAGGATAACTCGTTAAATCACTTTGTCACATCCATTGAAGAGATCTACTGAATTGCAAGAGGTACGTTACGCATTCTATCAGTTAATTATTTATTTGTTATGATCCTAAGTCTTCCGCTGTGTACTCTGTGGTGTCTATATGTTTTATTGTATATCATATATCATAAACTCAACAACATGTTGGTGATTGGGAACATATTACATTAAGGATCGAAAACTATAGTGGGAAATTAACTCAAATCATTCTATATTGGGTTAATCCCAATCGAACCAAGTCAAACTCCCAATCGACCCAAGTCAAACACAAAGTCAGAAACACAAAAGTCAACCATGGCAGTTTTTGACAGTTACAAAACGGTTACAAACCAAACGACACATCTGTTGGATGGATTGAACCATCACAACGATTCTCTTGTACCCTTTCATTTCATATATATACTTAGAACATATAGATTGTAAACATGATGACACATTCATATTAAAGCTTTTTACAGATTCATTGTTCTTATTTACTTGGTATATCTTGACCACGTTATAGACTATAGATCCATCGTTTAAGGCCAACAATTGGTATCAGAGCAGGTTTGGTAATTCTTAACCAAATCATCATATACCAAGGTCTTTCAAAACCTTGTTCTTGAATCGAAACACCTTGAGTCTCGGTAAATTTTTTTTTGCAAAACCAGTCGGACCACAATAATCAAAGAATCATTTTATTGTGTTGTTTTCATCAAAGAATCCATTTTTTTGTCACCAAGGTATTAATCACAAAAGTGATTAGTTACCGGCATAAAAATAAAGGCTCCTTTTATCATTTTCAAAAACCCAGACGAATAGATTCAAAAACAAAGAAAAAAACCATATACCAAATTCGATAACACAAACTCATCAAAGGGCAGAATTAACGATTCACAACAAAGAACAAACACACCTGTTCATTGAGGAATCAAGCCCAGAACATAAAATTGAGTCACCAATTGACTCAATTTAGAACTCCAATCATTCAAATCTCTTACGGTTAAAAAAACCTCAATTCAATCGAAACCCTAAGTTTCATCTTGTGGGATTATAAGTGCTCGCGAAGAACACAGCATACCGGAGAAGAACAAGGACGGTCAACTTTGCCTTATCACAGGCGGTCAACTATCAGATTTGGAGAATAAGTGGGAACATATTTTATCCCAGAAGAAGAGACAGTAAGTCTCCCAAAGAAAGAGATGTGTTTTTTCTATCTCAAAAGAGATAAGAAAGTAATAAAAGAGGCGCGTCAAATTAGGGCTACACTACATCAAAGGATATTTTTGGCATCGGGTTAGACCATCAACCCCTCCAGGTTTTAAATTTTACAAATACCACCCTTTCAACTTTTATTTTATATAATATATATTAATTTTGATATATATATATATATATATATATATATATATATATATTGTATTTTTGATATGTTACTTTACTTTAAAATTAGTATCTTGGCAAATTTTAGATAGTATAACAACCTAGTGATTACACCGCTTATTATATTGATTACGAATAATTTTTAAGGAGTAATTAACCTTAGGTTATTTCATTTTAGAATATATAATCTCCGAGGGTAGTTTTTGAATTAAGCTGTACCTATAAAGTTTTATACCTTTTAAGGAAAAATAAAACATAAGAACTCATTAGAAATAAGAAAAATTTTCAACACACTTCATGTTAAAATTCTTTTAGAGATTTATTGTCAATATCTCTAAGATTTGATGAAAGGAAGTGGAACTAAGGAACTAAGTACAACTAGTAAACCTCAATTTCAATGCCCAATCCTAAAGCCCGCGAATTACTCTTTATGGGCAATTCGAATGCAAATAATTCTCGAAGCGAATGGTTTATAGGAAACAATAGAGCCGACTGAAACGACTCAACCCGATAAGAAAAAAGACAAAACCGCTATTGCTTTCCTTTATCAAGCCTTAACCGAAGAACAATTACTTCAAGTAACAAAGCACAAAACCACGAAGGACATTTGGAATGCTTTGAAAACTAGACACGTTCGCGAAGACAGAGTTCAACAAGCAAGACTGCAAACACTCAAATCCGACTTTGAGATATTATATATGAAGGAAGACGAGACAATCGACACCTTCACTACAAAACTAACAACTCTCGTAAACAAAGCCGCTAGTCTAGAACACACAATAGAATATCAAACCTTAGTACGAAAACTACTAAATGTTGTACCCGATAGGTATCTGCAAATAGTCGCATCAATTGAACAATATTCCGACCTAAGTAAGATGACAATGGAAGAGGAAATCGGAATACTTAAGACCCATGAAGAAAGGATTAAGTTCAAGAAAGGAAAACAAGTGGACAATCAAGAAAAATTGATGTTCACACGACATGACAATAGAGGAAAACATTTTAGAGGACGTGGACATGGAAAGTATAAATTTTCACAAGGAAGAAACCACGAAAAATTTAAAGAAGAGAAGAAATATGGAGAAAACTCTCATAACAACTTCAACAAATCAAACTTTGATCTTAGCAAAGTAAAATGTTACAAATGCAATAAGATGGGTCATTATGCAACTAAGTGTTACTCAAAGACAAACTCTAGTATGCAATATAATCTTGTCGAGGAGGACTTAGAACCTACCTTACTAATGGCAATATTAGAAGACCCACATGTGACAAAACTTGAAGATCAAAATGTCTCGCTACACGAAGAAGATGTAGGATATAAAGAGAAAAGTGTTGATAGTCAATGGTATTTAGACAATGGAGCTAGCAACCATATGACTGGAATAAGAGAACATTTCAAAGAGCTAGATGAGAATGTTAGTGGAAAAGTAAGATTTGGAGATGGATCTCACATAGAGATCAAAGGAAAAGGTTCAATCCTAATAGAATGTGATGACGAGAAACAAAGAATTATATCACACGTATATTACATTCCTAGCTTATAAAGAAACTTATTGAGCCTTAGACAATTCACCGAAATTGGTTGTAAAGTTGTAATGGAAGATGATGAATTACGACTTTATAACATGGACAACAAAATCTTCATGAAAGTCACAAGACAAAGAAACCGTTTATACAAAGCAAGTCTGAAGATAGGCACACCTGTTTGCTTATTAGCAAATTTAAGGACAATACTTGGTTATGGCACGCAAGACTAAGACATCTCAACTTTAATTCACTAAAATTTATGACTCAAAGAGAGTTAGTTCAAGGAATACATGCCATTAAACATACAACACAAATATGTGATGTTTGTTTAATTGGTAAACACAGTAGAGCACCATTTTTTAAGAAAGCAAAAACTAGATCAACATCACCTTTAGATTTAGTATATGGAGATTTATGTGGACCAATCACACCACCAACACCATCTGGAAAGAAATACATATTCTTGATAGTTGATGACTACTCAAGATATATGTGGGTGTATTTTCTAAACATGAAAGATCAAGCATTTGATACTTTCAAGGAATACAAGGAAACAATAGAGAAGGAGCTAAGGAAAACACTGAAAATGTTAAGAACTGATCGTGGAGGAGAATTCACATCTAATGAATTCACTCAATACTGCAAAGAAAATGGCATAGCACGACAACTTACCGCACCTTACTCACCGCAACAAAATGGAGTAGTTGAACGAAGGAATAGTACGATTATTTCTACAACGAGATGCATGATGAAAGCAACCAACATGCCTCAAAATTTTTGGGCTGAAGCTGTTAGACATGCTATATACATTCTAAACAGCGTTCCTACAAAAGCCTTAGAAGACATCACTCCATATGAAGCAATCAAACAAAGAAAGCCAAACTTAGAAAATCTAAGAGTTTTCGGCTGCATAGCATATGCAAAGGTACCATCACAACATCTGACGAATTTAGATGATGGAAGCAACAAAATGGTATACTTAGGAAATGAACAAGGATCAAAAGCTTACCGTCTATTTGATCAAACAACACAAAGGATTTGTGTTAGTAGAGATGTGAAGTTTAAAGAGGATGAAGCATGGGATTGGAAGGATTACTTGAATGAGCACACTAACGATGAACCTGAATGGTTTGAAAGTTGAAAACCTTGAAGCCACAAATGAACATCAGGAACAAGAAATCCAACCAAAGGAAAAAAAACAACGATTTCCCTAACAATGATGATGATGAATATGCAACATCAACTATAAACTCACCCTCATAATCACAAACACTTCGCACACCATATACAATTTCATCACGAGTAAACTCTCAAATTACTCCAACTACGTCAGTATGATCAACCAATCAAAGTAATTCAAACACAACCAAGTATTTTCATCCCAACTTTGATCATACACCACTACAAGGTTTTAGAACATTAAATGATTTATACGATAACACTGAGGAAGTATTACTGGCTGAACATGAACCTAAGAATTATAAGGAAGCATCAAGCAATCAAGTAGATTGAAGCAATGAAGGTCGAATTAGATTCCATCAATAGAAAGAATACATGGGAACTAACCACTCTACCCAAAGGACATAAAGCAATTGGATTAAAATGGGTATTCAAGACCAAGAAAGATGCTAATGAAAATATAGTCAAGCATAAAACAAGACTAGTAGCTAAAGGCTACATATAAGAGCATGGCATAGACTTTGAAGAATTCTTTGCACCTGTAGCAAGAATGGAAACAATCCGATTACTATTAGCCATAGCTGCTAATAATAAATGGGATGTACATCACCTTGATGTCAAATCTGCATTTCTACATGGAGACTTAAAAGAAGAAGTGTATGTTACACAACCCGAAGGATATATAAAAGATAATGGAAAAGTATACAGACTCATAAAGGCTCTATACGATTTAAGACAAGCACCACGTGCTTGGAACATAAAATTAGACAACACCTTGAAGTATTTAGATTTCAAGAAATGCGCTTTGGAACAAGCTGTCTACACGAAAAAATCAAAGGACTCAATACTTCTAGTAGGAGTCTATGTAGATGATTTAATCATCACTGGCACACCAAAGAAGGAGATAGACAAGTTCAAAGCTCAAATGGAAGAAAAATTCGAGATGAGTGACCTAGGATTATTATCCTACTACTTAGGAATTGAAGTCACACAAACTGGAGGTGACATATCAATAAAACAATCCGCCTACGCAAGCAAGATCCTAAAGGAAGTTGGAATGCTAGATTGCAACGAAACTCTAATACCTATGGATCCAGGAAAATGACTAACAAAGAACACTGAAGAAACAATGGTCAACTCAACTGAATATAGAAGTTTAATTGGATGCTTAAGCTATCTGCTACATACAAGACCCGACTTAAGTTATTCCGTTGGATTACTTAGTCGTTTTATGCAAGAACCGAAGGAACAACAAATGAAATCTATAAGGCAAGTACTACGCTATGTAAAAGGAACCAAAGACTATGGAATTACCTACAAACACAATGGAGGAAACCATATATAAGGTTATAGTGACAGTAGCTATGGAGTCAATACTCAAGAAGGAAAAGGAACTACTTGAATTATATTCTACTACGGTGAATCACCAATCAGCTGGAGTACGCAAAAGCAATCCACGGTAGCTCTATCATCATGTGAATCCGAATTCATTGCAACAACATCAACAACAACACATGCATTATGGTTAAAGATATTACTAAGAAAGCTTACACACACAAGAAGAAAAGGTTACAATAATGGTCGACAACAAGTCTGCCATCGAACTAATGAAGAATCCTGTATTTCATGGCAGGAGTAAGCACATCGATATAAAATACCACTTTATAAGAGAATGCGTCGAAAGAGAAGATTTACAAGTCGAGTTCATAAGTGGAGAATTTTGGAAGGCTGACATACTCACAAAAGCACTACCGAATATCAAATTCCTAACAATGAGACAACTAATTGGAGTCAAAGATCTGCAACAAAGCGATTGTGATTAAGGGGGAGAATATTGGGTTAATCCCAATCGACCCAAGTCAAACTTCCAATCGACCCAAGTCAAACATAAAGTCAGAAATACAAAAGTCAACCATGGCAGTTTTGTGATTACAAAGCGATTACAAACCAAACGAAACATCTGTTGGATAGATTGGACCATCACAACGATTCTCTTGTACCCTTTCATTTCATATATATACTTAGAATATATAGATTGTAAACATGATGACAAATTCATATTAAAGCTTTTACAAATTCATTGTTCTTATTACTTTGGTATATCTTGACCACGTTATAGACCATAGATCCATCGTTTAAGGCCAACATTCTATCTCAACATGCCAAAGGAGTATGGTTTGATTCTAGTGAATTTGAGTTTATTAATGGAACAAGGCCAGTGGTATATGCATCCTTACATGGTCAATCACATTACAATGCTCCAAATACATACATGCATTGGCCAGGAGCACAGTACTTGACGCAAGTCACAAAAAATGCTAATGGACGCATTCACCAAGACTTATCCAAGAAAATCATTATTCCATTGGGTGTTTGGTCTTCGAGATGACACTGATGACACATGCGGTAACATGTTGGATATTACAGCAAAGAGCTATCAGGTTTCTGCTACTTACAAAATAAGTGGATATTCTATGCCACCATACTGGTTGGATTATACAGGGAGATGGGGTTCTAAAGTTAGTATGATCCTCTGAGAGGTCATGAACGTGTACAATATTTGCCACGCTAGGTTAGAAAACTCGCCTTAAAAGTTTTGAATTAAGCTTCGATGAGTTATTTAGTGCGAGAAGGGCACGAGGGTCCTAAGATGAAATCCGATTGGGATGGAGATGAGAAGCAATAATTTATATCCAAATTTTGATTGAAATTTAGTTTCTCTAATAGCTCTTTGTTTAGTTTCTCGATTAGTGGAAGTGTTTTAAAGAAGGTTCTTAAAATAATATTTGATAAATAAAATTAGTTAATTTGCATGTCTCAAATATGTATTCTCATCATTTTAGTTAGTCATAACTTAGAAAAGTTATGCAATATTTTCTATTTTATGTGGGTTATCACCAACGGAGCCATTTCTATAATGTAAGTTGTTACTGATTTGTTTACGTTTATTAGTTTGGAATGGCTTTCTAAACTTATGTTTTCAGTGAAACGATTGCCAATTCGATGAGGTTAGAGTTAAATAAGTTTGATGAACACATAATGTTAGTTGATTTCTTTGGATAGTTCTTCCATTTATTTGATAAATATATATGTAACTCTTTGTTCGTGACCATCAAAGAAATTCCATAAAGTAAAGCAGAACTTTCAACAAAGATAAATATTGAATACTTATTTATCTATACTACTTATAACGGAGGATGACCCTCTCTCCTATTTATGAGTTTAAGATTTTATAAATTATAATTTAAGCAAATACTACTTATAAAACATAATGTACAACTATGTAAAGCACAATTGATTTTAAACAAATATTGTGGACAACTAGAAGGGGGTTGAATAGTTTACCGATTAAAAACTTTGTTTTGAAACTTATTAAAAGATCGATTGATATTGATCTTAGATATGTTAGTGAATGATAATCAATATGCAAGCAATATATATAAAGAGTAGATAAGGAAAGAAACAATCAAACCACGACAAGTTGTTTATAGTGGTTCGGTCTACAATGACTCTTTTTCCTTGCCCTACTCCACTCCCGAGTATCACACTCGAGAGTTTAACTTCAATAGTCAACAAGCTCCTTTCACCGGCGGAGAAACCTTTACACTTCGCTTACACACTATTTCCGACACTAAGCTAGATGTCGAGTTCTTTTCAAGGGTACAACCACTCCCACACACAATGTATTTTAAGGACTAAAATACTAACCACTCACACTCACAACATTATGATGGTTTGATATAACAATGATGTATGAATCAACACTAGATCATACAACAACAAACAAACAAGACTTCCAACAATTTGATGAAGCTTGAATATGCCTTGATCTTCTTTGCTAGAAAAGAGGATCACTATAATGATATGAAACTGAGTTAGAAATGTTAGAGAGAAGGAATGTATGTGAATATGCTAGAAAGGGATGAGGAACAACTTGGTTTGGCTTTGCTATTTATAGCCAAAATGATCGTGAGCACCACGGACCACGGATCCTCAAAGGGTTCCGCCGTGTAAATATTTAGTCTGGTCCGAATGACAAGATCACCAAAATCTTTCCAAAGTCAACCATATCTATCCAAGATTGTGTAAGATATGTAGAGTCTAAATCTACACAAAATATCTAGTGAAATCTTCTGGAGATTTCAATGATGCACTACATGATGTCATGTGCTGTTTTCTATTTTTAGAAATATGTTAAAATGTAAATACATATGTAATGTTTTGTCTTAAGAAACTAAAACATGCTTGATCTAAAAATGTTCACATACATTATGGTTTAGATTCATTTCAATAATATGATTAATCAAAATGTAAATGCTTGAGTGATGAAGATATTATTTGAAAAGCTTGTTTTAATATCTATTAAACTTGACAAGCTTTAAGCTTTATAAAAATTAAATTTACTTTTGTCGTTAACAAAACTTAGGTAAAGATCATAAAATATAAATAACGTTTAATGACGATAATTGTATTAAAAATCTCCCCCTTTTTGTTGAGGACAAAACATAAATTTTATTTTTATAAAAGATGTAAAGTTTGTACAAGAGTTATAAAAATATGAAATTAATTTTAGAACTTGAAAGATTTAGATGAAGATGATAATGCTAGTATGTCCAATTTAGACATGATGTTGACTTTTCAGAAATTCAAAGTATGCAGTTGACTTTATTTGAAAGTCAAAGTCTTCATTAGTCAAGATATGATGTTGACTTTTCAGAAAGTCAAAGTATGCAGTTGACTTTTTATAAAAGTCAAAGTTTTCCAAGTTCTATAATATTTCTCCCCCTTTTTGTCTCAACAAAAAGAAGATGCGAGGCGGAATATGTAATGAGCCCGAGCCATTATCTCCCCCTTGACCAATGCTCCCCCTAAATTGGGTGCCAAGATAAAGATACATGGATTGTGAAAAAGCTACAAAAAAATGTTAGTAATAAGTATCATCACAAGCATTTCCAAACACCATGTAATAATCCACAACAATATAATAAACACCAATCATTTGTTAAATTTTTTTTCATGATATGAAAATCATGAAAAGGGAACACAATGAAGTGTTAGTACATGAAAAAAAAATCCTAGAAAATTAAAAAAAAAATTACAAAGAAAATCCTAGGAAAATAAAGATTGCTTAAAATACATAAACTAGGATCCACCTATTGAGGTGGTGGATAAGCAAAAGCATTGATGCGCTCTAGGATGTGATTGAGGATGAACCTCATTTCATCTTGAAGCTCATGGACCATCACCCGGGTCCTTTCGGTAATGTGGGCGGTCCGCTCACAATTTGAGCAACCGTGTCTAGGAGGGTAGTATGGTTCATGATTTTGTGGTGGTGGAATGGTGGAGTTGTTGGTGTTGGTGATTAGAGTGGTAATTATGGAGGCTAGCAAAGCACTTTGCATTTGCATGGTCTCACTAAGATGAGAATCCACCATATTGGAAAATTGGTGGAGATGATTGAGCCCGGCTTCAATCTCTTCTTTAGTGGGGTGATCATCCTACATGGATTCCTCAATGTCCTCTAAATGAGGAGGCGTGGATGTTGTAGGTAGTGGTTGATCCCCATACAAAGGACCATGGATTTCCTTATGGATAGGATGGAAAAGGAGAGGTTTTGGCCCTAACGGGGCGTTTGGGTCAAATGATGGACGTGGAGACTCATGAGCTATTCGCTCAATAGTATCAAAGGATGGTAGTGGTGGTGGATGATTGGGCCTAGGAGGCAAGTCCTCCAAGTCTTCCAAAAATGGATTTGGAGATGTAGGTGGTGTAGAGAATAGCTCTAATGGGATGAGTGTTGGATATTTTGGAGATTATGGTGACTTTGATGTTTGGATAGGAGCCGGTGGTGATGAGCTAGTGATAGGAGTATTTGTTGGTGGTGGAGTAGTGACAATGATAGGTGATTTTGGAGGTGGTGTAGGTGTCGCCAAAGCGAGGAAGTTCTCATCTCTTATGGGAGATGAGATGGTTAAAGGAGAAGACTCGGAAGAGGAGCTTATGTTGACAAAGCAACATGGTCTTACGCTCATTCTAGCAGTTCTCTTGCAAGGCTTGGTTGATGGAGAAGACTTAGTCATTTTAGCTTAAGGTTTTGCTAGTATATGATAAGATTTGAGAAATTGTGAGGATGATCATCTTAGAAGCTCTTAATTTATAGGATTGTGAAATTATGGAGAAATGTGTTTGATTTGATGTTAAACCATAGAAGAGATGAGGTTCCTAATGATTTTGAAGTGGGTTTAATGCTAGTCATATCACCCAAGTCAATCCATACAAGAAGGATGGAGTTAAGTGACAAAGATTTGCAATAAATGTGTTCTAATGATTATGAGATCTTTAGAATCAGATTACCCACGGATTGCAAGAAATCAATTTTTTGGTTCCTTCCTTTATGAGAAAGGGTTCCTTGGGTGAATTTTTGAAATTTTTGAATTTTGGTGGGAAATGGATATCCTATATGCCTAAGTGTGTTAAAATAGTTCTAATATGGGTAAAAACTATTTAAGACAATCCTAGAAGCAATGTATGGTAATTTGGAATGTTGAAATAAGCAAAATTTAGAAAGTTACCTGTAGGATCCATGGCACCAATTATTTACACAGGCGGAACCCTTAAATTGGTGCCGCCTAGTCCGCCTGTACAGGTATGGCGGTACCAAAAGCTATAACAGACGGAACCAAATAAATGGTGTCGTCTGGTCCATGGAGACCAGAAATCTTCACAGACCCCTTTTTTAAGTATCGAGGACTTTTCCGAAACCTAAAATTTTGCTTAAAACATATGACATTAATTATTTCTAGTTTGGAAAATTCGATAACACATATACACACATTGTGGAGCATAGACTTTGACCAAGGGCTAATGATTTTCACATAAAAGTGAAAATGGGTAAAATTTGATAACACACTTGTGTTATCCCCCTGCATAAACCGGTTAGCATACAACATTGTTTTAAGTTATTTTATCATCCTACAAAGTAAAAACAACCAAATTGTATCATACACCATAGTTTTTGTCTTGTTCCAAATACTCCTTTAAATAAACCTCACTTATCCAACTTCTTGTAAATCTTTGTCATCATCCTACCAAGGCACTTGAACATCTCCTTGGTTTGCTTGAACTCCATGATTCATTCTCAATCTCGGGAGAGATGCATAGTACTCTTGAGGTGGAAGGCGAGAATCGAGAGACCGTCTTGAGCTATTTGATGATGATGATGAAGGAGTTGGAGGTTTTCCTTTGCCTTTAGTCTTAGCCACTCGCTCGTCACTCAAGGGCACAAATATGTGAGGATGAGAGCATAGTCTAGCTTCAACCCTTTTGGGCTTGGTGGAATGGGTGCAAATGCTCTATAGAGACGGGTGAGAAGCATCCCGTAAGGAAGAGCGACCGATCCTTGAGTTGGAATATCTACCATTCTCCTAGCAATGTAGTAGGCTAGATTGAATGGTTGACGAGTGGACAAGTTGTAGATCACGTGACAAAGGCAAGCATTGATATGGTCTCTATTTCCTATTGTGCTAATGACATTGGCTCTAAGGAGTTCCTCCCACTTCTTAAATTCGGGTTTAAGCTCCTTGAGCTCCATACCATATGGATATCGGTTTACTTCCTTTCCCTTTCAGGTGACACGGGTTGGAGCATCCCTTTCGTTAAAAAGGTGCTCACGGATGACATCCTTATCCGCCAAAAGAGTTTGGTAGGGAAGAGAACGGTCATCAATTGCATCAAGGATAGTAAGTGACCACTTATCCGAGTAGACACATGTACCACGGTTAGGAATTCCTAGCACATGAGCAAATTAGTTTAGGGAGATGGAGTAGTCGGTTTGATTGATCCTAAACCTAAGAGCCATTTGATCGTCCTCATCAGTGAAAGATACAACACTAGCATAGAATTCTAAAACAAACCTAGTACAAATGGGTTCATCAATGTCGAGGTGACAATCGAAGTTAATGGTGTCAAGCCCTTGACGGAGATTAGTTCCGTCGACAAAGGAGGAGTGAATGGTCCTACCCTCATGGAAGTAACTTTGCTCTAGACTCTTAAATATTTCGACTTGTTCTTTGGAGAGGCCCTTGGTTTTGTGGTGTTTAGGGATGTAGCTAAGAGTATCCTTGTGATCATATAATTTTGCGGCTACCATGGTTGTTCCTATGAGCAAGAGTTTACATGTTAAAAACAAACTTAGCGTTTTGGTTCTAGTGTGTGCCTATATGAAAAAGATTTGGAGTTGCGGTTATCTCGACTCATTTTATGCATAAAATGGTTTTTAGTGGGGGTGTTTGGAAAAAGGCATGAGATAACCCAAACGCTCCTAATTCAATGTGGCTTCATTTGAATATACCCGGGAATGCATATTAGTTATGCATTACCTTTAGTATTCAAGAGCATTGATAAAGTATTAAAATGTACCTTTTGAGGGTCATTTAAGACCTTATTTGATCACTTTTGTATCTGTTATTACTTAATATCGTTCATTTTCATTTTTAGGTCTCTTGAAGGCAAATTCTCGGAATGACACTTATTTGGACGTAAAGGCGCGGATATCTGAAGAAAATGGCCAAAGTCAAGAATCGAGACACTCAAGTCTTTGAAATACAAGGGGCGGCGGGTGTTATCTGCGATGCCGTCGAGCACATGTTGTGACGATACAAGTAGCCAAATTGCTTATTTTCAAGTGACGGTGTCGCTTTAAAAAGTAGGTTGTCGCATGACAGACGGCCTAGATTTGATCGACGGCGTCGAGGTGAAGAGGACGGCGTCACAAGCATAAGGTGACGCCGTCAAGACTAACGTGGCCAAGGCGAAACTCTAATAACGGCGACCCGACGGCGTCACAAATTAAAAGGTGGCGCCGTCGCGAATGTAATCTTATATATAGAATCCAAATTTTTAGTTTTCGTGTGTAGTCTTTTGGAGTAAAACCTAAACCGAACCAAGGTTGTCTTGTACAATATTTTAGGGTTCCAAACCCTATCTTACACCAAGATAAGTGTTTTACTTCATTAATTTAATTATGTCTTCAATTATTTGTGTGTATGCTTGCATGTTCTCCATGTCCAAGCTAATTTACTTGTACATTTGCTTAGGGAATATGAAACTTAACTATTGAATATTGATTGGTTGTCTCTTATCTTAATTGTTAATGATCTAGTAATGCGATAGGTCATTCGTTGTGTAGTTAATGCTTGATTAATCTTTGTGAACCTTAGACTATAACACCTAGAGTAATTGTAGGCTAAACCATCCAAAGAGTACCTTGAGTTAGAGTTTATAAATCCTAGAGATTTTGTAGGCGAGACCCTTTGGTAGTTTCAAAGAGTTAGGATAAACGCATACCCTACGACCTTAGACACACAACACAATTAAGAATAAGGGCGTGACAATTCAACCATCAATAGGAGATAATTAAGGAGTAATAAAATCTAAGTAGACACATCTTTAAATCATCATACGAGCACACAATAATTAGACATAGACTACCCTCACCTTAGTTAATTAGATAATTAGATAGTAGAAGTAATCGGTGAAATACCAACCCCCAAATCCAAACCCGAGATTCGTACCTTTCCATTTCCTAAAAATATAAAAAGATAAAAATAATCTTCCTCAACCCCAACCTTAGTGTAGTAACCTCTCACTAGCATTCCTATTCCCCAGAGAATAATATCAATTCCGTGGCTTACCCTAATACTACACTACAATGATTAGGTTCATCGCCTAGGGTGTTGAAAAACTTGCTCGACGAAAGGAAGTTCCTTTGACCCCGAGCAGCGTGTAGCGTTATCAAGTTTTGGCGCCATTGCCGGGAATAGAATAGCTAGTTAGGAGTCCACCTCGTTTAGGTTTCTTTGCTTGATTCCTATCAAGTAATTTTTCTCAATTTTAGCTTCCTCGTAGTCTATCCCCTTCTTCGTGACCTTTGTTCGTAAAATCCGTCACTCACCAAGATACGTGTCTTCCGTGAAGATTCTTCACACTACCCGTTCCCAATCCAAATTGAGAACACAAACCCACAAAACCCTTCGCCTGTTCACCATTTTGGAAATCACCTAGGGCATAATGAGATAAATTGGCAACAACAAAGTCCTTTCTATGACTCGATTCGATGAGGAATTTGATTTTGGTGAAGCACTTGACAATGGGAGGTCATCGATGAAGTTAGTTTTGAAATGGAAGAAGACCTCTCCCAATGTTTTGACCCCAGTGTAGAATTGAAAAGATGGTCCTTTAACATGCAATTCCCTTGCAAAATAGGATTAGAAGGGTTCGATGCTTACTTGAATTCATTCTTGCCTTTGAACTTAATCTCAATGGACATATATAATAAAATTAAGATCAATGAGTTAACTTATCAAGGAACAATGTTGTTGAAGCGATCACTCATTTGCACGTGTTTGTTGGAAGTTTTGCTTATTTGGTAGAGTTCATGGTCTTGGAAGACTTAGGAGAATTTATTGATAAGGGCCTCACTCAAGTAATTTTTGGAAAACCTTTCAAAAGAATGACTAGGTTGAATGAGCGGATGATTGATGGTCTAATTACATTCTACGATGAAGTTGAAGACTTTATCTACCAAATGCCACATGCTCATCCTAGGTTTAAACACAAGGATATTGAGGCGTGTAATAGAAGGACCCCTATTCCATTGGTTAGTGAAAGGGATAAGCAAAGTGGACTTAGGTACCCATATGAGAAAACTAAGAGGTATTACAAAAATGCCTAGAGTTAGGAGATGATTACAAAAGAATGAGAGAACATTGGAATGGCTTAAGTATGAGCACGTGGCGTCGCGGCGAGACAACGAGGGGCACGACTACGAGTCTAGCTACAAGACTCATAAATAAAGAAAAGCGCTTCGTGGGAGGCAACCCATGCTTAATTGTTTGCTTGTTTGTGTCATATATTTTTATTGATTGCTTATTCTCATGTTTAAATTTGTAAAATGCTTTATTTTGTTTTTAACCTCGTCTTAATTACATATAAAGGTATTTTACATAAAGGATAAGTGTAGGGAGGATTACACACGTTTTCAAAAGAAACGTAAACATGAGAATTTCAATTGATTAAAAGATATACATGTATGTTTGTTCGAGTCAAATGCTTGTATCGAGTCATAATGGATGTTTTGCGGAAATTTTCCGATTCTAAAGATGTAAATTTTCGAAATTTTTCCGAAAATCGAGACCGTTTTGTCGAGGATAACTGACGGCGCCAGATCGCAACTGACGGCGTCGGGAAGGAGCAAAAATAAGCGATTACTTTTTCTCGTTTTCGAGCTACTTATAAATTTTGGAATTTTCGGTCTTAATTTTCCGTAAATTCGTAAACATCCATTCCACAAGCATTATATCCTAGTTTAGTAGAGTCTTATATATATTATTACCGCCAATTTTACGCGAAGGTTTCATTTGTTTTCTTCAAGTATGCATGTTTAATTTATCAAGAAGGAGATACGTAAGATGAGAAGGAGCTTTTCACGCAAACGTTCTTCTTGAAGAAAAATATAACCACCACTTTACATGGATCCTACCGAGCTAATCGGGAGTACTAGTTTCTTTCATCTTTTATTACCTTCCATTATCATAACTTTGATACTTTCGAGGAACATTGGGGACAATGTTCGGTTTAAGTGTAGGGAGGAAAATAAAGCGGAATTTTGAAACTATGCTTATCCTTGATTATTTGCTTTGTCGAATTGTATTTGTGTAATAAACCATGAGAAAATGTTGGTTAGGGTAATTTTGGCACCAAATTTTCAACTTTTCATGACATGTAGGAGTGGGCCATTAGTCTTAACAAAAGCGTCTCATGAATAGGAAGTTACATGACTAGCACAAAAACCCTTTACCACTTAAATTCCACCCAAAATGTGAGGATCACCCTTAGATTAGTAGGAATTAAAGCATTCATCTTTAATGCTTAGTGTGTGAACCGGTAGTATATTAGATTCTAGAACTTGTTTTGTGATGCATCCCGAGATCGCTAGTAAGACTACACTTGTGTAGTTAGGAATAACTAAATGATAAGATGCATTAGGATAACCCTTGTTTTATACCGTAATATAATTACTTCTTCCACATCGGTTGAGTAATTCCCCACACCTTTGCGTTGTACTCATCTTTAGTACACGATACCCTAGTTAACCCCTCGAGCCTATCCTTTTCGCGGTTCTCGTGATGTTTGGTTTTCGAATATCAATGAAAACATTGTTTACACTCCACCCCAAATGTACACCCAAATCGCCTTAGCCTACCTTGTATGCACTCACTTTTAGTGCATTATTGGTATCACCCTAAAACCCTTAGTTCAATTATCTAGTTGCTTGCATAAGTTGCTAAGTCGAGTCATATCCTTTGTACACGTTTTGGGACGATTGGGACTCATGGAAAAAGTTAAAGTTTATGAAATGACGGAAGGGCGTTAAATTCAAATTCCTTTATTTGCGTAATAATGTACTCCAAGTGTTTTGATCTTTTCAATTCGGGTCAAATTAATGTTAGAGTAATAAAACTCAAGTGTAGGGATGTGCCTATAAATCCCTATCATTTTGATGTTACTATAGAGGATGGTAGAGTAAAAGTGTATGAAAAAAAAAAAAAAACAAAACATACTACCATCCTACATCTATCTTTAAATTTATGTTTGTTTGTTTCAGTTATCTAGAGTCTAGAGTGTCGAGTCTTGGCTTAGCAACGCCATTTTTCGCATGCTTGTAACAAAAAGATTTTTGACTTGCCACCACTAAATACCCTATCCCACCAAACTCTTTGTTTCCCTACCGTAAGCCTAACATTACAACCCTTTAAAAGTCCTCTTGGATGGTCTTTCCTAGGTGCTTACGCCAAAGCGATGGAGGTTTGATCTAGTCTCAAGCCTATGGTAATTTATGTACTAGGACCGGTTAATGAGTGTTTATCTTCCATTTCCAACTTGTTATATTTCATATACACCGAGAGATGTGAGTATCCAAACACCCCATGTGAGGTGCTAGTATATAATTTCCGTGCTTGTTATGACTTTTTGGGCTTATATGTGTTGTGGATTGTTTTAAACCAATGCTTCATGACCCCTAACTTATAAATTAATTGGCTAAAAGCACATTTGCTTGAGGACAAGCAAATACCAAGTGTAGGGATATTTGATAAGGTTTAAAATGTACCTTTTGAGGGTCGTTTAAGCCCTTATTTGATCACTTTGTATCCGTTAATACTTAATATCGTTCCTTTTCACTTTTAGGTCTCTTGAAGGCAAATTTTGGAATGGCACTTATTTGGACGAAAAGGCGCGGATATCTGAAGAAAATGGCCAAAGTCAAGAATCGAGACACTCAGCTCTTTGAAATACAAGGGACGGCGTCGGTGTTATCTCATGACGCCGTCGGAGCACATGTTGTGACGATACAGTAGCCAAATTGCTTATTTTCAAGTGGCGGTGTCGGGCTTTAAAAGAGTAGGTCGTCGCAACTCGGACGGCCTAGATTTGATCCAGACGGCGCCGAGGTGAAGAGGACGGCGTCACAAGCATAAGGTGACGCCGTCGCAAGACTAACGTGGCCAAGACGAAACTCTAATAACGGCGACCCGACGGCGTCACAAATTAAAAGGTGGCGCCGTCGCGAATGTAATCTTATATATAGAATCCGAAATTTTTTAGTTTTCGGTGTGTAGTCTTTTGGAGTAAAAACCTAAACCGAACCAAGGCTGTCTTGTACAGTATTTTAGGGTTCCAAACCCTATCTTACACCAAGATAAGTGTTTTACTTCATTAATTTAATTATGTCTTCAATTACTTGTGTGTATGCTTGCATGTTCTCCATGTCCGGCTAATTTACTTGTGCGTTTGCTTAGGGAATATGAAACTTAACTATTGAATATTGATTGGTTGTCTCTTATCTTAATTGTTAATGATCTAGTAATGCGATAGGTCATTCGTTGTGTAGTTAATGCTTGATTAATCTTTGTGAACCTTAGACTATAACACCTAGAGTAGTTGTAGGCTAAACCATCCAAAGAGTACCTTAGAGTTAGAGTTTATAAATCTTAGAGATTTTGTAGACGAGACCCTTTGGTAGTTTCAAAGAGTTAGGGATAAACGCATACCCTACGAACTTAGACACACAACACAATTAAGAATAAGGACGTGACAATTCAACCATCAATAGGAGATAATTAAGGAGTAATAAAACCTAAGTAGACACATCTTTAAATCATCATACGAGCACACAATAATTAGACATAGACTACCTCACCTTAGTTAATTAGATAATTAGATAGTGGAGTAATCGGTAGAAATACCAACCCCCAAATCCAAACCCGAGATTTGTACCTTTCCATTTCCTAAAAATAATAAAAGATAAAAATAATCTTCCTCAACCCCAACCTTAGCGTAGTAACCTCTCACTAGCATTCCTATTCCCAGAGAGCGATATCAATTCCGTGGCTTACGCTAATACTACACTACAACGATTAGGTTCACTTGCCTAGGGTGTTGAAAACTTGCTCGACGAAAAGGAAGTTCCTTTCGAGCGAACGCGTGTGGCGTTATCAAGCATTATGCAAGTGATGAAAATTTACGTTTCTATTTGTATTAACAATGAAAAATTGTTTTCCTACAAGTGAGAAGCTTTTCAAAATTTTGACATGGGTTGTTTGTTTAATTAGAATAAGGTCTTATTGTCATTATCTTTTAATTAGTGGGAAATGTGATTGGTTTATGCAATGTGACAATGTAGTACCTAATTTCAATGATTAGTTATGCGATTTGCCAATTGAATCCATGTTTTGTACAAGAATATGCATAATCCTCATGTAATGATTTTGTGCACAAATTAGAATCCTAGACTCAGAATTAAAAGAAGTAATATAGTTAGGATACTTAGAATGATGTTATCTTCAGTGATTAATGGGTGAGGAAGTGTCAACAATGAGTTAGGTGTGTTGTTGAAACGTTTTGGTAAAATGGGTTGTGAGGAAGAAGATGTTTTGTAAGTGGTATTTTTGCTACTGTTGTCACCACGGACCAGAAGGCACAAAAAAATTGGTTCTGTCTTTGTTGTCGTTTGGTGTCGTGAGAACAGTAGCAGACTTAAACTAATTTGTTTTGTTTTGTTTTTTCTAAGGTTTAGACTATGTTTTAACTACATGTTTGGTTCCATTAGTCCCAAACCAATTCTAAGAAGATTAAATGGTTCTCGTTTGAGAGGCTTAGGTAGGATGTCGGCAATGTTGTCTTCGGAGGATAATTTTTTCTATTGAGATGTTTCCTTTTTGAACATTGTCGTGAAGAAAGTGATGGCGGATTTCAATATGTTTCATACGAGCATGTTGGACGGGATTTTTGCTGAGATCAATAGCTCCTTTGTTGTCGCAAAGTATAACGATATCGTTGAGATGAATTCCGTAATCCACGAGATCTTGCTTCATCCAAAGAGCTTGTTGACATGCTTTTCCGGCTGAGACGTATTCGGCTTCAGTAGTTAAGATAGCTAGAGTCGTTTGCTTCTTTTCAAACCATGAGGTGAGACAATGTCCAACAAAAGTACAAATACCACTAGTACTTTTTCTATCGACATAGTCACCGGCATGGTCCGAGTCGGCATACACTATAGTTTCTACACGCGTTCCTTTGGGATACCATAATCCTAAACATGTCGTTCCCTTAATGTATCTAAATATCCTTTTCAAGGCTTCTAAGTGTGATGCCTTGGGATTTTCTTGAAAGCGATCACATAGACAAACACTAAACATAATGTCGGGTATACTAGCCATGAGATATAGTAGGCTACCGATCATTCCTCTATATTTAGTGTTATCTACTGATTCACCTTCCTCATCCTTAGTGAGTTTAGTGTCCGAAGACATGGGTGTCTTAGTTGGTTTTGAATCTTCAATACCAAATTTCTTAAGCATATCTTTTATGTATTTAGATTGGTTAAAGAATATGCCGTCTTCTAGTTGTTTAATTTGAAGTCCTAGAAAGAAGTTTAACTCACCCATCATACTCATCTCAAACTCATCGTGCATGATTTTAGAAAAATCATCACATAGCTCTTGACAAGTTGATCTGAATATGATGTCATCAACGTATATTTGAACTATGATAATGTGTGATTCCTTTTTCTTGGTAAAAAGAGTATTATCTACTAATCCTATGGTATATTTGTTTTCAACTAGAAAAGTATTAAGTCGATCGTACCAAGCTTTTGGTTCTTGCTTAAGTCCATATAATGCTTTCTTGAGTTTGAAGACATGATGTGGTTTCTCAAAGTCGGTAAAACCGGGAGGTTGAGCAACATATACTTCTTTGTTAATAAACCTATTAAGAAAAGCACTCTTAACATCCATTTGAAATAATTTAAAATCATAAGCACACGCAAATGCAAGTAAGATTCTAATAGACTCGAGCCTAGCTACCGGTGCATAAGTTTCATCATAATCAATCCCCTCTTGTTGATTATAACCTTGTGCGACAAGCCTAACTTTGTTTCTAGACCCTACACCATTTTCGTCCATTTTATTTCGAAAAACCCATTTCGTTCCAATTATAGTTTGATCTTTAGGTTTTGGAACTAACTTCCAAACATCATTTCTAACAAATTGGTTTAACTCTTCTTGCATAGCAATTACCCAAGATTCATCTTTTATTGCTTCGTTTATATTTTTCGGTTCAATGGTTGATACAAAGCAAAAGTGATTACTTTGATTTTGGGCTTGTGATCTTAATGTTCTTTGATTTAGTTGTCCTATGACTTTTTCTAAAGGATGACTTTTGGATTCTTTGATGTTTATAATTTCATTATTTAGTGGTTCATCTTCCTTGTCATTTACAATTATTTCTTGACTTTCTACAAGTTGACTTTCAACTAATTCATCAACTACCAAAGGTGATGTCTTAGAGGGAGGTGGACTTTCGTCGAATGTTATGTTCAACGATTCCTCGACTCTCATTGTTTCTTTGTTTAAGACAATGTAAGCTTTACTAGTTTGTGAGTAACCAAGAAATACACTTTCTTAAGACTTTGGGTCAAACTTGGTGAGATAGTCTTTAGTATTAAGAATGAAACATTTACATCCAAACACTCTAAAAAAATCCCAAAGGTGGATTTTTGCCTTTATATAATTCATATGGTGTTTTGTTTAGGAAAGGACGTATTAAGACTCTATTTAAAATATATGTAGAAGTGTCAATGGCGTTACACCAAAACTTTTGAGGAATGTTTTGTTCATTAAGCATTGTTCTACTCATTTCTTGAATGGTTCTATTTTTGCGTTCTACAACTCCATTAGATTGAGGTGTTCGATGAGCCGAGAAGTTATGTGTTATACCATTTGTATCACAAAAGTTTCCAAATTGTGTTTCATTGTCGAATTCACGACCATGATCCGTTCAGATCGACACAATGTTAACACCTAGTTGATTTTAAATTTTCTTGCTAAGAATTTCAAATTTTGTCGAAAGCTTCATTTTTAGTTTTCAAAAATAATGTCCAAGTAAACCTTGAGTAATCATCTACTATGACCAAAGTGTATAAGTTGCCTCCATAGCTTCTTATAGCGGATGGACCAAACAAGTCCATATGCAAAAGTTCTAGACACTTAGATGTGGACAACCATGTTTTAGCCTTGTGGCTACTATGAGTTTGTTTACCAATTTTGCAAGCGTCGTAAAAGTGTTGGTCATATTTCAGTTTTGGTAAACTTCTAACTAGCTCTTTTGAAGATAGGTTTTGGATAAGTCTCATATTAGCGTGACCTAAGCATCTATGCCAAAGAGTTGAGTTATCATCTAAGGTTGTTAGACAAAGTTTGTCATTAGATGTTTTATCTATTTTCATGACGTATAGATTATTTTTCCTAACTCCTTTAGCTATGGTGATACCATCTTTTAGTATTTTACTACCATTTTCTTCAAATAGTACTTTATACTTTTTATACATAATTGGCTAATACTAAGTAGGTTAAATCCTAACCTATCGACATGAGCAACATTTTCAATAGTTAGGGAGTTATGAGCGATCGTACCTTTGCCAATGATTTTGCTTTTGAGATTGCTACTAAAAGTCTTGGTATGTAGAGAAGAGGTTTTTGTTGGCCGTCATGTGTCGTGAGCATCCACTATCTTTTATCCATTCATCAGGTTCTAATCCAACTTTCAAGCATACCTAAGACACAAATAAATCAAGCGTTTAGTACCCAATATCTCATGGGTCTGTTTGGGTTAAACATACCATTTACTTGGTTCATATATGGAAATGATGGGTAAGGGTTCCATGGCATGTAATCTGGAGTTTGATATGGTCTAGGGAAGTTTTGATTCCAACCGATATGTTGATAGTTGGGTTGCTCTCAGAAAAGGGGCGTTTGGCAATAGGTGTTTATATCGTTGTTGAGTAGTTTTAGATCTAAATTCATTTCTAGCAAGTCCTACTCCTGATGTAACAGCAGGTTTTAGTTTAACATTATCCTTGGTTTTCTTTGTTACTTTGACAAATTCACTACGGTCCGTATTACAAACATTTTGTCTGCTGCGGTCCCCACGGCACCAAAGCGTATAACAGACGGAACCCTATTTTGGGTCCGTTCGTCCGTCTTTATCTTCAGTGATTTTGACATTTTGTTTGTCTTTTTCAACCGTTTTGGTTTGACTCTTTGGAATTAATACTTCATTAAATCTAGTCTATTCATCTTTCACGGTGTTTTTGAATTCTAACTATTTCATCGGCACAAGCAATATTTTTGTTAAACCTTTTAAATTTAGAATTATGTTCGATTAGAACTTCTTGTGTGAGCTTTAGTTTTCTATTTCAAGACTAAGCTCTTGACATGATTTGCAACCATCGTCATTTGCTTTTCCATTTTCTAATCGTTTGCATTTTCTTTTAACTCATAGACTTCATTTTCTAAAATTCCTTTTAGTCTTTAAAACTTATTTTAGTTATGATTTTTAAACTAAGCTTACACAATTGATTATATTGTTTTTGCAAAGTGTCATCATCAATAGAAGAATAAGATGAGTCGGAATGTACCTCGTTTGATTCATGTGCCATTAGAGCGATCTCATCCTTGCTTGATTCTTCATCATCCTCACTATCACTCCAAGCACCACTTACAAAAGCTCGTTGAGTTTTGCTTTTAGGTGGCTTGGGACAATCTCCTATTAGATGACTTGCATCACCGCATCTAAAACACTTTCATTCACCTTTACCCTTTTGTCATCCGGTCTTTTTGAATAGCTTCTTTTCTTCTCGAGGTTGCCTTACAAACTTTCCTCTTCTTGAAAGAACTTTTGAAATCTCTAACGGCCATGGCATACTCCTCATCTTCACTAAGGAGCAAGATTCGTCATCATCACTTGATTCCGTTCTTGCCTTTAGAGCAACGGTTTGACTTTCTCTCTTTTTCCTTTGATGATTTCCGAATCTTTCTCCATCACCATTTCGTGTACTTTGAGGTTTCCGATTAGCTCGTCTAGTGACATTTTTGAGAGATCTTTTGATTCCTCAATAGCCGTCACTTTAGCTCTCCACTTCGGATGAAGTGCTCTAAGAAATTTCCTGACAAAGTTCTTGCTACGAAAATGTTCATCAAGTGCTTTAAGAAATGTAATAATAGTATTAAAGCGAGCAAAGCCACAATCAATGGTTTCATCTTCAGGGATAACAAATTGTTCATATTGTTGAACAAATAAGATCAATTTTTTTATCCTTGACTTGTGAATTTCCTTGATGTGTAATAATTAAAGATTCCCAAATGTCTTTAGCGGTTTAACACATAAAAATTCTTTCATATTCTTTTCTAGGCAAAGCATTATAAAGCATCATTTTAACTTCATTATTTTTAGCTATTAATTTCTTTTGATCATCAACAGAAATATCTTTTGTTGTAGAACTAAAGTCTTCTTTAATTATAACGAACCAAAGATCTATATCTTTTGATTTTACATATGTTTCAAAACGGTTTTTCCAATAGATAAATCCATTGGTTTCAAAGAGTTGTGGTCTTTGCATAGATTGCCCTTCTTTAATGTTTTCGGAATCCATGGATCGTTTCAAGTTTATAAAATACAATAAATTTTAGAAATTCTTGAGCAACGAGGCTCTGGTACCAATTGCGGAAAACTAGAAAGGGGGTTGAATAGTTTATCGATTAAAAACTGTTTTTTGAAACTTATTGAAAGATCAATTGATATTGATCTTAGATATGTTAGTGAATGATAATCAATATGCAAGAAATATATATAAAGAGTAGATAAGGAAAGAAACAATCAAACCACGACAAGTTGTTTATAGTGGTTCGGTCTACAAGGACTCTTTTTCCTTGCCCTACTCCACTCCCGAGTCTCACACTCGAGAGTTTAACTTCACTAGTCAACAAGCTCCTTTCACCGTGGAGAAACATTTACACTTCGCTTACACACTATTTCCGACACTAAGCTAGATGTCGAGTTCTTTTCAAGGGTACAACCACTCCCACACAATGTATTTTAAGGACTAAAATACTAAAAGGCATCAAAGTTAGGGTCCATTTCAATCAAGGTACAAATATAACTAAAACTAAAACACACTATTCAATACATATTCAACTCAAGGTATTCTAGTTTTTTCTTGCATAAAAGGTTTCCAACAAAAATTTTGGCGGATTTGGGTATTTTCATTAACTTCCGTCAAGTATTTATACATTGAAACATTTATAAATTTTGAAGGGCGATTGAAACTTTTGTAAAATTAAAAAAAAAACGTTATCTTTTCTTTAAACCCGATTTCCCCAAAATTTCTTCCCAACTCTCCACATAAACCCTAATTCACTTTGTTCACAAAATTGAACCTTATTTTGTGTTCGTTAAGGTAATTAATACTTAATGTCGTGTTTATTTATTTATCTTAATAATCTTTATTCATTGACCTTTGTGTTCATAATTTTTTTTGCGGGATGGCTTCTTCATCCAAAGGAGCTACATTAACATTGGATATTTATTATAACGGGTATTTCGATCTAAAACCTTTAACCTATCATAATCTTGATATGGTCACAACTACTCTTGATGTGTCCCTTTAACCTATAATGAGTTGAAAATTTTGTTCAAAACAACATAGCTTGATGAGTGTCATCTTTGTATTACTTTAGTAATGGTTTAAAAAGTATTAAGTCTGATGATGATGTTAGGTTGTTTGTTGAAAAGTGGCAAAGTAGTGATGAAGGTATCATAGCCTTATATGTTACTCATAAGAATGAATGTTTAGTTGAATACACTGGTGATTATGTTATTGTCATGTTAAACCCTACTAGTTATTACAAAGACTCAGACTCAGATGTTGCATCAGTTGACCATTTATCTGAGGGTGAAGAAGAGTTGAGGCAGGTTAGGATACAAAAAAGGAAGGGTTTAGATGAAAAGAACAAAACAAATGAAATTGTTGTATTTGATGAAAGTAGGCTAGTGTTGGAAAATGACAGTGATGTAGGTGATGAATCTCAAAAAGAAGCAGATCCTTTATTTTCAGACTTAGGTGATGAATCTCAAAAAGAGAAACCTCATGTTGAACCAGAAATAAGCTTAGATGAAGATATGCCCATCAGTGATGAGGATGAGATTGTGTTTGACTCTAATAAAAGAGATTACCCTATCCATGACCCAAACACACATTGGAAGTTAAAAAAACCTTTATTAGGTGAATTGTATGAGACTTAGATCAAGTAAAAGATTGTCTTACATTTTATTACATTGCCAATGGATACCAACTTTGGTATGAAAAAGTGATAGTGAAAAGTTCTTTGGTTAGGTGTGGATTTGATGAAAAGAGAGAAGAAAAAAAAGTTCCTAGAGATCCCAACAAGCCTTGTTGTCCTTTTAGGTTAAGAGTGTGAAGATGCATGATGGCAATTCTTGGCATATAAGAACCCTAGTTAATGAGCATACTTGCAGTAGACAGTGTAATCTTGGTTATTTAGTGACTTCAAAATGGATTGCAAGACAATTTGTAGACAAAATCAGAATGTATCCTGATATGAAAGTGGTTGATCTGCAAGACATGGTAATGAGAAAATATAGGGTTAAGACATCACACAATCAGTGTAGTAGAGCTAGAAGGATTGCACTATATAATCTTAAGCAGAATGTTGGAGATCAATATGACAGGTTGGTTGATTACTACGGTGAACTTAGAAAGACCAACCACAGTACCACACGGTGCGATTACGCATTGATCCTCTTGCGGATGGTACACACATGTTCAATAGTTTTTATATTTGTTTTCATAATTTGAAACAAGGTTGGAAGCGAGGTTGTAGAAAGATTATAGGTTTGGATGGATGTTTTTGAAAGGGTGTGCCAAGGTGAATTGTTGTCACTATTGGGAGGATGGAAACAATCAAATATACCCAATTGCATGAAATTTGTTGTACAAGTTGAGAATTCAGACACTTGGGAATGGTTTATTAAATTGTTAGCCAAAGACCTTGAGTTAGGAGATGGGAAAGGGGTCACATTTATATCTGATGGCCACAAAGGACTTTACCAAGCTGTTAGGAGAGTGGTCCCATTGGTAGAACATAGGTTATGTGCTAGGCATATTTATGCCAATTTTTCCAAGCTCTACCCTGGTGTTCTATTTAGACAACTGTTTTGGCAAGCATCAAAGGCTTCTTATCATCAGAAATGGTTAAATACAATGGAAGAAATAAAAAATGCAAGTCAAGAAGCTTATCAGTATTTAATGGATAAAGATCCATGGACATGGTCAAGATCATACTTCAAAGAAGGTATACGTCTTATTTTCCATAAATAATTCTCACATAAAGCTAGCAACACTAATTATTCTACACTTGTATTATGTTGTGAGGAATGGATTGTGATCTTTGTTGAAAATGGTCTTTGTGAATCTTTCAATTCTCACATAAAGCTAGCAAGGAGAAAACCAATAATTGGAATGCTTGAAGACATCAGATCTTATGTGATGACAAGGAATTACACTCTAATGAAGGAATGTCAAGATTGGAAAAATGATATTTGCCCTAACATCATCAAGGTTTTGGATTTGCATAAGAAGATTCAAAGGTATGTACTTATGTTGATCAAATAATACTAGCATTAGAAACTCTGCTAACTTGTAGTATACTAACGAAGTGGAGTTTGAATCAAGTGGATGGCATCGGTTTGAAGTAAGGCAAGGAATTTTGAAGCCTTTTGTGTGGACTTACAAAAGAGGAATGTAGTTGTAGGCAATGGCGGTTAAGCGGCATACCATGCCCTCATGCAATCACGACCATTTACTTCATTAGCAAGCGACGAGAAGATTATGTGAGCAATTCATTCAAGGTAAGTACATACAAAAGTATTTATGAGTTCAATATTTTGCCAGTGGGTGGTATAGATATGTGGGAAAAAGGAAACATGTGCCAATGAAACCTCCATTAGAAAGAAGGATGCGGTAGGCCCACATTGAATAGGACAAAGGATAGGTGCGAATTGAAAAAAATAAACATGTAGCAAGGCCTCCAAGAACAATGACATGTCAAAATTGTGGTGAACTTGGTCATAATAAAAAAGGGTGTACTAAGGAAACAGGTGAACCATCAAAACAAACACCTAATCAACAAGGTAATCCACCCAAAAGAAGGGCAGACCTATGGTCCAAGACCCAGTGAATGCTAGAACCCCAAGTTGTAGTAGAAAGAACAAATTTGTGACTGCTAGAGGTGGTATATGGATGGGAGGCACAAGTGCGGTGGTAGCAGTGGAAGGGTAGTTCTAGTGGATCAAATAGTGGGAGGGCGAGAGGAAGTGGTAGTGGATCAAGCGGGGGAGGGGAAGGGAAGAGGAAGGGAAGGGAAGTCATAGTGTAACAAGCAGGTAAGTTTCATTTTGATGTTTATTTTTTTTTCTTGTGATTTCATTTAGATATTCTAACTTAGAGAACCATTATACGAATGCCCAATCTGAGACTCTTTGATGATGATGATTTGGTTGATGTACAACTTGAGGAAGCAATTCATACAAGGTCAAATAACCGGTCTAATGATGTACAACTTGATGAAACTTTGGTTGATGTACAACTTGATCAAGCAAATCTGAGAAGATATGGAAGCCAATATTGATCAAGCTAATGTTGATGTTGTTGATCTTCTTTGCAAAAGTGGATGCCAATCTTGTTGATGTTGGTGATCACGTTGCAAATGTTGATGTTGGTGATGCATCATTGCAAATGTTGATGTTGGTGATCATTCTTTGCAAATGTTGATGATGGTGATGCTGCTGCAGATATGGATGCCAATCAGGATGAAACAACAAAGCTTAAGAGGAGGTATGATGAATTTTGGAAAGCTCAATATAATTCAGGATATCAGCCCCCTAGAAGGACTTCTCAAAGATTATTAATGAAGAATTATAATAGGAAAATAAACCAGGACTATGAAGGTCAAGGTCTCACACCAGATGAAGCATTTGAAGTAGACTAAGTATTTATTGTTTGTAAGAACTTAATATATGGTGTATAAGTCTCTTAATGTCCAACTTGTTTGTAATAACTTTTAAGAACTTATCAGTCTCTTAATGTCCAACTTGTAATATCAATCTCTTTTGTAACAAGTTGTAAGAAATTAATATCAAGCTCTTTTGGTCCATATCAGTTGCTTTTTTTTTACTTAAAACATAAGCATGATACCATTGCATTCATAATATTGTAACTGCTTACAATATTCAACCATGATACAACAGATTTATTTAATGGCATTTTATCCATACATACTAAACCATGATACTACACCATACATACTAAACCATCTTTTTTTTGCCCTTACATTTTTGAGTGGCATTTGCATCTGTGGGTTTTTTGAGACCAAATGGCTTGATATCAAGTGAAGCACAAGTTTCCTTGTTTGGCAAGCCTAGCACCTTAACCCTATCAGCAAAAGCTTGTTTTGCATCCACTTTGGGGGTTGGCTTCATGTTTGCAACAACCTTCTTTGAGCTTCTAACACAAGAATCATAATCTGGTGGAAAATACTTAGACCATGGTACTGGGTATGATGCATCAGAAGATTCCCAATCAGAAGAATCACTGGAAATGCAAATGATTTCTGCAAAAAATATATATATTAAAAATTATGAGTTAAAAAGATATGAGAAAGCAAATTATGTAGTTAAATAAAAAACCTGGTTTCTTGTTTTTGCTCATTTTTTTAGTTGTAGGTTATCTTAAAGGTGTGAGATGAAAATGAGGTGTTGCTTATGCCTTTATATAGTGTAAAAACAGTCAAACCATAACAGTGCTTGCATTTGATGCAGCTGCAAATGTTGAGAAAAAAATAGTGTAAAGCAACTCTGCAAAGTACTTTTATCAGCAATGTCCTTTTATCATGCCTGCAAACTAATACCAACAAAACCATGACTGCAAAGTCATTAGCCTGGCATTTGTGTCATTAGCTTGGCATTTGATGCAGCTGCAAATGTTGACATTCTTATCACTGCCTTTTATCAGTGTCTTTTATCACTAATTTTTCAATACATTGATCAAGCTTTTCAACAAGGACATTTACATCACGACTTTTCAATACATTGAATAATCAAAGTAAGAAGCTTTTCATTACATCAAAAGTAAAGCTTTTCAATACATTCAAAAGTAAAGCTTTTCTATACATACATTCATCAAACTAAAAGCTTTTATAATCATCAAGAAAAGCATTCTTAACAGTACAAAGATAAGTCTAGATTGCATGCTAACTGTACACTTCAACACTTCAACTTCTTCTTCCAATCTCTTTTTTTTCAGCTCAAACTCCACAGCTTCCTTCTTCATTTGTTTTTCCACATCTGCCAATCTACCTTTGTAATGCTCAGTTTCAAAATCTGGATCCCACCAGTGAAAGAAATTACACTTCTTTCTTGCTTTATAGTTAGGACATCCAAGAAACCTCCTGCCTGGATTCTGTTCAGTTTGAGAAGTCCACTTACCACTAACATCACCACATTCGCACAACACACAAACACGATTCATCAAGTTGTCTTTTTCCCAACCTGCATTTCTTCGATTCCAGTATACCCAATTTGATGAGTTTGATGAATTAGATGACTTTGTCATGTTTTGATATTTGGAAACACACCGTTTGCCCTAATTTAATTTTTGGGACAAATGTGTTTGACCTAATTTGATTCTGGGGATGAAATTATTTTGGGGAAGAAATGATTCTTGGGGAAACGGTTTATAAATGTTTCAAAATCGTTTCACCTAAAATAATTGTTTGACCTAAAAGTTATAATAAAAAAAAAGTTTCAATAATGGCCCTTCAAAATTATAAATGTTTCAATGTATAAATACTTGACGGAAGTTAATGAAAATACCCAACTTTTAACCAAAATTTTTGTTAAATAAAATTAAGCAAAAAATGAAATAACATTTGTTTGCTAGAATTATCATGCAAATCCCTCATCCAGCAATTAATTCGCCATAAGTGATAGAATAATCCAAATAAAAAAGTCTAAATATATTATCATATCTTTTGCAAGAAAAGCTCCATTTGATAATATAATGCAACTTTGGTGACACTATATAGTTGTCGTTGATGTATACCTTCTCCTCCTGTTTGGCTTCAGACCTGACCTTACTGGTCGCTTTATAATCGGTTACTTTATCCTTAATGGTCTGCATCTCAACTTTGTTCTTTAAGGACAATGTTCTAATAGGAAGGCTATGTGGAAAGATCTGTCGATATATATAAAATCATTCCGATATAGGAGAGAATGGTTGGTTAACAATGCTGATAAACGTAAGGTATATTACTGATCACTAAATTTAGGAGTTTTTTTGAGGTTGACATAGTATATCAATTTAGAGGCTAAATAAATCCCCTTTTTTTTTTTTTTTTTTTTTAAATTTCTTACGCAGCAAACATTTTATTGAATATTGATAACAAAAATTCCCCACCAAAAAGCTATTGGAAACAACCCAAATAACATCCAACATAAAAGAAATCACTAGTCTCTGAGGAATAGGGCCAAGGGATATACAAAGATAATCGGGTTGGCAGCCTCTTTTTACCAAGAGACCATTTAAAAAAAATGAACCTCTTTTTTACAAAGGCAGATATTCACGAACTGACGACCTCATGTGTAATTTCACACAACTCTATCTCAGTTGAGACTTGAAACTACAACGTTTTGTTTAATAGGATCCATCCAATACCACTAGGATGCCCATTGCACAACTATGGTTTATAAGGCGCAAGGCACTCAGTTGCAGAAATTAAAGTGTCGCAGAAGCAGAGGCCTTAGGTGAAGGTCCTCCATATTCACAAAATACTTGTAGATTACTTCAACATAAATTTCTACAGTTTGGACAGCTTTACTTGAAATCAGCATTGTATGTCACTATTTTGCTGATTTAAAATTTCTAAAAATAAATTAAATCTTGCTGCTAGTTTCATGAATGTTTGCAATTCTATACAGAAATCGTGGTAACTGCAACAGACTAAATAACAAACAATCTTAAACTCCATTATCAGATTATCTAATTAACATTGAAGTGAAAAGAAGGAACATATACGAAGAAACCACTTAGTTGTCATTTGGTCAAATGACCACCCAAATTAACTAGCCCATCAATTACTTAAAAGAGCCCAGAGTATTCAACTGAATATCCATTAGCAGCCCAATTAGGAGTTAGGACACGCTTAAACATTGGGGAGGATTTGTCTAACTTAGGGGTGTTCATCGGTTCTGTTATCGGGTTATTCGGTATATTTGGTTTGGTTTGTTCAGTTAATTTTTTTTTAGTATAACCGAGAACCGAACCGAACCGAACCGAACCAAACTTAAATTGATTAAACCGAACCGAATGACCGAAAACCGAACACCCATAACCGAAAACCGAATCAAATAACCCGAATTACATAAATTTAATTATTTATCCATTTATTTATATATATTTTTAGCAAAAAAAAAATTGAAGCTCAAAAAATGTTATATATATAGTATAAAAGAGTTTTAATATTTTTTTTATATATAAATATATAAAAAAACATATAAATTTATTTGAATTCGGTTTTTGGTTCAGTTTTCGGTTTGGATTGCTAAAACCATAACCGAACCGAAAACCGAATATTTAATTCGGTTCGGTTCGGTTTTGGCAACTTCGGTTTGATTACGAGTTCGGTTCAATTATTTTCGGTTCAGTTCGGTTTTGGTTTTTGGTTTATTCGGATATTACCCAATCCATTAACACCCCTGGTCTAACTTGTACGTCATAAGTAGGGCTGTAAACGAACCGGACGAACACGAACGGAGCCTTGTTCATGTTCGTTCGTTTAACTTTAACCGGACAAATAAACGAACACGAACGCTTAAACGAACGAACTTTCTTGTTCATGTTCGTTTATTAAGAAAATTAGTTGTTCATGTTCGTTTATGTTCGTTTATTAAGACATTAAACGAACATAAACGATCGAACATAAATGAGCATATGCAAACAGACATAAAATTTCTTAATATATGCACAATATATTGTTTTACAAGTTTCGTTTTGTTTAAACAAGCCAATTTTAAAATTATAGAATTAAAAGATATGATATCGAACATAAATAAATAAATGAACATAAAGCGAGCGTTAACGAACACATAATCGAACATTCACGAACATAAATGAGCGGACGTGACTATTGTTCATGTTCGTTCATTTAACTAAACGAACGTAAACTATTGTTCGTATTCGTTCATTTAATAAATAAACGAAAATAAACGAACTTTTTACCGAAGCGGTTCGTGAAATGTCATTGAACGTTCGATTCGTTTACTGTTACTGGTCATAAGCACTATTAAGCATAATAAAATAATCTCGAATATTTATTTGTAAACAAATAGCACGTTGACATCAATGATTACTTAAAGAGAGCCCGTTTATAAGTTAAACAAGCCAATAACGTGCCTTTTTTTTTTTTTTTTTGGCCAGCATTGTTTATGTCTGCTAATGACTAACGTGACTATTTAAAAATTATTTTGTTGATGTGTGTTAATAACGTAACTTTTAATTGTTGTTGTTGTTGTTTTTTAAAGGGTTTTTACAGTAAATGTAATACTTTAGAAAATGTTTAAGCACAACGGATATGGGTGAGATCTTACATTTCAGCCCATTACATAACATAACAAACAAAATTACTTCCAAAAATGAAGTAAAGACTATAACTAGATTACATTTGACTCAAACAACTTCAAACATAACCTACGACTTCTTCCGACCACGAACCTTGATATTCAAAGCGTCACAAAAAGTCAATTGGTTTTCGGATAAATCATGAGCATTGTACTCAGTATCATCATCATATGTGTCATATGGATCATCATCTTTCGTTTCCTTCTAGCGTTCGTACAAACTCTTGGTCTCGTATCTACTCCCACTTGCCATCAAAGTCCCAGTTTCGTCATAATCCTCTTCAGCACACCAACTTGAAGAAGGTGGTTGTGTACTTATTACCATTGGTTTCGCACTAATAGAAGGCGTATTCTCATTTATCTGTTGCACCTCATTCACATTTTGCCCCATGTTAGATGTAACCACATTAGTAGTAGTACTCGACTGAATAATAGACACATTCTCATCATTCTTTCCTTCGTCCATACTGTTAAGCACATCAAAAGTGTTAGATGTATTTACCACATTTGCATCCTTGTTTTGTTGTCTAGAAGTAGATGTATTGTTAGAGTTAGCCTTTGATGTAGACGCCTCATTTTTCTTTCCTTGCTTAGCTACAGGCCGATAAGCCATCTTATTGGTTACATGTACCCCGTCAAACTCTTTAGAATCTCTTCGTTTAACTTGATTAAACCCATCATTTTGGTCACGATTCACTGTAACATTAGGCGTTGGAACAGTAGCATTCTTTGAACATTATTCAACATCCGTGTGACAAAAAATCTTACATGAACCACATCTAAGCGGCCCACTCGTATTCCACTCGAATACAAAACCGAGTGTACCCTGGTTTTGTTTAGCAATGGTAACAGCAGAAACTAACTGATCTTTCAATACATTATCATTTTTAGTTCAATAAGTGCCCTTGCATAGCTATTCCTACCCCATGATCCTTTCACATTGTAGTAGCATAAGAGTCAAGAAGCATAGGAGTACCTAATTTCGAAGCAATTACACTTAAACCATCACTGGTAAAAGCGGCCATAGGGACGTCGTGAAGCTTGATCGACACCGGAATCTTCCTCAAATCATCTAAGGACCATTAATAAGAACAGCTTTCAAATTTTCTCTAGATGATAATTTAAAGAAAAAGAACCATTGCGAGTTCATCATTACCTTTTGAGGACCATTTTTGTCCATATAGTGCGAGCAAAATGTTGTACCATGGGAAAAGCCAGCCTCTTGCCAATAAAATAGCCATACAATGTGTTCGCACATCTATTGTTAATCTCCTCAACCGACAATTCGGGGATGATAAAATCAGCATCATTGATGATATAGTTGGTTTCAATAAAACAAAAGTTAAATTTTTTCATAGACGTCTCATCAGTAGCTACGAAAGAGAAATTCAAGAGCTTGGTTGCATACGAGCTAAGGATGTCAATGCTGCTCGCATTTGTAGTATCCAACACATTATTAAATTGCATAGTATCTTCATTCATAGCCTCATTAACGTTATCACAATTTTGAGAAGCCTGGTCTTTCAAGGGACTAGCTAGGCTGTATATCATCTCAACATTAGCTCCACCAACCGACACAACAATACTAGGTTTTAATGGTTGACCATCATCACCCAATAACACAAGTTTTTCCTCTTTGCTTCATCCAATACACGATAATAGATGACAAACTACAAGGGGAATCAACTAAGATCGGGCTGTTTAAACTAAAATGAGGCACGAAAAGGTGAAAACCGACTTAGTGATTTTCAGGTTTCAAAAGTCTCCAAAGGGTGATTTTTTTTTTTTTTTTTTTTTTTTTTTTTTTTTAATGTAACTTTTAATTGTTTAAATGTTATTAAGCATTATATTACATGGGAACAGATGGAACCACATCCAAAGTTTTTTACCTGCGAGTTCTGTTAGGCAAAAAGTTCCTCATCACGTATCATGCCACAATGTAGTTATGCTACCTTAGGTTATTAATCATAGCTCACCATATATACTCGAACCCATAATAACATGATATATGACAAGAGGCCACACTAAAAGAAAGCTTGCATAAAACTATAAAACACGATCAATGTGATTTAGATCTCGTTTTGAAGGGCAGTACACTAGTTGCTATTTTAGATCTTATACGTGCGTAATTCAGACCAAATATAAGTTTCCTTAGGAACTTCATGTAATCTTATCCTAGGCATCATTTGATGATTTGTATTTCAGCTATTAAAAGCCTTATATGTGACTTGCATGTAACTCTCTGATAACCAGACATTAAAATATCTAGAAAACCAAGTAAACACAAATTAACATCAAAGTATGGTTTGAAGCGATAATTCTCTCATCTTCAAATATCTCACTTGGTCAAAGACTGAAAAATGAACAAAGAAGTGGACCATTGATTTTAATAATTAGCAGTGAATAAATTTTATTTTTACTTTTATCTTTTGAGTTGAAAGGACCATTATATTAATGGTCTTTTTTAATTAGTTCAATATATTAAAAGATCATAATCTTTTGTGTAAGTAGCTCAATATATTTTGTAACCACAAGTTTAGTATATATATATAGATAGTTTCCGACCTTTTGACCGGCTAAGCTACATGATTTAAGTCTATCGTCACACATACATAAACATGGTTAAAATCTCCCTTTTTAGTTGTTTCGTGTTGGCACTTCAGATTATTAGATTGAGATAATTGTTGTGTCTATTCATAATAGAGAATGATACATATATAGGGAACAAACCCTAACCAAAGATGCTTTGAGCCTTGGTCCATACAAACCGTAGTCTAACACTCCCATGCAATTGAAAGCGAAATCATGAAAGCTCGAGCTGGACATAAATAAAGAATGCTAAGCAGTCAAGTCTAATAGACTTAAAAGCGACTTAAACACAAATGCAATTAAGATCGGAGGAATATAGGGAATTCTGGGTCGTTAAGTCCCACGGAGGATGAATTGGTGTTAAAACACTTGATCGGATGGTAGAATGATCACTAAGGATAGTGATCGATAAGGTTTGGATGGAAAATTATACCTAAAGAGAAAATCTACAAATTAAAGCGACTTAAATGCAAATTAAAAAGAAATAAAAGATAAAAGATATTAAATAAACGCTATCACTATTTTTAAAGTCGATGAGCGTTTAAAACCTAAAACTTAAAACTTACGTTTAAAATAAAATTACGTAGACGTACAAAATAAAACGTGAGTTTTAAAGAAATAAAAGACCTACAAATATGAAAATGATATTTTTACAATCCTAATAATAAAAGAAAATTATTAGAAAAAGAAAATTATTTTTACAACTATTTATTTAATTATTATTAATTAAAAACTATTTATTAAGTATTTAAAATGCACTAAAATACAAGAAAATACAAAATTAACCTAGAAAAATGAAATTATAACTTGGAAAAGTCTAAAATATGATAAAACTTATTTTAAAACTAAAAATATATTTTTAAGACTTATTATGTATTTATTATTAATTTAAAACTATTTAAAACTAATTAAAATGCTAAAAAATACTTTTTAAACTAAGAAAATTATGGAAAAATACTTTTATTACTTTTATATTTATCTTAACCTAAGAAAATTGAAAAATCATTTTTTGAACTTTTATAATTTATTTGTATTAAAAGCTATTTAAAATACCTAAAAGCTATTTTTAATTAAGAAAAATAGCAAACAGTTATGAAAAATTATGAAAATTTCAGGAAAAGTCTATTTTAATATCTGAATCTAGGAAAAATAGAAAAACATAGGCTTGTGTGGAGAAATAAGCAAGAAAGTTGTATTTGCTTATTAATAAGCACTTGAAAAAGCCAAATGATAACCAAAAGCTACCAACTTGAAACGAAGCTAAAATATGCTATAATAACTCAAATGCAACCAAAATCAACAAGCTTGAACCTCTGGATTACAAGTTAACACAGATTTGAGGTTTGAGCTTGTTTAAGAAAACAATTTTGGTGGGCTACTTTAAGCTTATGCAAGAACACAAAATAAGCTAAAAGCTGAAAAGCAAAATTGGAACTTGTATAAGACCTGGTTGAGCTAGTGTATAAACCAAAACTCAGACCATGATAAGCTCTTATGAGCTTGTGAGAAGCTTTTCAAAACACGACAAACCATGATTAAAACTCGGTGAATCTTGAGTAATATGGGACAAAATGATAAGCACTTGCGACCCTTATCAAATAAGCTCCAAAAGTGAATTTAAACTTGGAACTTGAAAAGGACCAGGTTGGCTATCCAAAGAACCAAAAATCACAAGGTAATGGACAACTGATAAGCTCTGTAGAAGCTTATGAAAGCTGGCTAAAGCGGTGTACAGGGGCACATTTTGAAGCAGATGCTTGAAATAAGCTAAAAGTTAAGCTATTTAAAAGCTATTTGGAAAATAAGAAAGATACTATGATAAAGTTAAGCAACTGAATATTGAAATACTAAAAGCTCGGTCTTGAATACTAATATTAAGTCCTATATAACTTAATCTCTTTTATTCATTCGCTAATCTTGAAAATTTTGACTTTTTGATTAACTAACTAAAAGTTGACTAAAATGAACTTTAACTTGATTCTATGAGCGATTATGTAATATTAAGCTATAAGGAGACTAAATTAAGCTAGGTTAACAAGTTTTAAGCTTGTGATGATTTTCACCTATCAAATCTTAACGATGAAGCTTATGAGATGAGATTAAAGAGTATTTTGACTTTTCATCTAGCAAGCACGGTTTTCTTGTTTAATTGAGTTCTTTAGACCAAATGTAACTTAGAACAACCAAAACAAAGGTGCGCACAACCTTTAATATGAGTGAACACAACAAACCAAACACCCTTTTATGTGGTGATTTGGTGTTTTCAAAGGATTTCAAAGATTCGGACCATGAGCATGATTTCAAACTACTATTATCACTAAATAGGACTAAATTAACTTTAAACAACAACAATAACAACATAAAACTATGATATACCAAGATTGATAAAATGCTTACAAATTGGTTTCCAATGGCTTGTCCATGTAAAGCGAGAACCAAGGCATAAAACACATCCTAAAGCTTCCCATGAAGCACTAATCCCAAGACCATCCACTATTTATCCTGCTCCACTATTCTTGAACATCAATCATGTGATTTTTGAATTTTCTTTAATTTTTTAGTATTTTTGGTAATTTTTGGTTTTACTACTAAACTATATTTTAAGGTATCTAAAAGCTTCAATAAGCTTTATAAGGAGCTTATATGACTTTCTAAGTCCAAAGTAACAATTTCTAACAACATTTTAACATATTGAGATTTCTTTGAAATTTGAAAATTGAACATAACTTGCGAGATTAGAACTTAAACTTTGAAATTGATTATTGAAAAGTTTAAACATACTTCGAGAATACTTAATTAAGTGCTTGAGAGCTTTAAAATACCTTTGGAAAAGAAAATTAACTAAAAGCGACATAAAATTGAAAATTACACTAGATACTTTCTTCATTGCTTCACCCTTGATATTTATTGACTTCAATATCTCTTGTCGACACTCTTGAGTATTTCCCACCACAAATCGACCATTGAAATCATCCGGATAATCGGTTTGCCACTTGTCGATTTTGGCGCCAAAATTCAATAGAGCGGTTTTCGCATTAATTGGCTTTGTATTGGTGTGGAGGTGGAAGGAAGGTACTAAAGTGGTGTTAGTGAGGTGGAAAGGTGAAAACCGGTGGTTAAAACCACCTTGGTATTGGCTAAACGAGGGTGAGGAGAGCGGGTCTCTAGTGTGCGCGGTTTCTTTTGATTTAAATTTTGGGCGGGTCATGTATTGGGTTTGGATTGGGCTTAGTGATAATAAGGGTCCGGTTTGGTTTTTTTAACAACAAGGACCATATATGCAATTTGGCTAAAGTTGAAGGGCTGAACTTGAACATTTTCCCAAGCTCTCATAAGGACTAAAACGCCAAGTAAGAATAGTACAAGGACCTTTGTTGTTAATTTCCATTTTACAAATCCGGGGACCAAAATTGTCAATTTAGAAACTTGAGGACCAATATTGTAATTTTCTCAAAAGTTTATCATAAGGACCATTTTGTCATTTATTAATAGAACAAGGTTAAAACTTGATAATTTTCACTTTTAAATTAACCAAGGACTATTTTGACAATTTTCAAAGTTAAAGGACTAAAGTTGTCATTTTGTGATTTTTAAACTTTAAAGGGTTTATTTTGACAACTTTTGAATCTCATGGACCTAAAATGATATTTTACAAGTTTTTGAATTACGGGGACTGATTTTGACAACTTTTGTAACTTGGGGACTAAAGCGCCAATTATGCAAACTTGATCGTTTTCACCGATTTTGATGTTTTGCATTTAAAACATATAAAACACTTGTTTGTGATATTTTATCATTTTGATGTGTTTCGAGTGTTTTCGGATGTTTTGGCATTTAACGATATAAAAATGATGAGTATTTAGACACTCATCAATCCCCCACTAAGATATTGCTAGTCCTAGCAATGATTTGAGAAAATTTAATGGATTTTATCTCTTTACCAAAAGCCATTACTACGGAGTAGCCAAATGTTTTAGTTCAAGTAAGAACCATGGTACAACGATAACCAAATGATTTTGAGCAAACCACCGACTTTCAACGGTTTGATTTGTCTTTACGAAGCCGTACCTTACGGACTAGCCAACTCTTAGATAAATTATCAATATTATCTTTGGTGAGCCGATTACCAATTATGGATTTTCAAGCGCCTTTACCACAAGCCATAAACTTGCGGGCTAGCCAACTTTTCACTAGTTTAAAGATATGGTGAGTTGAACACCATACAATTTTAGGCAAATTGCAAGCCATAAGCGGTTTGAGATATCTTTACCAAGAGCCGTTTGCTCTGGATTAGCCAATCCTTATGTGGGTTAGACATGGCGGATGATTACCATTTCTTTGAGTAAGTGAAAACACTTACTCAAAAAAATTTTGGCCAAAAGCAGGGGAATTGGGTGAAATAATTACATGAAATTCGTGAGAATTCCCCCACTTAGAAATGAATATTGCCCTCAATATTCAAAGTACCGTGTTATGCGAAACAAAGAACATAAAAGGAAATACTACGGCCATTATTTTGTTTTGATATATACATTTTTTTTTTTTTTTTTTTTTTTTTTTTTTTTTTTAGAAAGATTGAGAATATACAACGAGTGTGGGAAAAACTCCCCACACTAGGGTGATAGAAAGGGGATAAGAAAGCGAAATATGGATGAAAATCCATATGATGTGTGCTACTATTTTTGATTCCCGAGTCATTAGCTTGACTCGATCCCCGCATTCATTGGTTCATGGGGAATGTTTGTAGATCCGGGACAACCACGGGGAATGTCCTCTCCAAAGTAATGCTTTAATCGATGACCATTTACTTTAAAATTAGGACCATCGGTGAGATAACTCAATGGTGCCATAAGGATAAACCTTAGTGATAGTAAATGGACCGGACCGGTAGGGACTTAAGCTTTCAGAAAATCTTCAATCTAGAGTTGAAAAGAAGGACTCGATCACCAACGTTGAAAGCGGTTCTTGATTTTAGAGTCATGAATCTTCTTTGTCTTTTGCTTGTAGATCAAAGAGTTCTCATAAGCTTGATCACGAAGTTCATTTAGTTCATTCATTTGAACTTTTACGTGATCACCGGTATCGTATATCGAAGTTTGCATGTTTTAAGGCCCGTAAGCCTTGTGCTCTAGTTCAATCGGAAGATGACATGCTTTTCCGTACACTAGCTTGTATGGAGTACACCCAATTGGTGTTTTGTAGGTATCACGAAAAGCCAGTCGTCATCCGGTTTATCCGACCGGGATGCACGATTTTCACCTCTTGTCCTTTCAAGTATTCTTTTAATACCACGATTTGAAACTTCCACCGCCCACTTGTTTGGGGTGGTATGCGATAGATAGGCGGTGGGTAACACCATACTTTTGCATGACACGATCAAATTGGTCATTACAAAATGTGTACCACGATCGCGATTATTGCGAGGAGTTCCAAATCGGCAAAGAGCTTTCAAAATTTCACAACTACTCGGGCATCATTTGTAGGTAAAGCTTTTGCTTCAACCCATTTTGACAAATAGTCAACGACCACAGTATGTACTTGTTACCACGAGAAGATGGAAATGGCCCATAAAATCAATACCCCGGATGTCAAATATCTCACAAACTTGAATGGCATTTTGTGGCATTTCATTCCTTTGAGATATGTTTCCATATGTTGACAAGCGTCACAAGTTTTGACATAATCGTGGGCATCTTTATAGATTGTGGGCCAATAGAACCGGAATCAAACACCTTTTGGCGGTGTAGTTTGGACTATGATGGCCCCGGTGGTCCGGCATGGCAAGCTTTGAGAATGTCAAGAGCTTCTTGTCCATAAACACACCGTCGGATGACTTGATCCGCGCAGATTTTGAATAAGAAAGGGTCGTCCCGAAATAGTGTTTAACATCCTTGAAGAATTTATTCTTCTTTGGGTCGACATCCCTTTCACAATGAAGTTACCCGCATGGTAATTTGCAAAGTCGACAAACCATGGGGTAGAAGAGTTTCCACGAAAAGAAACCGCATTGAGTGTCTCGAGAGGAAATGTTTCATTTATATCCTTTTCTCGAAAACATCTTGGTGAGGGTTTTCTAATCAGACGAGATGATCGTGACGGGTTCTCGGCTCCTTTTTATCACGTATGATGATATCAAATTCTTGGAGGAGGAGAACCCAGCGGAGCAATCTCGGCTTTGCATCTTGTTTTGCAAAGAGATATTTAAGAGCCGAGTGATCCGTATACACTACACATTTGGTCAAGATTAAGTCGGCGAAACTTTTCAAATGCATACACCACGGCTAATAGCTCTTTTTACGTGGTGGTGTAATGAGTTTGAGCTTGATCATAGTCTTACTTGCGTAGTGAATAGGTGAAAATGCTTGTTTCTTCGTTGCCCTAAGGCTGCGCCGATAGCAAAATCACTTGCATCGCACATAAGCTCAAAAGGTAAATCGATCGGGAACAGCGAGAATGGGTGCTTGATAGCTTTTTCTTCAATGTTTCAAAAGCTACGATGCACTCGGGTGAGAAGATAAAAGGAGCATCCTTTTCAAGAAGATGGGTCATTGGTAGGCGATTTTGGAAAAATCTTGAATGAATCTCGATAGAAACCGGCATGACCTAAAAACTCCTAATACCTTTGGCGGTAGTAGGATGAGGTAGTTTAGCAATAACATCGACTTTTGCTCTATCTACCTCAATCCGTTCTTTGAAATCTTATGGCCAAGGACTATGCCTTCTTTGACCATAAAGTGACTTTTCTCCCGGTTTAGACAAAGATTGGTGTCTTCACACCTTTGAAGCATTTTATCTAAATGGGAGACATGTTTGAAACGAATCCCCAATGACCGAGAAGTCATCCATAAACACCTCCATTGTTTCCCGATCATGTCGTGGAAAATGGCCATCATACATCGTTGGAGCGTGCGGGAGCATTACATAAGCCAAAAGGCATCGTCTATAGGCAAAAGTTCCGTATGGGCGGTGAATGTGGTTTTATCTTGATCCTTTGGATCAATGGGAATCTGAAAGTACCGAGAAACCATCAAGGAAACAATAGTATTCATTCCTGCTAATCTCTCAAGCATTTGGTCCATAAAGGGTAGAGGAAAATGGTCTTTCTGGTGGCGTCATTCAACTTACGATAGTCAATGCAAACCGCCATCCGTAACCAATCGAGTTGGAATTAACTCGTTATCTTCATTGTGACAATGATTATGCCACCCTTTTTGAACACAATGAATTGGGCTAACCCGAGGACTATCGAGATCGGGTAAATCAATCACGCATCAAGAAGTTTGATAACCTCTGTTTGATAACATCATGGATTTTGGATTTACTCTTCTCGATGTTGAGCTGCGGCTTAAAGTCATCCTCCATCAAGATTTTGTGAGTACAAAACTCGGGGTTGATACCTTTGATGTCGGAGAGTTTCAAGCAATTGCTTGCTTGTGTGACTTCAAGATTTTTATGAGGCGACTTTTCATCTTTACTCAAATCTCTAGCAATAATGGTGGTAATTTATCATCACCTTCAAGAAATGCATACTCGAGATGAGGTGGTAAGTCCTTAAGCTCAACCTCGGAAATTCTTGATTTTCTCAAGCGACTTGACTTCCTTGTTATGAAGTTTGATGGAAGGAGAGGAGAAGAAATGTCATGATTTAACAATTTCTCAAGAAGAAAATCTCCTCAGTTAATCTCATTTTGATTAATCTCATCGAGAATTGAATCACTAGAGTGAGGGTTGATGATGGATCATCATTAAGCAACTTCTCAATGAGAAGTATGTCCCCTCAATGTCAATTGGGCGTGATCAATTTCCCATGGAGCAGAATCCTTTGGATAAGTAGGCTTCAATCTCTTCTAAGATGAAGTCACTTTCCTCAAATGGGGTGAGAGAAGGAGTAGAATTGGCGATGATAGGTTGAGATGAATGAGTGAGATTATCACTCGAAGAATTATGATCATAACCAAGAACTTCTTGCGAGTACTCTTGAAGCAACATCAATGATATCTATTCGGTTAACCGATTCGGAATCATAATTTGCGGAGTACCTCGAAGTCGATCAAGGTTAAAAGTGCGACTTCATTACCAACACGTAATGTGATTTCTTGCTCAAATACATCTATGAGAGCACGGCCCGTTCTCGGGAATCCTCGACCAACAATGAGAGGAACCCGATGATCGGCATCAAAATCAACAACCACGAAGTCGGTGGAAAATGGAACTTTCCTACTTTCACAAATCGTCCTCGGCAATGCCAAGAGGACGGGATATTGTCGATCGCAAGCTCGAGAGTCATGCATGTAGGAGTGAGTTCGGAAGAAAGTTTCTTCCATCTTGAATATGGCATAAGATTAATGCTTGCACCAAGATCTGCTAGGGCAAAGCATTCAACCATTCACAGGAATACACAAGGTAAGAGAAATTTCCGGGATCTCCAAGCTTTTCGGAAGCTTTTTAGAATAGCTGAGGCGGTTCTCGTTAAGAGGAGTCTTAGCCATTTCAAACGACTTTTCCTTGTTGCTTAACATGTGTTTGAGAGTTGATGCAAACTTGGGCATCGGCATGATAGCATCCATAAAGCTTATGTCAAAATGTAACTCTTGGAAAATTTGGAAAAATTTGTCCATTTGATGACTAGCTTTTTCACGGAGCTTTTGCTCATTCAAACGTGATGGATATGGAATAGAAGATTTGGATTTGGTATTTTCAATGGGAGCTACAGGTGGTTCAAAAACAACTCCTGGATTAGACTTGGGTTTCTGGACAACTTGAGGATGGACTACCGAAGGTGGGACTTGTGTGGTATTTCCATTATCAATAGGAAGTTCCTTGTCCTTTGTCGCCTTGGTAACTTGACTCATTGCCACAGGAGGAGGGGGCATTGGAGTCGTAGGTCCATTGTGAGTCGGAGGTTCACTTTCCACTACCTTTGGAAGAGAAGAAGAAGAGGTAGTAGGAATAGCGGGTCCATTGTATGAAACACCACTTCTGGTCGTGATCGCCTTAGCATCGCCCCTCGGGTTAGCGATCGTGTTGCTCGGAAGTTTTCACGAGCCAGGGTTGATCATTTAAAGACTTCTTGAGATCGTGATCGGTGACCAACAATCTGTTCATCTCATCTTGGGATTTCATAAAGCGCTTGATAACTCATCGGATGATGGTCTGGAGGAGTAATGATGGGAGGTGGATTAGGAGGAAATTTTGAGGTCGGATGTTTTGATTATGACCTTGTTGTTGAAAATTCCCTTGATTAGGATTCACATTCCCATGAAATTGATTCCCGATTGAAATTGTTTTGATGAAGGTTCCTTGTTGTTGGAAACCTTGATTGGGTCGAGGATAGAAATTACCTTGGTTTTGATAACCTTGGTTCATTCTAGGTTGATTCGATTCGGTTAGGATTACGGTTAAAACCGGGTGGTGCACGATAAGTGTTAGCACGGTAGTTTGGTTCATTCGAGGGCGGTATTGATTACCTCCTTGATTTGAAGTACCGGCTATAGCATTTGCTTCAAACGGACTACCATCGGTGGCGATCTGGTTGTAGTATGCATGAGGACCACCACAAGTAACACAAACTTCAACTTTCTTCACTTCACCATGTGATGGTGTTTGAGTGAAGGTGACTTTCTTTGGTTAGCAAGAACCAAAGCTTGAACAATGTCGGTGAGTTTATCAATCTTAGCATCGGTGCTAGATGTACTCACAGGAGATGAAGTAGAAGGTCCGACATTAGGCGATTTTGATATGTCTTAGTGCGGAAAGAACGGACACAGGACTTGTTTTCAATGATTTGTAAGGCTTCTTTGGTGGTTTTGCTAAGGAAATTACCTCCAGCGGAGGCATTCGAGAGAGTCTTGGTCACTTGTCTCGAGACCATTATAGAAAGTATCCATTTGCATTAACTCGGTAAAACCATGATGTGGACACTTGCGGAGCAATTCTTTATAACGATCCCATGCCTCCCGAATGATTCATCAAATCTACGAGAAAATTTCATTATCTCATTCTTAAGACTTGTGGTTCGGGATGGAGGATAGAATTCGTTAACAAACTTGGTAACTAGATCTTCCCATGTCTCTATAGAGCGAGGGGTTGTTTCTCGAGCCAATTCGGGCTTGTCCTACAGAAAATGGGAGCAGAAGAAGCTTGATAGCTTCGTGTGGGACATTCTTGTACTTGATGGTTGATGCTATCTTGTTAAACCATCGAATGTGTGCATGAGGATCATCCGCTCAAAACCATAGAATTGGCTTTGGGTTACTAGATTAAGCAACCCGGTTTGAGCTCGAAGGTATCGACCACAATGTTTGGGACAACAATGGCATCTCCGTAACCCTCGATGGGTGCTTGGAGAAGCTCATTCATAGGTTTGTCTTACGCCATTTCGACGGTGGTGGTGGTGGTAGGCGTTCCTCGATCACGGTGAAGGAGTGAGCGTCCTCTCGTCTGCGAGGAATGTTTCCAAGTTCGGAAAGTGGACTTGTAGAGGCGGAAGAGCAGTCTTGCATGCACTAAGTATAAAATCAATTTTCAAAACAAATGAGGCAAAACACAAGTGAACTTAACCAATAATCACAAATGAAATGGCTTCTTTGAAAAAGGTACACCAAATCACAAGTGACACAAAGGCAAGTTTTAAATCGATGTTCGGGAACTTATTAATGGTCGCACCCCAGTTAGGTAGTGCCTTTGCCTTGATTTCGGTGGTTGATTTTATGTATATTAAGTACCGGTGAAAAGGCGTAGGTATGATTTGTCTTGAAAGGGTTTAAAACTTTTGGAAAATATTTTGGTATCGTCCGTTTAACCAAATCGTATCTCTTTAAGAATCACCTTAAAAGAGAATACAAAATAGAAAGCGTTACGATTGTTTTGTTGTTTTATATTGTTTTGGGTTTTAACACTTTAGGAAAAGTGTTAATGAACTTTTGATTTATATTAACTTTCTGAAAACTTTTACAAGCGTGGTATATGTGCAATGCAGATGCGATAATGCTAGAAACACGCTTACTGACCTCCCGGCGGCGTAAAATTTGATTGGTGCTAAGCGGTCAAGTCTAATAGACTTAAAACAACTTAAACACAAATGCAATTAAGATCGGAGGAATATAGGGAATTCACTGGGTCGTTAAGTCCCACGGAGGATGAATTGGTGTTAAAACACTTGATCGGATGGTAGAATGATCACTAAGGATAGTGATCGATGGGGGTTTGGATGGAAAATTATACCTAAAGAGAAAATCTACAAATTAAAGCGACTTAAATGCAAATTAAAAGAAATAAAAGATAAAATCTATTAAATAAACGCTATCACTATTTTTAAAGGCGATGAGCGTTTAAAACCTAAAACTTAAAACTTACGTTTAAAATAAAATTACGTCTACGTACAAAATAAAAAGTGAGTTTTAAAGAAATAAAAGACCTACAAATATGAAAATGATATTTTACAATCCTAATAATAAAAGAAAATTATTAGAAAAAGAAAATTATTTTACAACTATTTATTTAATTATTATTAATTAAAACTATTTATTAAGTATTTAAAATGCACTAAAATACAAGAAAATACAAAATTAACCTAGAAAAATGAAATTATAACTTGGAAAAGTCTAAAATATGATAAAACTTATTTTAAAACTAAAAATATATTTTAAGACTTATTATGTATTTATTATTAATTTAAAACTATTTAAAACTAATTAAAATGCTAAAAATACTTTTTAAACTAAGAAAATTATGGAAAAATACTTTTATTACTTTTATATTTATCTTAACCTAAGAAAATTGAAAAATCATTTTTTGGACTTTTTATAATTTATTTGTATTAAAAGCTATTTAAAATACCTAAAAGCTGTTTTTAATTAAGAAAAATAGCAAACAGTTATGAAAAATTATGAAAATTTCAGGAAAAGTCTATTTTAATGACTGAATCTAGGAAAATAGAAAAACATGGGCTTGTGTGGAGAAATAAGCAAGCTGCAGTTGTATGAGCGCTTATTATTAAGCACTTGAAAAAGCCAAATGATAACCAAAAGCTACCAACTTGATACTGAAGCTAAAATATGCTATAATAACTCAAATGCAACCAAAATCAACAAGCTTGAACCTCTGGATTACAAGTTAACACAGATTTGAGGTTTGAGCTAAATAATAAAACAGATTTTGGTGGGCTACTTTAAGCTATGCACAGAACACAAAATAAGCTAAAAGTGAAAAGCAAGAAATTGGAACTTGTATTAGACCTGGTTGAGAGTGTATAAACCAAAACTCGAGACCATGATAAGCTCTTATGAGCTTGTGAGAAGCTTTATCAAAACGACAAATCATCGAGTTAAAACTCGGTGAATCTTGAGTAATATGGGACAAAATGATAAGCACATGCGAGGCTTATCAAATAAGCTCGCAAATGAAATTTTAAACTTGGAACTTGAAAAGGACCAGGTTGGCTATCCAAAGAACCAAAATTTGAGGTTATGGACAACTGATAAGCTCTGTGTGAGCTTATGTTTGAGCTATAAAAGCGGTGCAGGCACATTTTGAAGCATGGTGCTTGAAATAAGCTAAAAGTTAAGCTATTAAAAAGCTATTTGGAAAATAAGAAAAATACTATGATAAAGTTAGGCAACTGAATATTGAAATACTAAAAGAAGTCTTGAATACTAATATTAATCCTATATAACTTAATCTCTTTTATTAGCGCTATCTTGAAATATTTGACTTTTTATTAGAACTAAAAGTTGACTAAATTGAACTTTAAATTGATTCTAACTTGATTATGTAATATTAAGCTATATTGAGACTAAATTAAGCTAAGTTAACAAGTTTTAAACTCTGTGATGATTTTCACTTACTAAATCTTAACGGTGATTATATTAGATGAGATTAAAGAGTATTTTGACTTTTGAACTAATGAGGTCTTGGTTTTCTTGTTTTTTGAGTTCTTTAGACCAAATATAACTTAGAACAACCAAAACAAAGGTGCGCAAACAACCTTTAATATGAGTGAACAACAACAAAACCAAACACTACTTTAATGTGGTGATTTGGTGTTTTCAAAGGATTTCAATGATTTGGACCATGAGCATGATTTCAAACTGCTATTATCACTAAATAGGACTAAATTAACTTTAAACAACAACAATAACAACATAAAACTAGTGATATACCAAGATTGATAAAATGCTTACAAATTGGTTTCCAATGTAAAGCGAGAACCAAGGCATAAAACACATCCTAAAGCTTCCCATGAAGCACTAATCCCAAGACCATCCACTATTTATCCTGCTCCACTATTCTTGAACATCAACCATGTGATTTTTGAATTTCAATTATTTTTTAGTATTTTGGTATTTTTGGTTTTACTACTAAACTATATTTTAAGGTATCTAAAAGCTTCAATAAGCTTTATTAGGAGCTTATATGACTTACTAAGTCCAAAGTAACAATTTCTAACAACATTTCAACATATTGAGATTTCTTTGAAATTTGAAAATTGAACAAGCGAGATTAGAACTTTCACTTTGAAATTGATTATTGCAAAAGTTTAAACATACGAGAATACTTAATTAAGTGCTTGAGAGCTTTAAAATACTTTGGATAAAGAAAATTAACTAAAGCGACATAAAATTAAAAATTACACTAGATACTTTCTTCATTGCTTCCCCTTGATATTTATTGACTTCAATATCTCTTGTCGACACTCTTGAGTATTTCCCACCAAATCGACCATTGAAATGGGCGGATCATCGGATTGCCACTTGTCGATTTTGGCGCCAAAATTTCAATAGAGTTGGTTTTCGCATTAATTGGCTTTGTATTGGTGTGGAGGTGGAAGGGAAGTGTACTCAGTGGTGTTAGTGAGGTGGAAAGGTGGAAAACCGGTGGTTAAAACCCTTGGTTTTGGTGAAACACTGTGGGAGAGACGGATCTCTGATGTGGCGGTTTATTTTGATTTAAAATTTTGGGCGGGTCTTTGTATTGGGCTTGGATTGGGCTTAGTGATAATAAAGGGTCCGGTTTGGTTTATTTTAACAACAAGGACCATATATGCAATTTGGCTAAAGTTGAAGGGCTGATCTTGAACATTTTCCAAAGCTCTCATAAGGACTAAAACGCCAAGTAAGAATAGTACAAGGACCTTTGTTGTTAATTTCCATTTTACAAATCCGAGGACCAAAATTGTCAATTTAGAAACTTGAGGACCAATATTGTAATTTTCTCCAAAGTTTATCATAAGGACCATTTTGTCATTTATAAATAGAACAAGGTTAAAACTTGATAATTTTCACTTTTAAATTAACCAAGGACTATTTTGACAATTTTCAAAGTTAAAGGACTAAAGTTGTCAATTTGTGATTTTTAAACTTTAAAGGGTTTATTTTGACAACTTTTGAATCTCATGGACCTAAAATGATATTTTACAAGTTTTTGAATTACCGAGGGACTGATTTTGACAACTTTTGTAACTTGGGGACTAAAGCGCCAATTATGCAAACTTGATCGTTTTCACAGATTTTGATGTTTTGCATTTAAAACATATAAAACACTTGTTTGTGATATTTTATCATTTTGAAGCATTTACGAGTGTTTTCGGATGTTTTGGCATTTAACGATATAAAAATGATGAGTATTTAGACACTCATCATAACTCTAAATTCTAATCATCATAAATCAATGCGATTAAGAAATTGGAGAAAAAACGAGTGATTGTGTTACGACATATTTTTGTCATCAATTTGTTATCGTCATCCATTTGTTGTTTATCATCAATTTGTTTAAGTGAAACAACACATTTTTCTCTTGTTATTTCATTAGTTAAATACGTATATTCATCGAAGGAAAAACAAACTTCCACTGCATTAAAATAGTACACCTCCTCTTTTAGTAGCGCAAGTCAAAGTTTTTAAGATCGGGATCCTACTTAGGATCATTTTCGTCTTTGCAAGATCGTGATCGTAAAATCCGATCGAGACCCTAAGATCCTACCACAACATCATTTTTAAATAGTCTTTGTAATATTATTCAAATATACAGATTACTATATATCATAAGTAAAATATTATGTGAATGTTTTATGTAAACATTATCCTAAATTATGAATATTGAATGTTTAGGAAGAATCACATGTTGTTTTCTTAATTCTATTAAAAGATAACATATAACTTTGTGGTTTTTTTGGTTTTGCGATTCGAGAAACGTAAGATCTGATCGGATTAGATCTTAAGATTCTGCGGTCAAGATCGAGATCCTGTAAGATCTTAAGCTTTTAAGATCCTACATAAGATCCGGATCGTTTTTGGTTTGTAAAATCGTAAAATGGTAAAATGATAAGATAAGGATCAGTATCCTAACAACTATAGCGCAAGTAGAAGATGGAGCAACTAATCTAACTAATTAACCATATACTAAACAAAATCCAACGTGACATGTACACATAGCAAATGACAAGATGACAGAACTTTCGTATGTTAAAGGTAAATTAGGTATGATATCGAAACGAAAATTTAAAATACGTATACGATATTAGTAGTTTTTAATGGTCGTGTATGGATCCTAAACAACAAACGCCTAAAAGAAATACGCTAAACAACACCAAACAACTCTCAGAAATTAAAAATTAAAAATCCGAAGACTCCTAAAGAAATACCACATATAAAAGACACCAAACTAAACACCATAAAATCGCTTCAAAATATTTATAAGCAAGTTTTCAAATTACATCACATGCTAAAGAATTATTTCAAGGTACTGAATGGAACTGTTCTTACATACTGGTTAATCATATATTTTGCCATTGATCATATGAACGCTTCATCATATCACACTTTTTCGATATACCTAAACTATTCTATAGCATCCAGACCTCCATTGCCTCCATCCCATGCATCCGATAAAAGTATTGAGTTCTATATTCTTGAGTAAAGTTATGAGTTAACTACTCAAGCAGCTGGTCTTGAAGATTAAATTTAATTTTTAACTGAAGTCATGCAGATCTAGACACCCCTTAAATCCTAAATGTAGTGTTCACGTAAACTAGCAGGTTACACGCTAATATTGGTTAATTAGTCCGTTACTAGCATATAAACTTTGAAAAACACATTGTATACACATACTACTACATTACTTGAACTTAATCGTGCAGCACTTCAACAGTTAAAAACATTTGCTACAAGCTATGAAACGCTAGACTTAGATATATCTAAAATTAGTTGCCGAAAACAAGACTACCTTTACCTCAATGCAAGCTTGCCCTAAGCAAAAAACACGTACAATTCTATGCAACTCAGATCTCACTAGAAGTGAGAATCGGTTTAAACCTTTACATTTAGGTGAAGTTATGCTAAAGTGTATGATATATAGTCCTCTAAATGTTGATATAAAAAGATGGATATCAAATCTAGCTAATTGTAAGTAATATGATTGACTTTTTCTTAAGATCCTCCTAAGATCTACTAATAAGAAAAGTAACACATTACTTAGAGCTATAAAATTAGCATATATAGGACTAGGGCTGTAAACGAACTGAACGTTCATTGAACATTTCATGAACCGTTCGGTAAAAAGTTCGTTTATGTTCGTTTATTTATTAAATAAACGAACATGAACAATATTTTACGATCGTTTAGTTAAATAAACGAACATGAACAAAAGTCATGTCCGTTTATTTATGTCCGTGAACGTCCGATTATGCGTTCGTTAACGTTCGTTTATGTTCATTTATTTATTTATGTTTGTATATCATATTTGTTAATTGTATAATTTTAAAATTAGTTTGTCTAAAAAAACAACACTTATAAACAATATTAGATGCATAATTTAATAAAGTTTATATTTGTTTGTATGTGTTTATTTATGTTCGATCGTTTATGTCCGTTTAGCGTTCGTTTAATGTCTTAATGAACGAACATAAACGAACATGAACAACTCATTTTCTTAATAAACGAACATATGAACAAGAAATTTCGTCCGTTTAAGCGTTCGTGTTCGTTTATTTGTCCGGTTAAAATTAAATGAACGAACATGAACAAGGCTCTGTTCGTGTTCGTCCGGTTCGTTTACAGCCCTATATAGGACTAGCTCTTAAATAGACATATCTACTGCTCACTCAATAATTACCAACTTCTTAATTTTCGATTTTAATAATGATGATCTTGGTCAGTAACTAAAGAATAATATTTCATTTATATGATATAAATAGAATATCTATTGGGCATCTGCCATTAGATAAAAATATGCAATGAGTATTAGTTTTTTATTAGAACTTGAGACTTGTAATAGTTTAATGAAAGGAAAATGGTTATCCATTGAATGTAGTGTACAATTTGAACTTAATATTAACTTATTCAAAGGAATAAAACAGTAATAAACTCAAGTCCAATAGATCATAAAACATAATACACAATCTAGTGAAAGGAGAAATCAATTTGTTAATGTTTAAAATAACCCTAAATCCCAAAGAAGAACAAATAAAACCTAGTTAATTGGTAAGACTTTTCATAGACATAAAGTTAAAACTTGGTCAATGTGATCTTGCTTGTGAAAATAAACAAAGATTGGTTGTTTTGATGTTCTTGATTTATCCAAAACCAGATAAAATAACAACACGAATGATTAAAAGATAATAAGAAAACTCCAATTTTCGGTTCAATAAACATGAGCAGCATCATACAATAGATGAAAATCGTTCCGAATTCAGGTTTTTAATCCAAGAACTAACAATAAACATTGATTCAAAAGAGAAGAAGAAATTAAACCACCTAGGTTAAAAGAAAAGGATGAGAGGTTATTGTACAAGATCATGACCCGGAATTTATCTGACCTTTTCCCTTGAAGAATCGGCCTCAATTCGGTCAGTACGGTGGCCTGTTCGGCATGTTTCCTGACCAACCACTACCATCTACAGGTAACTGAACATTAGGCATGTTAAGTGGCAAGTTAAAAGGGTAATCCCATGGAAGAAGGGTCAGTAAAGGGTGATTTACACCACCATTTCCATCACCACCACCACCACTACTAGCAGCAGCTTCATCTTCATCTAAAGGCAGCCTTTCGTACGCCACGTTTGTGAACGAAGCAGCTATTACAATCACTGGCCCAGAAGCTATCAAAGCACCAACAACATTCCCACCGACAACTTGTCCTTGCCCACCTGCCAGATAAATAGTTAAGCTAGTAGCTCCTGGTGGAGCTGGTGGAGGCAAGAAAGAACCCGAAAGCGAAAGTATCTCAAATCTTCCATGAAGGGTTAGCACAGATCCAGCTGCTGCAGGCTGCCTAAGGCTCACATTATTAACCGTCCCGCTTCCGCTTACAATACAAATCCCGCGTTGTCGCTTTCTTGCGTAGTTTGCTATGGACTCAAAGACATCACATCCGCTACTTATTTCTAGGATGTGAGCACGAAGAGTGTTAGCACTTTCTCTAGTGATAATAACTGGGGGCTTGGGTTTGTTTTTGGAGCCAGGGGGACGTCCGCGGGGCCTGCGTTGGCCCACGACGTCCCCGCTTCCAGAACCCGAGCCAGGAGTGTGTTGGTTGTTGTCATCTTCAGAATCTGGAGGGATTTGAAGATGGAGGTCAGGGCGGTTTTGCAAGTTTTGAAGGGAGAAAGGGGAAGTGGAGCTTAAGTCTAGATTATTATTTGACATAGATATAGATATAGTAGAAGAAATATATAAGATAGATATAGATCAGGAGATGAAATCTAAAGGGAGAGAAACAAGAAGAAAGAGATGAAGAATAATAAAGTAAGATTGTAATGGAGGAAATTTAGTGTTAAAAAAATGAGGGTATTTTATGAGAGAGAGAGAAGGAGGGTAGAGTGAGAATGGGGAAACAAATAGAAAACTAAAGGGTAAGTAAATGAGTGGAGAAAAAGAAAGAAAAAAAGGTTTGAATGGTACTTTTGGTATGAACAGGATGGAATAGTAACACCTGACCAATCTTTTGTTTTTAGGGTTTAAACTATTTCATGTAAAAAATATGTCCTCCTATTTGGTATTATTTGACCTATCCTTTTTTGAAGACACCTTTTTTGTTTTAAATAATCAAATCTTAACCTTCTTTCAAGACCAATATTTTAAAAGAAAATAAGCAAATGGTCGAAAAGTAAATGGATGATTGGAACCACTAATTATACGGGTCGAAAATATAGTAGTAACTTTTAACTTAACTAGTGATAACTTATTATAAGAAAAGTTGGTTTTGATGGAATAATAATACTTTTTAGATTATACATGATGTCCAGACTATATATAATAATTCTTATTCATATTGACTGGATATGTACATATACATTAACGTCTTTTGGATTTATGCCTTTTCGGCAGTGGCAATTATTGTATCTGGTTGTTTTGTTTGTACACAACAAGATTGAATAGATTAAGTTAGGTTGAAATAAACAAGGATTTGAGAATAAGTACGCAGGCTAATTAAGTAACAAGGAACATTTTGTAATATACTCGTAGATCGAATGACTAGGTGAATCAAATTTGATTAAGCACTCTAGCAAGTAGATAGATGCAAAGGGAAAAAATTACAAAGACAGTGAAAGAGTATTGCACGGGTTCTAAAATCATCTTTTATAGTTTACTTCATTTGTGGTTATATTATCTTAATTTCTTTGCAAGAACTTACGCAAATATAATATCATCTTGAAAACTATATCATGAATGAAAGGTTTTCATGGAGAGCTATTTCAGGGTGGGTCTCATCATTTAATGCATATGACATTTATGTTTCAGGCTTCATTGCCTTGTTAAATTAATATATAACCAATGACTCCCACAATTATTTGACTAGCGTGATATGAACTTAGTGTATTATATTTCTAATTCTTGTATAAAAAATAGAAAAGGTTGTGTCCTTTAGTTACCCGTTGTGTATACGTTTCCACATCCTTGTACTACCCATTTGTAATGAAAATGGCCCCATTTCACTCTAGTTTTGTTTTATGTTGTATTTGGGTAGGTGATTATCTTTTATAATTTCTGTTTGTGTACAAGTGTGCTTGGGTTTGGTCATAAAAGACAATGTCTCTTGTATATGCATACTTTGTTTTTACAACAATAGCGTGTGTCGAGGACTCGAGGTTCAATTGTTCAAATATTATGTTCGTGTATCATCTGGTTTGATAAGGCATGTATACAAGTTACTCAACTAATATGGATATTGATCAAGCAAACTTCCTTTTATGATCAAGTATGATAGTAGATCCTAATTCAATATTATATGTTCAGAAGTCTACAAAGTATCAAACACATCATATGGCAGTAGCCTTATTTGACATATTCACAAACTAATAAAGATCGGCGACTTCATGAAAAAATTAAAGATTTAACAAATGCATATTAGTACTCATCTTAAATAAGTTGATCACTAAAGTAAAAAATTATGGTTCAAACCCTCTCATTATCTCTAAATTATGTGCTAAACAATACTCTAATATCAAGTTATTACTGGCATCGAATGCGTACCCACAAAACATGTCCAAGTTCCAATCCCAGAAAAAGTGGATTGAGATTACAAATTTCTACACTTCTTCCATAGTGTTCTCTATGTTTTTCCCCACCACACTTTGTTTCTTTCTGTGAATTGTTTTACATTTCACAATATACGATACTCATGCACTCATGGGTAATTGTTAAGCTTTTATAAAGTAAAGTACCATTATTATTTTGGATAAAAATGTGTTATCAATATATTAGGAGTAATTCTTGAAAAGATTAAAAAGTCGCCGTGAATCCTACACAAAAATAAAGGGTCCTGGATAAACGGGTTTACATAAACATAACTTGTATAACCCTTTAAATAAACGGACAATACTCGGATTAAGAAAAATGTTAAACATGTTAACTCATGAACATGTTTAAATATTAATGCAATTAAATTAACGATAAAAATGACTTTATTAGTTTTATACTTTGTCATTTTTTCTGCTCTAGGTGCTACACTTATTTATAATATGTATGAGTCACTGTTCTTTTAAGTGTTTATCATTTTAAAAACTCTACTGAATTTATCTGTCTATAATTGATATTCACTTGCCTGAAACTTAAAATGAGTGACAACATATGCGACTAAGTTAGAGATATATTTATTTAATCAACAGATTCCTGATAAATTTAATTAAAAGACCAACTTATTTCATCTCTTGACTAATAGATCAATATTTAATTATTTGTTTTTCTCTTTTTTGCTCTTGTTAGGCTCCTTTTCTCTTTTATACTCATAAACATTTTGCATATATCGCAAAAGCAAAAATAGAAAAGAAAACATTAGATATTGAAATGGTAAAGACACGCAACTCATATAAAATCTAATCCTTAGTTAGTTATCATGATTACTAACGTTGCAAATTCTCATTCAACCTATGCAGAGCTTATAGCTAAGTTTGTCAAAATTTGCAGATTAATAAAAACAATAAATCATTGAACGCTTTCGATAAAAGTGTAGAAATCTCGCCTGAGAATAATGTCACTCCAAATTGTGTATTTGTATCGAGCATATCAAAACAAGATGATCTATTAGGCAATAGATAAAATAATTTGGTCATTTAATTAGATTTATCATAAAGTTGTTGATTAAATAGATATATTTATAACTTAGTCACATGTATTGTCACTAATTTCAAGTTTCATACAAGTTAATATCAATTATAGACTCATAAAATCAAGTTAATATCAGTCATAGACTCATAAAATAATTAGAGTACTTAAAATGATAAACACATGAAAGAACGGTGACTCATACATATTACAAATAAGTATAGCATTTACAACGAGAACAATGACAAAGTATATAACTAATAGCGTCATTTTTCCTTAAATTAAAAGATAAGAAACATAACATGGATTTAATATAGAATTTAGATTTATTTTTTTTCTATCTTAACTTAACTATATATAAAGCATTTAGGATGTCATTTTTGGATGTATAATATTTTAAGTTCACACATATTTTTATTTTGAAACTTTTGATAACATATGATTTATAACGAGGATTTTAACACTGGCGTTGTGGCGAGCGTATGTATAAGATACTATTGTACACATCAAAATGTTATTTTATCGACTTGAGATTACTTGTAAATATATTTTAAAAGTATGTGTTAATACTTTTGAAGGAAATGCAATTGTTTTAATATGAGAACTACCTTCTTAGCGATCTTTATTATAAAATATTTAGTTACTATTGATATGCAAGTCAATGGCATTGGTCTTTAGTAATTCAATTTTCGAAAATCTTGACTGAACTGAACGTCATACATTTAATTTGGACTAAAATACATTGTTGGTCCCTAATCTTGTCCTGAAACATCATGTTGAACCAAAATTAGCATTTTAATCGCCGGGAGTCATTTTTTCCAAGTTTTATAGTCTAAACTGGTCCTTTGACGACTTTTCCGTTAGTCAACCACCTGAGTCGCCGTTTGCTTTGTCTTTAGTCCAAGGGCACAAATGTATTTTTACCACTTTCCATTATTTAATATTACCGTGTCAGGTCCACTTATTTACCGTGGGCGCTACAGTAAAACTTTGCTAATAAAAGGGAAAGTTTATTACCACTCATCCCTAACCTTTCATATCCCCTTAAATTTTATCTTCTTCACTTAGACTGTAATATAATCAGAAAAATGGTGCGTTGCTCATGAAATCGAAGGCTGTGGTTCGAACATGTTGGAACAAGACGAACCCTGGACGGAGGTTCTATGCCTGTCCAAGACAGGTTGGGATACTTTATTTTATTTCATTTTAAAGTTGGCTTGTAGTGGTTTACCTTAAATGTGTTGATTATAGTAATCTATGTTTAACTATAATTGTGATTTTATACAAGTGGGTTTAGTATCAGTTTATGCTGCAAAGAGATGCTAACATTTTGATTATCAAATTTAGCCTACTACATGTCCATTCAATGGGTGGTACGATCCACCCATGTCGAGAAACAAGGATGTGATTATCTACTTTTGAGAAACATCTACGGAATGAGGCAACATTACAAGAATGCCAAGCCGCCTCATTCTTTGAGACTTTAGAGGCTGTCAACGCGGGTGACAGGGCAAACGAGCTAGAGGCTGCTCACCAAGCATCCTTGGCTGATCTCCTTCTTGAGAAGGAGAAAGTTTTCCGTCTATGGAACTTTTGTGTTTTCTCTTTGATAGTCATCATCTTGGTTTTTCTATGGTTTTTCTAGAGGGTTTAGAAAGTTATTGGTTTTTGTGTTTTGGATTGGTGGTAGATGGTCTGCAATGGGTAAGTTGTATATAAGAAGTTTTAGTGTAGGTTGACTAAAAATAGTCTCTTGGTTGATAATGTTTGGTCCTTGTACAGTGGTAATATTATATTTCTTTTATGTTTTGGTCCTTATCTTGTCTTCGCCTTTACTAATAGGTCCTTGCCCAAAAATTCATATATCCGCCTCGGTTGCCACACAAATACTAGTAAAATGATCAAACTCATAACACGATACAAGTATCAAAGATGGATGAATGATCAGAGATGGATGAACATACACCACATTTGAGTATCAACATAAAATTGATATGGTGTTGTTCATCCATTTTTGATTCTTCATTTTTGTTTGTGATAATAGAATAACATTATCCAACTCAAAACACAGATCCAAGAAAAACAGATCCAAGTATCAAAGACATATGAAGTTTCAAAGATGGGTGAACAGTAATTGACTTAGTAAAAGTCAACAGTTAATATGCGTATGAACTTGTAACAATATGTAAAAATGGGTAAAGTGGCAAATCTATACATTTAAAACATAATTTTTCCCATAGACTACCATGACATGATTTCATACATAATGCAAATGGATATATTTTCAAATGCATAAAATTTTGTAGTCTACAAAGTTCGAAAGCAGACATTGTTTAAAGACAAGAAATAATGTTTAGGTGAATACATATTAGATGGAAAACATTGGCTTTCAAATGCTTAACCAACATTTTTTGTGGTGAAGATGACTTTCTTTGCAATAATCTTGGTCTTAGTCCAAAATTGTTTTGGAGACCCACCGAGCGACATCAACTTGACTTCCAGTTGAGATTGGACCACACTTGGTTGAAAATCACCTTGAGATTGAGCATCAGTTTGACACTGAGGTTTTTCATTTGCTTCAAAGTCGTGACTTGTAACCTTTGCCTTGTTCTTTACTACAACTTTTGGCTGGGATGAACCTGTTTTTTGAGACTGTTGTGTACTGCCTTGACTTCTTGTTACACCTCCTTGCCCAAGACATGTTTTCTTGTTGTATCCAGCATTGCCACATATACCACAAACCACACTCTTACTAGAATGCGACAAGTTACTGGTTTTGTCATTATCATCATTTTCAGTAAAAGCCCTAGTTCTTTTCTTTCGTAGCCTACCTAATGGTTTATGATGTTTAGGTGGAAGAAGGCTTGTAGGCACTTGTGACTTATTCCAATGTTGATAACCATTTATTGGCCGGATGTGGTGTTTGTAAGTTTCTTCCCAAGTCTTAAGCAAGTAACATGGATGAACCCATGATTCAACAGATCCTACTTGCATTCCATTGAAGCTCATATACCGATGGGTAGCTGATGAGTGTGTAAATACTCATCATTTTAGTTAATCTGAGCTGCAAAGCGTTTAAAAATGCTCGAAATGCATCAAAATCTGAAAATATTCCAAAATTGCATTTTATATGTTTCGGATGCAAAATGTTCAAAATCGATGAAAAATGAGCTAAGTTTGCATAATTGGCGCTTCATCCCCAATTTCTAAAATTGTCGAAATAGTCCACGAGTCCTAATTTCAAAGAAAAATCACCAAAGGTCCTTTTTAAATCATAACTTGTCAAAATTAGTCCTTTGGTGAAAATATCAAAAGTTTTGAGAAATTACAAAATTGGTCCTTGAGTTTCAAATTTGGCAAAATAGTCCTTGGAAAAATTGAAAATGTCAAGTTTGGTCCTTATACTATTGGAGCTTGTCACTTTTAGTCCCTTGAAACATCTTTGCAAATATGGCAGAAGTGGTCCCTTGATTTTCAGAAATTACATAATAGGTCCTTGTATTATAAACCAAACCTTAAACCTTTACACCTTGGACCCTTGTCATAATGCATGTGACCCCTGCCATCTCCATTTGGACCCCTCCATTTGACCCCTTCTCTTTTAATATTAAACCCGGTCAACCAACCCTACCCCAGTCAAACAAAAACACCCGCCAAAAGTCTTCTTCCCCCCTGCCATGCCTGCAAACACACAACCTCCCATCACTCCAACTCATTCTCCATTTCCATGTCCTCCCACCTCTCCTAACACTCCAAGATACATTAATTGCATCCCTCCCCAAACACTCAATCTCTCACTAGCATATATTAAGTTTCCGCCAAAATGTGATCGATGGCCAAGATTGTCTCCAGGTGATCCAAAGGCCTCAAAGGCAGATGGGATTTGCTCGGAAGGAGGAAGAAGGAGAGTTGGTGTATAAAAAGAGATGAGAGAGAAGCAAAAGAGTAGTAGTTAGTTTATAGATTTTCCTTAATGTCGTTTTTTTAAATAAATGTTTTAGTTTAAATAAAAATGTTGTAATTTCAGTTTCTCTGTATCACATTTAAGTTAAATCATCATTGTAGTGTGTTGTTGAGTATCAATCCAAGTTTTTTATATAAGTTTCATGTTTCATGTTACTGTTGCAAATCAGTCTTAATTTCTTATGTTTAAGCTTTCAGTAGCTTGTTTTTAAGCTCAAACAAGTTATTTAAACTCTTTATAACCTTTTTGTAAGCTTGTAATTAATTTTCAAGCAACTTTGTGAAATGGTCAACTAAAGTCAACTGTGAAGTGAAATTGTGGTTCAAGCAGTTTGGAAATGGAATGGGTTGATGCAAAGTTGATATTGGGTTGGATTAGCTTAGGATAGGGTAGTTATGGTTCTGGTTTGAAGCTATGATATCGAGTTGGATACTTGTGAGTTTTGTTTATATCCTTTTCATTTTTAAGTTCAATTTGCATACTATGCTTGTGTTTGTATCTGTTCATTGATGGCCCGAACCTATTCGGTGGTTGTAATTAGCATATCTAGATTAAGTGTCAAGGATAGCTTAAGCTAATAAGGTGGTTTCAGTTTAAAAGTGCATATCGGTGGAAAAAGTGGTGTTTGGATTTTTGTCAAATCGTGCTTAAGGATTGCTCGGTGGTAGAAACTTGTTAGTTTAGGTTTGTTTAGCTCATTTGAGCTCATTGCGATCATAAACTTGTGCTGCAGACTCAAAGTCAAATTCCACTTGCATCTGTTTTAGGCACTTAAGCGTTGGATTTTGGAGAATCAAAAGCTTATTTTGTGTTCATAATTCATAGATACAACTTGCGTAGTCTCATTTCACCTTATTATATCAATCTAAGTCCTTAAAATTAGTTGCTAAGTTCATATAAGTCAAACCTTTCAAATCATCAAAAGTCAATATTGAAAAATCCATTTGGGCCTAACTAGGGTGAATTTTCTTGGACTCATTTCGAGCCAATCTAAGTGAAATTGTGGGTTCAATAACTTCATTGGTCTTATTTCTTATTAGCATTTTTTCATATTTTATCAAATTTTAGATGCCCTAAATCGCTTGTCAAAATGGGTATAATTCCACATGCACACTCGGTGAATCTTGAGTGTGCACAGTTTGTCTGACTCCCTTGCACCAAGCTCATAAGAGCTTGCCTTGGTCTCATCTTTGGTTTACAAGCCCTTGGCCAGGTCTAGAGTAGGTTCCAATTTCTTGTTTTTAATTTCCAGCTTATTTAGTGCTTATTCTTGATCTCCAAAGTTGCCCCCAGAAACTGATTTAGGCACTTTTGCCAAATCATCCAAATCTGTTTAATCAGCATTATAGAGGTTAAGGCTTGTTGAGACTTGTTGCTTTTGAGTGTTTTTAGCATATCATAGGTTCTGTAACAGTTTGGTGCCCATTTGGTACTCTTGGCTTATTCCAAGTGCTTATAAATAAGCACTTGTATCTGCAGTTCCATTTTCTACCAAACAAGCCACTGTTTTTCTATTTTTCTTAGATCCAGTATATTAAATTAGACTTTTCCTGAAATTTTCATAATTTTCCAACACTGTTTGCTATTTTTCTTAATTTAAAAGCAGTTTTAGGATTATTTAATTAGCTTTTAATACAATTAAATCGAAAAAGTTCAAAAAATAATTTTAATTTTCTTAAGTTAAGATAAATATAAAAGTCAAAAAATATTTTTCCAGATTTTTCTTAGTTAAATTTGTATTTTTAAGCAATTTAAGTAGTTTTAAATAGTTTTTAATTCATAAAAATAGAAAATAATCGAAAAATACAAAAATAGTTTTGAAAATTCTCTTTTGTTATTTTAGATTTTCCAAGTCATAATTTTATTTTTCTAGCTTTATTTCCTATTTTCTTGTATTTTAGCTATTATTAAATAGTTAAAAATAGTTTTTAATTAATAATAATTAGATAAATAGTTATAAAAATAATTTTCTTTTCTAAAATTTTCTTTTATCATTAGGTTTGTAAAATATCATTTTCATATTTTTAGGATTAATCTTGCTTCACTTTCACGTTTTCATTTATGCGTTACGTAGTTTTTAATTCGGTTTTATAAAACATAAAATCAAAACATCATTTTGCAAATAGTGATAGCGTTTATTTAATATTTTCTATCTTTTTAATTTTCTTTAATTTGCATTTAAGCCGTTGTAATTTATAGACTTTTACGTAGTTATAATAATCACAAATCCTTTTTACATTCAAATCTCCGATCACTATCGTTTGGTGATTCTTCGCATGACCACGGGACATAACTACCGGGAAACCCTATACTCTCTCGATCTTCATTGCATTCGTTTCGAACCGTCTTAAGTTTGTTACGGTCGGCCATTCACAAGTGGCGGCTTGAGTGATAAAACTTGACGGTTTGGAGCGGATCAAATTTTAGCGCCATTGCTGGGAGGTGTCTTGATTATCTTCCGTTTATCGATTAGTAATTTGAATATTCACTCCTTGTTTATACCATCCGTATGTGTTTATATTTTCTTTTAAATATCAAAATCCAAAAGATTTTCATTCTTTGTTTTTGCAAATGTTTATCCAAAATCCAAAAATATTCATCTTTACCCTCTTACCCTTTTGATTCTTTATCCCTTTACCCTCTATCCATTTGATTCTAACTTCTTCTATTCTCATGGAATCCCTCATTGCAGACAATTCCAGGACGAAGTTGAAAATCTTGACTTTATCGCAAATGTCAAGAATTCGTGTTGTTCGTGATGATCCATTAATTCTGCGTAGGAAATGGAACGAGAAACCGGGTGACAAAGGACCGTGTACTTCCCTCGATAAAGGAAGTGCTAACACGTCCAACCTACGGTTATCCAAAGGTATAAACCCTCAATTGCTCGCCGTCTAGAATTGATCCTAAACTTTCACGATTTACGGTTAAAAGCAAACATGCGAATTTAGACCGGTGACTAGCAAGAATGACTTGCCTAATCTTCACGTTTCTCAAGAACCGAACCGAGACCATAATGAAGTGGTGGAAATTTCTAGCTCTCGAGCACACCACTTGTCCCACCTCCGATTTTTCAAAATGTTCTTGAGACTTGATAGTCATTCGGATCACCATGTTGGTTTTGTTGATTCTTTGAATAAACCGATTCCTTCTCATAACTATCAAATGAAATCGTTTATTCCTTGTGTCGGTTGTGGTGAGCCTCTTTTGGTTCACCACATCGTTGGTGTACGTGTGTACAATGTGGTAATGATATTCATAACGGAGTTGTTTGTTTTGTGGTTCGAGGAATTCATTTGATTATGATCCTAATCCGAACTCATTTAACGACCCTCAAACTTTTCCAATTACCCACCCAGCCCGACTTATCTTCATATAATCAACTTCATTGTGAATTTTGTGGAGGTCCTCACCAAGGATTTGAGTGTCAATCCGGAAACACGTTTGTCTATGAGCAGTTTTCGGTGATGCTCGAACTTTGGTTATGACCAATATCCATACAATGCACCGGTCCGGACTCAACAGTTTTAATGTTGTAGTCTTGTGGAGGTCCCCATTTCACTCGATTGTCAAATAGGAATCCATTTCCTTGTAACAATCATGACTCTTACAGTTTGACAATTTCCAACCTCCACAAGACCATACGGTTCAAACTCCACACGAGCCGTTGTCTCAAGAAATCTCCCAAAATTTTGAAACCGAAATGAAAACACTTGATGATATGATTAGTAACTTTAAGAATCAAGTGAGTGGTGAAAAGACCACGGGAGAATTGCTTGTCAAGAAGCGAGAGGCTCGCCAATCTAGGGAAGAATTATTAGTCCTAGAGCATGCGGCTCTAAGGCGTTCCCAATTTCTTAAGGCAGCTCTATATGATGATGACGAGGAGAGTATTTCTTTTAAGAATATTATTTCTCAACTCCTCGATCGGTTGATATCCGGCGATTGAGATTCCATCTCAAACAAGCGCTATCACACCCAAGCTCCCACTCACTCTCTCGAACATGGGGACGAGCTTGACCTTGTTCACGAAAAGGAATCGGACGAATTCATAAAGTCTAGTGTTGAGAATCTTATCCCAATCCCGAGAGAGTCACGGGAACTTCGATCATATGTGTGATTCTCTTTCCCTCTTGAGTGTTCAAATGATCATTTGAAACTTTCTCCGATTTTAGCGACGATTGTGCTCCCTTTGGAAACATCGAGTATGTTGAGGCATCACTCCCACGGTCGACCCTCTTCTCGAGGAGTTCTCCGGTGAACTCACTCACATCAGTCCGCTTTCATCGGAAAGTAATGATAATCTCTTTGATTTGAAGCCGATCCGGGAGGACCGAAGTCTCCTTGATAATGATCGTTCACTCACTTCTTATCCCAACAATTCAATAGAGAATGTTGATCACTTTGTTCCCAAACATTCAAAGCTACTTTCACCAATCCTCTATTCGAATTCGACTCGAATTCACTTTAATTTCGAGAATCCACTTTTGATACTCAGTTGAGGATAGTGATGAGTCTGATGGAACAAGAGTTCACAATTTCACTTCTTGTGAATGATTCTTTTCATGAAGAGTTCTCGGTGAACTCTCTCATGACATATCTCCTCCGGAACATGATCATTTCTATTTTGATCTTAAGGATGATATTAGCTCGGAGGAAGGTATACTCTATCATACGAGTTTGCCTATTAATGATACTACCCTCACCCTTCCTCCCGATCGTCTACATTTGAGGATGAAGAATGGATCCCGATTGTTATCAAAATCTTTCTTCCTTTCCTCAAATATCTTGTGATTCTCTTCATCTTCACTCCTTCGGGAATGAAGACACTATTTTGATCCCGGCATTTTCATTTATCATTTTGAGCCGGTCTCTCTATATCTCATCGGTGTGGAACTTTCACGTGCTTCAAATGTTTGTCCAAACATTTTGAATGAAAGTCCGATGGTGATTGTTTCTTCCACCTTACTTCCCATGAACCAATGAATTTGGGTCGAGTCAAGCTAGCGACTCATTAATCAAAAACAGTAGCTAAACATGGGTTTTCACCGTGTGTACCACCCTAGTGTGGGAGTTGCCCACATGTTATATATAAGTTTCAAAAAAAAAAAAAAATCCTTTCAAATAATGGCGTAGTATTTCCTTTTACGTTCTTTGTTTCGCATAACACGTAAGACTTTGAATATTGAGGAAATATTCATTTCTAAGTGTGGGGGAATTCTCACGAATTTTATCATGTAATTATACCACCCGATTCCCCATTTTGGCCAAATTTTTTTGGAGTAAGTGTTTTACACTTACTCAATTGGTTATCGATCGCCTTTGTCTAATAAACAAAAGGATTGGCTAATCCAGAGCAAACGGCTCTTGGTAAAGATATCTCAAATCCGTTGACGGCTTGCAATTTGCCCAAAATTGTATGGTATTCACCACCATATCCTAAAAAGTGAAGAGTTGGCTAGCCCGCAAGTTTATGGCTTGTGGTAAAGGCGATGGAAAAACCATAATTGGTAATCACTCACCAAAGATAATATTGATAATTTATCTAAGAGTTGGCTAGTCCGAAGCAAACGGCTTCGGTAAAGACAAATCAAATCATTGGAAGTCGGTGGTTTGCTCAAAATCACATGGTTATCATTGTACCATGGTTCTTACTTGAACTGAAACATTTGGCTACTCCGAAGTAATGGCTTTTGGTAAAGAGTTTCAAATCCATTAAGTTTTTCTCAAAAGATTGCTAGGGACTAGCAATAGTTTAGTGTGGGGATTGATGAGTGTGTAAATACTCATCATTTTGGTTAAATCTGAGCGCAAAGCGTTTAAAATGCTCGAAATGCATCAAAATCTGAAAATATTCCAAAATTGCATTTTATATGTTTCAGATGCAAAATGTTCAAAATCAGATGAAAATGAGCTAAGTTTGCATAATTGGCAGTTTCAGTCCCCCAAGTTTCTAAAATTGTCAGAAATAGTCCCTGAGTCCTAATTTCAAAAGAAAAATCACCAAAGGTCCTTTTTAAATCATAACTTGTCAAAATTAGTCCTTTGGTGAAAAATATCAAAAGTTTTGAGAAATTACAAAATTGGTCCTTCAAGTTTCAAATTTGGCAAAAATGGTCCTTGGAAAAATTGAAAATGTCAAGTTTGGTCCTTATACGATTGGAGCTTGTCACTTTTAGTCCCTTGAAACATCTTTGCAAATATGGCAGAAGTGGTCCCTTGATTTTTAGAAATTACATAATAGGTCCTTGTATTATAAACCAAACCTTAAACCTTTACACCTTGGACCCTTGTCATAATGCATGTGACCCCTGCCATATCCATTTGGACCCCTCCATTTGACCCCTTCTCTTTTAATATTAAACCCGGTCAACCAACCCTACCCCAGTCAAACAAAAACACCCGCCAAAAGTCTTCTTCCCCCCTGTCATGCCTGCAAACACACAACCTCCCATCACTCCAACTCATTCTCCATTTCCATGTCCCCCCACCTCTCCTAACACTCCAAGATACATTAATTGCATCCCCTCCCCAAACACTCAATCTCTCCACTAGCATATATTAAGTTTCCCGCCAAAAATGTGATCAATGGCCAAGATTGTCTCCAGTGATCCAAAGGCCTCAAAGATAGATGGGATTTGCTCAGAAGGAGGAAAGAAGGAGAGTTGGTGTATAAAAAGAGATGAGAGAGAAGCAACAAGAGCAGTAGTTAGTTTATAGATTTTCCTTAATGTCGCTTTTTAAATAAATGTTTTAGTTTAAATAAAAATGTTGTAATTTCAGTTTCTCTGTATCACATTTAAGTTAAATAATCATTGTAGTGTGTTGTTGAGTATCAATCCAAGTTTTTATATAAGTTTCATGTTTCATGTTCTTTGTTGCAAATCGGTCTCAATTTCTTATGTTTAAGCTTTGGTAGCTTGTTTTAAGCTCAAACAAGTTATTTAAACTCTTTATAACCTTTTTGTAAGCTTGTAATTAATTTTCAAGCAACTTTGTGAAATGGTCAACTAAAGTCAAGCTGTGAAGTGAAATTGTGGTTCAAGCAGTTTGGAAATGGAATGGGTTGATGCAAAGTTGATATTGGGTTGGATTAGCTTAGGATAGGGTAGTTATGGTTCTGGTTTGAAGCTGCAATATCAGTTGGATACTTGTGAGTTTTGTTTATCTCCTTTTCATTTTTAAGTTCAATTTGCATACTATGCTTGTGTTTGTATCTGTGTTCATTGATGGCCTGAACCTGTTCAATAGTTGTAATTAGCATATCTAGATTAAGTGTCAAGGATAACTTAAGCTAATAAGGTGGTTTTCAGTTTAAAAAGTGCATATCAGTGGAAAAAGTGGTGTTTGGATTTGCTGTCAAATCTGTGCTTAAGGATTGCTCGATGGTAGAAACTTGTTAGTTTAGGTTTGTTTAGCTCATTTGAGCTCATTGCGATCATAAACTTGTGCTGCCTGCACAGCTCAAAGTCAAATTCCACTTGCATCTGTTTTAGGCACTTAACTGTTGGATTTTTGGAGAATCAAAAGCTTATTTTGTGTTCATAATTCATAGATACAACTTGCAGTAGTCTCATTTCACCTTATTATATCAATCTAAGTCCTTAAAATTAGTTGCTAAGTTCATATAAGTCAAACCTTTCAAATCTATCAAAAAGTCAATATTGAAAAATCCATTTTGGGCCTAACTAGGGTGAATTTTCTTGGACTCATTTCTGAGCCAATCTAAGTGAAATTGTGGGTTCAATAACTTCAGCTGGTCTTATTTCTTATTAGCATTTTTGATTTTTATCAAATTTTAGATGCCCCAAATCGCTTGTCAAAATGGGTATAATTCCTTGCATGCACACACTCGATGAATCTTGAGTGTGCAGTGTCTGACCCTTGCACCAAGCTCATAAGAGCTTGCCTTGGTCTCATCTTTGGTTTACAAGCCCTTGGCCAGGTCTAGAGTAGGTTCCAATTTCTTGTTTTAATTTCCAACTTATTTAGTGCTTATTCTTGATCTCCAAAGTTGCCCCTTAAACCGATTTAGCACTTTTGCCAAATCATCCAAATCTGTTTAATCAGCATTATAGAGGTTAAGGCTTGTTGAGACTTGTTGCTTTTGAGTGTTTTAGCATATCATAGGTTCATAACAGTTTGGTGCCCATTTGGTACTCTTGGCTTATTCAGTGCTTATAAATAAGCACTTATATCTCAGATTCCATTTTCTACCAAACAAGCCATTGTTTTTCTATTTTCTTAGATCCAGTATATTAAATTAGACTTTTCCTGAAATTTTCATAATTTTCCAACACTGTTTGCTATTTTTCTTAATTTAAAAGCAGTTTTAGGATTATTTAATTAGCTTTTAATACAATTAAATCGGAAAAAGTTCAAAAATAATTTTTCATTTTCTTAAGTTAAGATAAATATAAAAAGTCAAAAAATATTTTTCCAGATTTTTCTTAGTTAAATTTGTATTTTAAGCAATTTAAGTAGTTTTAATAAGTTTTAATTCATAAAAATAGAAAATAATCGAAAAATACAAAAATAGTTTTGAAAATTCTCTTTGTTATTTTAGATTTTTCCAAGTCATAATTTTATTTTTCTAGCTTTATTTCCTATTTTCTTGTATTTTAGGCTATTATTAAATAGTTAAAAATAGTTTTTAATTAATAATAATTAGATAAATAGTTATAAAAATAATTTTCTTTTTCTAAAAATTTTCTTTTATCATTAGGTTTGTAAAAATATCATTTTCATATTTTTAGGATTAATACTGTATTGTTGCTTATGATCACCCCTAATCTCATTTTCTGCCTTGTTTTTTTTGCCTTTAATGCCTTTTGTATAGAAACTTGAACGTCAAACTGTTTAGTAAGCTGATCTTGAACAGCCCTGATTGGAATATCTGGATTGACTTGAACTTGGTCAACTATTTGCTTTGAAAGAAACTTGTAGTCACAAGCTTTATTCTCTCTTGATTACAAACATTTTTGTTCATCCCTGAAAGTTAGAACACTCCATAAATCTTTAGCTGTATTTTAGGCTACATACAACAATCATGGGAAATCTTTTGCTTGCTCCTTGAGTGATCACAAATATACATCCCTTCCAAGGCCTCTAGTTATCGGACCAATTTTCCTCTTTGGGGCTGTTCCCAGCCCAACACCTTCACTTGTACCTCAAACAGGTATTGTTCCAACACACCTGACCCTAATTCTCTGTAGTCTCAGTCACTTTAAGCAGATTAACATCAACATCGGGCTCCTCAAAAGTATTTGCCTCATCAACAAGTGTGTTTCCATCTCGATTGTTCTCAATATCATCATCATCATCACTCACATAATTATCTGTTTCACCCACATTGTCATCACTTAAAGCTTCATCAATTTCACATACCGCATGATTTACCTTTTTGATATGCTCAGCGAATTACATATTTCCTCCTCTTGATGACCTAACTCTTGATCATTTTGACATACCTCTTCAGGACTATCTATTTGGACATGCTCAACATGTTTATCTATTTGTTGGTTGACATCACCTACAACATCTTGATTTTGAGACCTCTGGATGACAAGGGTTACATTTCGCATCCGACTAGATTGTACCAAAGTATTGACTTCAAAGGTTGATGTGTAACCCGACATGAATCCTCTACCACATTTATTAACAATGTTTTCTAAGAACAATTTGTTTGAGCAATATGGAATAATAGCAAGAGTCGCCTTTTTCTTTGTTGCATCCACATCATCAATAACTATCCTAATTGACTTAGGTGACATTTCATCAACATCCAATGTTGTCTTACCATTTTCAACATAAACTTCTATCATCTTATGATCATCAACAATATCTTTCAATATTTCTAAATTTGCACTCTCACTTAAGCTAAACAAACCATCATCTAAATTACTATCGGGCTTAACAAAGTAATAGTAATTTTTGAACCAAGCTCAGTAACCTAATTCAAACATAAGAAAATCCAACTCTTCAACCGACACACTATAAACATCTACTAAAATTTCCATACCTCCAACGATATTCTACTGGGCCAAGATTTAAAGAAACCGTTGTGATGAATCCTCATGCTAAACATATTAGATCTACCACCTGAAAACATGTCAATATATGTTTAGGACATTCTCAAAAGTTAATTGCCAAACAATAAATACCCCCAATTAGAAATTTCAATGTTTATAATCAAAATAAAAACAGTACCGTATTTCTTCTTAGCAGAGTGACGGTATCATCAACTGGATAACCTAGATGTCTTCTTACTTTCCATAGAGTAAAATCCATATTTCGGTTTTTGATTAATAAACATGGGTTTTGTGACATGCAATTAGGGTTTGTGAATTGTGATAATTCTTGTAACGAAAGTTCGGGACGAAAAATAATCTGATCTATGTGTTTATGGGGCGGGAAGAGGGTTAGATTACATGTAGCAATAATACAAACATTTTAATCGATAAGTTTATTCTTCTATAAGTTTATGTCCCAAGTCTATTCATCCCATTAGATTTATCCAAAAAAAAAAAGCCCATTAGACTTAACTAATTATGATATTCTTTTTGCATGCATCATTTGGATATAAATACCCTGATGTTTCAGTTTCCACAATCTCATTATGAGATTCTTGACTTACCTTCCCTTTATCCGTCCTTTCTCTAAGTTTTTGGTTATTTAAAGGAGCCCTAATGTCATATCTGTATACAATTTTAACACAAAAAAACACGGATTCAAGACAAATCCAAACAATGGCTGCATTTGTGCATCTTGATGAACTAGCAGTGGTAGCCAAGTCTACCTTGATGAAGGACCAGATGCTTGTCTATTTTGACAGGTCAATTGCCTTGGATAGAAAGCTGGCAAATAAGCTGAGGAGGGTTTGCATAGATTTAACTGGGTTTGTTAATGAGAAGGAATGTTTGGTTGGGGAGAAGATGAAGGGTTCGGTTGTCGCCATGGAAAGTGCATAGTTTTTTATGGGTATTCAAAGGCGTGACATAGAGAATGCCACGGAGATGTTGATTATGGTTAAGGAAACAGAGCTTCGGGCATATGATAAACTGTTGTTTCTTAGGAAGATGAGGGGTTTCTAACCAGTTTAGGGTTTGCTGGAGGAGAAGGTGTCTTTTGGGTTTTGGGGTGGGTTTTTAGGTTTGTATAGGTTGGGTTTTTGATGAATCTGATGTACCTGGTGGTTTATGTTTATGTATTTGTTGGTTTGTTAATGAATGATCTGTTGAGGTATTCATATGTTGGTGACTTTTTTTTTTGGATTTGAGTATACTTATAGTGGTTTTTCAATAAAGTTAGATTGTTAAAATTAGGTCTTGTTTTGTGTATCATAATTAGCCCGCCTCGATCGATTTATTAGTTGCACTTAAGAGTCAATTCTTTGAAGTTATATGGGCGTTAGTTTTTAGCGACCAAAGACGCCTTAAAACACCCTCTTTTTTTGAATAAAAGGTCAAATACCGGTAAATATATTACTCCAAAAGCGTTTAGTACAAAGGATATGGGTGAATCCCATATCTCACCCGTTATATAGGCGAAAAAGCTTACATAACAAGATACTTCCTACTCTAAACAAGAAAATAAACTACTACTCAAATGATAACATTAGACTCCTATGACAACAAAATTAATTCCTACCAAGGCCTTAGAGCTTGATACCATACGTGTCATAAAACCATCCAAATTCCACGAAGATCGTAGACCGATCCCATAGTTATTATAATCATAGTCATCATGATCATCTTCACGATCATGACCACCACCAAATAGGTTCATTGACTCATCAAAAGTGTTCATAACCTCCTTTTCATCACCGTCGGAATCAACAATCTCTCCTACCCTAGAGAATGGGAAACCTCTTAGTAGAAGATGTAGATGAAAATCCTTTTATTACCGGGATAATCAACCTTTTAATATGATTACCATCATCATCCATAAGATTAGTTTTCCAATCAATAAGAAGCTTTTCAAACTCCTTAATTTTCTCAACAATAGAGGTATGACCAACCTCGTTAGCTTCCATTGAATCACTCACAAGTGGTTCAAGCAATGTATTACTAGTCTTTGGAGACCTATTCTTCTTTTCTTCCATTGTACTACCGCATCCACATCCTTATTCACTTCCTTAGTAGGAATACCAAAGTCATCGTATCATCCATACTAAGGGCATCAAATTTATTGGATGTAGCAACCTTCGCTCCACTCGTACTAGGCAAATCGGTAGCCTTTTCTTAGTGACATCGACTTGCTTAGGTTCAATAGAGGCTTTTGGGTTAATATTGGAACTTCTTACCCACATTAGGTTTCATAAACCCTCCTTGACCAAGCGGTTGGACCACATTGCTTACCCTTCTTCTTGTTGTTGACGGTTTGGAAACTATCATTAACACTCTTAGTAGGTGAATAGGGGTAAAAATCAACAAGAGTATGACCAAAGACCTTACACATATCACATCGTTGAGGTTTCCACTCCTTAAGACGCATACCAAAGATAATTTAAAATGCACTTATGCGGCATTGCGAGATGATTTATAGAACCATTAAAGCTGAAGTTTTAAAGCGATTCATGTGTTACTTAAAACGACATAATTCTTTGCAATTAGGCTAACACTCATGAGCCTTAAAATGCATATGCAAGGTATATATTCAAATTATAAAGTGTATTATTAAGGAATCTTGAAATGACATGGTAAAAGTTTTTGGTTTTGTAAAAGATTGTCTCACGTGAAATACATGCGGTAAGACATACCTATTTTCACCCATTGGATACACCACATATTTGATTCATCAAATATTAGTTCCAAAATATATGACTTCACATATCATACAAAACTCACTATCCTTGGTTATTAAACGTATTGCATCCGCACATAACTATAAAATTCCCAATCCCATTAGTTGTTAAACATCACTTTTGTCCAAAATATATACGCTTTAATCCCCAAAACACATAACACATAATCAATAAACCTCCTACATACGTATCTACATAATCACATGTTTACACCGATTCACTTTTCTATGCATAACCGAACACGATATGAAAGTCTTAAGTTGTAGAAAGATCACGACATTGTTTCAAGTACATGATAATTTAGAACAATGTCTTAATAATTGAGATGAAAAGTCAGTCATTATCATGACCTACATCTTCAAACCCAAGCTCCATATGGCTCTTTCGCATCCCAAAAGAAAACATCCAACTCTGAATACCTTCAGTTCCTTACAAAAACTTAATAACGGGTTTGAACACAACATTCGACAGAGAAGAATTAAGTAAATCTTTCTCTTTTAAGAAGGTTGGCGTGACGTGATGAAAGTTATTTGAGTTTTTACCCAAGTCCTGATGTTTCAAAAAACTATTTGCCAAATTATAGCCATTTTAAAAATATTATCCAAGTCATGGAAATATTTTAAATAATAGTCTGACATCGTTATTGGCATGTCGTATTTTGTATTTCCTCCATGATTTCATATATATAACAAAAATCATCAATGCATTTATGTTACATCTGTTGAACTTTTTTTGTAATGTAAATTAAACCTAATCATCTTGCTGTTTACCGAAAACATTTATAATTTTTCTACTACAAGAAAAAGTATGACGGGCGATGAAGCCTTTGGTAAGGACATCCATGTTCTCGCCAAAGATCGCTAAACGACAAAAAAATAGGCTTCCAAACTCTGACTACGCCAGCTATTAAGGTTGACTAAAACTTTTGGCGAGGACACGTTCTCGCCAAAAGGTTGACTACTTTTAATTTTTATCCCATTCAATTACGTTATTCATTTCTCTCTATTTTTTCCGCCAAACCTTTGGAGGGGGCGTGTCTTTGCCAAAATTTTTGATTAAAATATTGACTAGTTAATTATGTGTTTAATTTACGGTTAATGAGTATTTAAGTGAACTTGGTTATCTGGCTTGGCTTTTGGCGAGGACATGACATTTGACGAAAATGTTGACCAGTTAATTATGCTAGCTACATATGATATGACTATGATCGAACTTTATAAATCACGTTTAGTGACCGCATTATAGTGAGCCGAATTTGAGGACATAAATTAATCAAAGAATTTCATTTGGATTACGTAACTACGAACATGATTTGGCTTAGTATTTGATTTGAAACCTCGACAAACAATAAACGAAATTCGAAAAATGTTAATGAATACAAAGATGGCTAGTTTCAAATTATTTTAAAGAATTATAGACCACCTCACATAATAAATTTGTGTTGTCAAAGTTATATTGGAAAAAAATAATTGTTTTAAGATTAATAACTAATACTGAATATTCATAAGTAGTCGAAAAACTATGGGATCAATGAATTAATACGTATAAAACTTGTGTTGTCAAATTTTATTGAATCTTTTATTGTTTAGGATTAGTAATTAATATTGAATATTTATAAGTAGTTGAAAAATATTTGATCAACGAAATACTATGTGCTTTACTAATAGTGATACTTTGTAGTAAATGTCATGGCTTACTTGGATTTACCATAATTTGGAAAATATCTTCAACACCCTTATGTTTTGGTAAATACTTTGTAAAACAGCATGAGTTGGCTAAAACTCAAAGTTATTTGCACAAAACAATTAATGAATTTGACACATTTTATATTTAATTGACAGTAGGAAGCCTTTACCACTAAATTCTCCGAAAGGTGAAGAACGTGGTTAAACAATTTCTCGTTCATTTCCATTTTCATTACAATCTTTTCACTAGAGTTGACATTGTAAACAAACTAATACTTTTCTATTATTTGCTCATTTAAATATAATAGTGCAAAGCATGGGCACTGGGGCAAAGATATATATTTAAAGAATTATAAAGGATATGAAAAGAATTCCATTAAGAAAACGAAGACCACAAAGAGTGGCATATTCCATGCACCTCACGATCCATCTTTGCGAACATGCAAATTGGCCAAATTCGAAAGTCAAATACCTCGGGCTTGATGCAAGCCAATTTATAGGATAGAGATAGGGGTGTTCACGGATTGGGTAATATCCACAGTAACCGAAAATCAAAATCGAATTAAACCGAAAATAACTGAACCGAATTTGTGACCGAATCGAATTGGTCAAAACCGAACCGAACCGAACTAAATATTTGATTATCGGGTTGGATATGGTTTTAATGAAAACCAAAACCGAATTCATATAAAATATATATTTTTCTATGTATATATATGAAAAAAATCACTAAAACTCTTTTTAGTGTAAATATAACGTGATTTAAAACTTGAAAAAATATTTTGTGCTAAAATATATATAATTAAATAAAAATAATAATTAAAATTATGTAATTCGGGTTATTCGGTTCAGTTTTCGGTTATAGGGGTTCGGTTTTCGGTTATTCGGTTCGGTTTTCGGTTATAGGGGTTCGGTTTTCGGTTATTCGGTTCGGTTTACGGTTCGGTTGAATCAAATTTAATTTTGGTTCGGTTCGATTTTCGGTTATACCCAGAAAAAAAAATTAACCGAACTAACCGAACCGAATAAACCGAATAACCCGATAACCGAACCGATGAACACCCTTAGATAGAGATAGTATTTGGCTTTATAAACCATTGATCCACTTTTGTTGCATTGTCGAAACAATTTTCAAATTAAATTTGAATAGTTTAGCTTTATAGGAGATGTTAAATTTCAATCACAAATATATTCATCTTCATATCTAATGCCATGATACATTTTAATTTGTTAACTGCGATCACTCATCCCAGAGAGTGCTAGAAAGTGAGTTGCGTTTTTTATTTTATTTTATTTATTTTTTCTTTTTCTTTAAATACAGAGTTAACTAGAATTATACGGAGTATGAATAACCAAGATTAGTAGATATGTTTATTATTATTATCCATTAATAAAAGATAAAATATGATAAAATGAAGTCACAAGTCTTATCTACATAATGAACTTGTTTCCGGTTGGTACAATAGTCTATTATTGATAATTGTGACATATAATTAGCATCACTTATTTTATTTTATACTCCTAAATCTCAATTTAATTGTCGTGAGAGAAAGCAAAAGTTTAATAAAAGTGAAAAGAACTTTAATTTTCAACCACACAAATAGAATATTCCCCTTTATATTCCCTAGTTTTTACTAAGAAGGAAAGTGGACAATTTTTTTGAGACAACCAAAAATGGAAATATGGACAATTAAATTGAGACGGAGGGAGTAATAGTCAAACTCAAATAATGTTGATCAATAAAATATGTTTAAATATTATTGTTGAAGTCATTTTATGGTTCTTGGTTGGCAAAGTCGAAATTATTATTATTCTTTGATTAATCACACCATATAGGTGAAACTAAATGCAATGAAAACAATGTGAGTTGTAGAAAAGCTAGCTAATGCAAGTTTCGGCGATGAAATAAGGCTCCAAAACCAATAATTTTATAAAACACGTCATATATAGAAGATCCAACCAAACACGTGTTAATTTTGTTGGTGCAAATAATAGCTAAAATCTTCTTTATGTTTTAATAATGGAAAATATATATTAGAAAATACTTAAAATTACTAACGATACTTTAGATGTTTTGTAAACCACCAGGTCTGGTACGTCACTCTGGCATGACGCGCCATAGCTTGGTCCGGTTTTGGTTCGTGCACTTCGGTTTTTAGATTCGGTTTTGCTCTTACATACCCGATAAAATTGGTCTTTGATACTTTAAATATTTTGTAAAATCGCAACAAGATTGAAACTTAGAGGACCAAAATACCTCCTCCCGTTTTACAAAACGCAAACTCAAAACCTTTTCTAAAACCCCGACTCAAAATCATTAGCCAAACTTAAATGTTTTATCAAACCTAGGAGGTTTGTAACATATTGGATTTCACAAACACATCAAATCATGATCACAATATAGGCGTATAATATTGAGGTTTTAGAGAGAAAGAGTTAGAGGTTTGGGAACTTAGTGAGAGAAAGTAAAAGTATTATTATGAGCTCCAACCCTCTACCTTGGGAGGTAGAGGGTATTTATAGTCTTACATAAGCGCCACCTACGGTGTGGATCGGGCATACGGTGGGTAAAGACCGTCCGTCCTCCACGGTGTTACTTAACTAAATACTACTAACATTAAATAACTACGACTACGAGCTTTCTAACGATTACATATACTTGAGGTGACCGACACTTTAATAAGCTGGATTTACTAAATCCTAACAATCTCCCCAAGGAGGTCACCTCAAATTACATTGAATACAAACAGATATTACATTAAGATTGTTCTTGGATTCTTGTTAATGTTCTTTGCTCTGTAGCCCGTAGTCATTGATTCTTCATTTTGCATGTTTGGTTAATCCAAGTGGAGGTCTTTAAGCGATCCACGTGATAATGAGTTTTGAGCCGACATTGAGATCATCGGCTAACATAAATCTCGACTCTTCCATTGTGGTGTTGACATTATGTGATGTTGTGACTTTTGGACCGACATGCTCACATTACGGATCATGAAATCTTTTCATCGAGTAGCGGAAGCTTTAGTTGATTCATGATATTTGCGGCGTAGCGAAGCATGGAGTGAAAATATCGAGTCGTTGATGCACTTATCATGATTTCTTTAGAAATGAATGTGTTGTGTGAGCATGCGGCTATGGATTGACCTCTCCATTACGATCATTTTGCAAGCGTCGGGCGTACACGCATACAACGATTAGCAATAAAGCGCGCGAAAGTGTCTTTGATCACTTCGTTGAATTGAGGTACACGGCCCGCGGTTCCCGTTGATCGATACAAATCTTGCTGTGATCGGTATAATTCGAAGAATCTCCTTGACGGGGTTTCGCGTTGCTCTAGTTGTTCTCAAACCGGAGCGTCTCAAAGAAGACAACACGGAGTGAGTGAACCGGTAATTTGAGATTCAGCGATTGATGAAAAGAGATTTGAAAAACAATCGAGTCTTGCTCAATAAAGTGTTTTGCAATACAACGAGGGTTTTGAGAAAATCAATTATCAATCATAAACACCTTTTATATTTGAAATATTAATACACGATCGATGTGCTAAAGAAAAGAATTTTTAAGCACAACGACCGGTTTTCAAAGGTATCCGTCAATCCATAACTGAACCGGATTGATTCATAATTTTGAATCGCCCCATTGTTTACATTCGGTTGTCACATGGTTGATCTATTGGATAGATCTCACATGCCACCTACCAAGAGCTTGTTTGATGTTGGCTCTAGAAGGCTTTCCATCTTCATTGTGAATATGTTTGCATATCACTCGGATGTTACGGCAATACCACAAGGATAATCGTGGGACTCATAAGATATAATCTCTCTTTCCACATTGTGTGAAACAGAGAGTCTTCATTGTGATGTCCTAAAGAGATTTATTTGATGATCTCGTGGCTCTAGACTCAATTGTGCACATTTGGTTCCTATCTGGGAGACTAGGGAGAGGTCTCCTTCTTCAATATCAACAATCTCTAGAGAAAGTCGATAGATTATGTAGGTTCCCGTGAGAATGAAACAAGTCCCTTTTAAGAGAAACTTGAGTAGCTTGGGAAGTTGTAGTGCGGTGCGTCCTTTGGGTCCATGACGTCTTGTCTTCAATACCGGTGTTACCTTAGTAACAACCGGTAGCATATGTATTGAACCGGTTTACGCCCTAAGGTTGAATTATTGGAGGCTATTTATTTTCACCCTTTTCTCATTCAATTCTTTTCATTCTTCAACCCTTGATTGCTTACGAGACTTCATAACTAGAACCTTGTTGGGTTTATTCGGTTCTAGCTCTTTCTCGATCCGCACTCTTCCCATATCTCACTTTTCTCCTTTTTCATCATACCTAAGGACTCTACACTATCTAGTGGATTGTCCTGGGTAGATCCCTCCGACTCTGGCGGGATCGTGGGAACGAATACCTAACCTAACCATCCTTATATCACCATACATAAAGTAAATTTGGTCGGTCTATTTGGTATTGTTCATACGCCATTGGAACCAATTGAAAACCATTTGAAAATCAATCCGGATACTTGTGATATATTATCAAAGCATTTTGTACTGAATTGTTTTGATATTTTTAGAAAAGAGCTCCCCTCAACATGTGCATCATGTATTTGAAATCGTTTTGGCACACGGAGGCAAGAGGAAGGATTCACTTCTTTGATTACCATTTTCTAAAGATATCAACATCACTTTCACGATCAAAATTAGTATTTTCATACTTTGTTAAGGGTAATTTTGGAAAGGATGTGGTTTTCAAAAGTTGCTCCCCTCAATATGTGCATAGAGATTTGAAAGTGTTTTGCACATATTAGGAAAACTGCACATTGAAACAAATCAATCACGTTTCAATCCTTTTGGTTTGAAATAGATGCTCCCCTCAACATGTGCATGGAAAATTTGAAATCGTTTGGCACATGTGGGAGGAAAGCTTGTAAATCATTATAAAACCATTTATCGAATTATCGGTTTAAATCCAATTTAAATCACAAATTCTCCCCGATCACAATTTTCAAATCATTTGAGATTTGTGATCTCTGTAGATTAAATTGATTTTGAAAGCTTTTGAGAAGAATTGTGACTTGCTTATGAAAACATTTAACCGATAAGGATCAAAGTGAGACTTTAAACTCAAAAACATGCTTGAGTATCTTTTGAAAACATGACATAAACCTTAGTGCGAACCGGTTGTATGACAAATAACCTTTTGATTTAAATGAAATCATTCTCCCCTCAATCAATGACATAAGTTGTTGATTGAGAGATAGAATTTTGACCAATGTCAAGTCCGGATGATTTTCAAAAATTGAGACCGAGTTATTTTTATTAGTTTTCAATTAGATAACAAATATTTTTCGGAAGAATTTTTAGAAGGAAAAATACTTGTGAAGGAAACATTTGTCGTTTAGTGACAAACATTTGTTTTAGAATCGAGCATGAGATGTGAAAAATAAGATAAAGCATGGCTCTGTTCTTTCTTTAAAAAACGGGTTATAGACTGAAATGACTATAAGCCTTTGTTTCACTTTCTCTCAATTTTTATTTTTTTTTTTAAACAAATTATGTACATTCGAAGAACATCTAAAACCCGTGACATTCTTTGAATGTCAACACAAAATCCGTAGATGATATCGAATAAGGAAAACATGACAAAATAACAATATTTTGGGATTTTCAAGATTTTCTAATTTTATGGATTTTGAAAATTTTATATTTTCTATTTGCTTTTGTTGGTTTTGTAATTTTGTATTTTGCTTTTTGAATAACTATTTACAAGAGATGGATGAAGAAAAACCTTTTACTCCTCTTCTTCCTCTTGAAGGCGTTTAAGTGTTTCGGTTGTAGACTCTTTAGACCAAGTCGTGGGAGGATAAACTCAAAGCGTTCTCTAGGAAGAGCTTTGGTGAAGATGTACGCTAGCGGTATTCGGTCCTCACAAAATAAAGTTCCACCACACCGTTTTCCACTTGCTCACGATGAAATGATGTCGAATGTCGATGTGCTTTGCTCTTGAGTGTTGTGCGTTGTTGCATGAGAGAGCAATGGCACTTTGTTATCACAATCTGAGAGGATTTTGTTGAATTCAAAGCCATAGTCGGATAATTGGGATCTCATCCATAGGATTTGAGCACAACAAGATGACATGGCTATGTATTCAACCTCTGTAGAGGATATAGAAGTACTCATTTGTTTCTTAGAAGACCACTCACAAGCTTATCACCCAAAAGCGAGCACCTCGGGCGTGCTTGACGTGTATCTTGACATCTGCATGATCGGCATCTGCATATTTCATTAGTGACATACCGGTGTCCTTGGTACCAAAGTCCCATATTGATGGTTCCTTGGAGATACCGAAAGACCCGTTTAACCGCTTCAAGGTGCTTTTGGTAGGCTTAGCACGGTATCTAGCACACATGCATACAATGACAGAATATCGGTCTCTTGGGTGTGAGGTACATCGAGGATCCAATCATACTACGATATTTCGTTTGATCTACCATGATCCTGAGTGGTCCTCATCCGGTTTAGTACGCTCTATCATGGGAGTGTCAGCGAGGTCACAAGAATCAAATCCAAATTTCTTTAAAATCTCATTTGCATATTTAGATTGATTTATAAAAATGCCTCGGGACTTTGTGAAATTTGTAATCCCAAGAAAAATGACATTTGTCCCATCATTGACATTTGAAATTTGGAGCCCATCTCCTTAGAAAAGCGGTCACATTCATTGGGGTCGGTCGAGGCAAAAATAATATCATCAACATAAATTTGAGCGTGAATTAAATGTTTGCACGACTTTACGGTGAACAATGTCGGATCAAGCTGCTCCTTTCTTTGAATCCGGTAGATAGAAGAAACTTTGATAGCGTATCATACCATGCCCTTGGAGCTTGCTTCAAACCGTAAAGAGCCTTCTTCAAGCGATAGACATGAGTAGGATGCTCGGATTCACAAAACCTTGGGTTGGTGGCGTATCGACTTCTTTAAGATCTCCGTTAAGAAAAGCCGTCTTTACATCCATCGATAGACTACCATGTTCTTACTTGCGGCATTAGCCAAGAAGATTACGATTGCCTCGATACGAGCAAGCTGGAGCAAATGATTCTTCAAAGTCAATACCCTCCTCTTGGCGGTATCCTTTTGCAACCAATCGAGCCTTGTTCTTTAATACATCACCATGCTCATCAAGTTTTACTTTGAAGATCCACTTTAGAGCAATGATCATATACGATCGGGGGCGGTACTAATTCCCATACATCTAGTCGATCAAACTCATGAATTTCTTCTTGCATGGCATTGAACCATTGTCTTCATTCATGGCGGTTTAACGTCTTTTGGTTCGACCTTGGATAGTACGGAGTTGAAGAAGCACCATAAGGCATCGGTTGCAAGTTGTTTACAGTGGATCTTGGGCGAGAGGATTTCAATGATGTTGTCCAATGGATGATCATGTGTCCATTTTCTAAGGTGTTCGTGTGGTTGTTGTTGAGGCTGAAGTAGCGAGTCGATTTCTCGATGAAGATGGTTACGATGATGATTCGAGGAGCAAATATGTTTTCAAAGGGGCATCTTGAGGGTAGCAAAGGATTATCTCCATCATAGGTGCGGACACAATTCCATGATGTACACTCGATGATTGATGATTTGTTGATGAGACAGTGATCGGCGGCGCTTCTTGACTTAATGACATAAGCGAAGGTTAACTTCATTGGCGGAGGATAGGAGCGACCTCTGTTGATGGAATTGACGGATCATTAGCAATTGGCTCATAGTGTTCATCAAACATTGGATCAAACAATTTCTTTAAATCATCTTCGAAGGAGGTACATAAGGAGTTCTTTGGTGAGGATTTAGTACAAGAGTAGAGGCGATGGGACTACTTGATGAAGGTTGAGATCGGGTCGAGGCTGGATTGTCACGGAGCCATTTGCCGGACGACTCATCGAGCGTGGCGTGAATAGTTTCCATGATATCTCGAGTTCTTTTGTTGTAGATTCGGTAACCCTTCTTGTTTGATGCATAACCTACAAAACTCCAATGTCCGCCTTAGCTCTTAATTTACCTAAATCTTGACCGTCATTCGTTGGATAGCACAACGCACCAAACACACGAAGGTAGGAGAGATCGGGTTTTCGTTTATGGACAAGTTCGTATGGAGTTTTCCATGAGATGTGTGTATGAGGAGCGATTTTGGGTGTAGCAAGCGGTGGCAATGGCTTGACCCGGAGAAACATTGGAACCTTTGAATAAATTAGCATTGTTCTTGCGGCTTCCACAAGAGTTCGATTTAGTCTTTCAACTACACCGTTACATTGAGGAGTTCGTGGAACACTTCTTTGATGGTGATTCCAACACTTTCATAAAATTGACTTAAGTCTTTGTTAACGAACTACGTGCCATTGTGCATTCGAACAATTCTAACCGTATTGTTAAGTCGAACTGAAGTTGCTTGATAAGTTTGATGATGACATCGGGTTTCATCCTTTGTCCTCAAAAACTTTACCCAAGTAAATCGAGAGTAGTCATCAACAACGACTAAAATATATTTCTTCCCATTTATCGTTTGCACTCTCATTGGTCCGCACAAATCCATATGAAGGGTATGAAGAACTTCCATTCTTGAGTTTGTGGGTTTGGTTTTTGTGGGCATATTTCTTGCTTTTTCCCAATTGGCATCTTGAACAAAGATGATCTTTTCATACTTTAATCTGGGTAAGCCTCTTACAAGATCCTTTACGGAAAGATTATTAATGGTGCGAAGTTCAAGTGATTGAGGCAGCGATGCCATAACCATGATTTTGTTTTGAAGCCTTTGACAACAAGCAGATTGGAGAAGACTTCATCATGTCTTCGATAGAGATGGTGTATAGATTTGAACCACGAGTTCCTCTTAACAGTTCCACACCATCAAGTTCTCTAACGAAACAAGTATGTTTTCTAAATGCCACTTCTAGATCGGAATCACGAAATTGACCAACGAGAAAACAAGTTATGACCAAGACCTTCAACATAATATACCACGGAGATTACACTTTTGCCAACAACATAGTCTCCATAACCCATAATTGCTCCAAAATGGTGGTTCCGAATCTAACGGTCCGATGAATTTACTCACGAAGTTCATGAGCATGGCGATCTCGGTCATATGCTTGGAGCGGCTGAGTCCGGTACCACGAGCGATTTGAGCGATCTGCGGTTGAACACGAGACAAGAATGGATAAGCGGATAATTGGGATCCCCATGCAAGAATGGGTTCCATTTGGTTAATGTGATGATTGGAACACCCACATCGGAAGTAGAAACAATAGAATCATTAGGAATAGATGCAGTGCTAGTGTCCGTATTTGACCTATTCAAAGTATGTTCACTTCTTAAAGGAATAGTTCTACCAGTAGGCATCCATTTTCTAATGGGCATTGATTTAGCAAATTTAGGGCAAAAATCATTAAGATTAAACTTACGGCCAGTAGGTATCCATTGATAACCTATATTGCTAAATTTTCTTCCTGTGCGTTTCCAATGTTTTCTAACTTTCTTTCGCCTTTGCCTTTTAGCCTTCTTAGCTTGATTTTTGACATTAACAATTTTAAGCGGGCATTTAATGACATTAATCAAATCATTCACACCACATTCATGATCGATGTGAAATCAAGCGATCATCATTACATGGTTTGCGAGATAGTAGCGAATTGAATTAATTACGATGCGCTTATAGCTAATACTAGAATCAACACGATTCGTTTTATTCAACTCAAACTTAGTGTTCCTAGGGTGGTCTTCTACTCTCTTCCAATGCACATTCTTAGCTTGCGAGGTCCTATCTTGCTTTGTATTGCTGGAGGCTTTGACCGCTTGCTTTTATGTCATGATTACTCTGTAGAGGGAATTATGGGAACATTAGTTGGTTGGGCTACTTTTGCATTCTGAACTAGGCGTGCATGGATCGAACTACTTGAAGGCACTTTAGAGTTCACTTTCTTAATCTTGGGCATAGAATGGGTTGCATACTTGGAACTAGGCATAGAACAAGGCATCACGACTTTATCTTTCGCACCTAAGGATTTAGGACATGTTGCTATTAAACATTCTAACGACTCACGAGATCGTTTGGCACGAATGCAAGCAAACCTAATTTCTCTATCAAGTGGCTTATTTATGAAATCCTCTTCTACAATCTCACGGAGACATTCTAGACTATCCTTAAGGTGGCGAAATAGTTATGAAACACAAGTTCGTTATTTCTAAGATGAGGAGGAATGTATTTATGATCACGATATATTTGCGATCTGCGAGATGACTTTGATGCAACATTCTCATTAAAGACAAGTGGCATTTTCCTTTTCACGACTCTTGATTCTCAATTTCCTTTTGTAAAGGCGTTATTTTTCGTTGTTCTTGTCACGAGTGACTTTCATTGAATCATATAACTCTTTAAAGTGTCGTTTAACTTTTCATTTTCTTCTAGAAAACTCTCATTTTCCTTTTGTAAAACATTAACCAAGTTTTGAAGATGAAAAGTTTGAGAACAACGAGAATCTAAAGGAGGAGGCATTTGGGAGCCGGTCATGTTGTTCTTTTCACCCTTTAATTGTGAAATTTGGGCTTTCAACTTTCGATCGTGTTACAATGAGCTTGAATCATTCGTCACGTTTGTTTATTTCAAAAGTGCATCAAACTCGGAACATTTGAGGATGTCTTGATGTTTGAGGTTTTGACATTTTCCTTGAGATGTTGATATTTTAGTTGCAAATCAAAATGTTCAACTTCTAGCTTAGAAAAGTGTTTTACCAAATTATCGTGATCATCACGATCAATTTTCTCATTTAGTTACGAGTTTTTGTTTTCAAGCTCAATGACACGATCATGGGAGACTTTCAAAGCAACAGTTAATTCATGAAATTGAGAAGCGATAATAGAATGCTTAGTAACGATATAAAACACATCTTGAGCCACACAACTTAATACTAAGTTCTCATTTAGGATATGCAAATTCTTCCTTTCAATTTCATTATATTTGAGTTCCGTTCATAATCATTGACTTCAACAATCATTGCATCAAATTCCTTTTCCATTTCTTTAATATCCGAGTTTATCCCTTTTGAAGACTTTCAAATTGACCTTTTAATTGTTTAAAGAAAGGCATGACCTCGGTTAAATAGCATTCTTTAGTTTGCTCAAAACCCTTTCCCTTGATTATCCAGTGGGTGTGATTCTCTTCTTACATGTCTTCTCAAAATCAACGAATAGTTGATAAACAACATATAGGTGATTAAGGTCTTGCTATTAGTGGCAATAGTTCTAGGAACTAAATGCATTGGTGTATTTGGAGGATACACGATGGCTGAGCACTTTCCTAAGGGGTGTTTGTTTCAACAAGTATCGTTTGCTTTTGCTTATCCATATCTTTCTTCCAAAAATTTGTTACGTGGTTAATTGAGTTTGAGGCTTAAACTTTGTTCGGGGAGATCCAATTTTCTTTTGTGTAATCATGGGGTTTGATCGTTATGTTATTCTTTTTACACTTAGGATCTTCTAATTTCTTATCCATTTTCTCCCTAGAGGCATCTTCTAATTTTCTATCCTCTTCCGTGCTTCCAATACATGAAGGTGTTTGCCTAGGCTTAAGGATCTCATTACCATCATATACAGTCTTATGGAAAGCTTTAGCTCTTTTACAATACTCGGGATTTGGTTCCTCTACAAGGGAATCTATGCTTATCGCTTAAGACTCTATGCTTAGTGATCATGTGAGCGATCGAATGGTGTTCCTTATGCGTACAACTTATTTTCAAGCTTGTTTTCAAAGTTTTTAGATTAGAAAAATCATTCAAAGTTTTGATTCCTTAGCATTAAATTCTTGTTTAAGCACTTTAACATTATCTTGAAGCTCTTGCTTTTGTATGATTTTAGAAAGCTTTTCTTGTAAGGAGTTTAACTCTTGTTTTAACACTTCTTCTCTAAAATTACTTTTCTAATAATTATGCGCATTTGGTCATCCATTTCTGCTCACGGGTAGTTAACTCAAACTTAGCACGTTGTTCATAAATAGCAACTTGTTCTTTATAGGCATTTAGTTCGGAGATAACGAGAATCATCGAGGGGCACATGCGGTGTATTCATCAAAACATAGTCATCATTGTTGCGGAAGATACATCACTTGGTACAATCTCACTTTCACTTTGTGTCACATATTGATCATATGGGACAATATTACTATTACCCTCATTATCAATATCGATTCATAAGTTTCAAGAGATTGTACCGTTATGTATCTTTTGCTCATCAACTTCATCGTATAGTTTTAATACCTCGAGATGATTGATTCTTTGGATGGACCGACTGTTGTGGTGATGAGACCTTTGGAGAGACCATAGGTGAGATGCTAGCCATGAAGATTGTGCAGGCGATGGGTTCATCATCGACATCGAGTCAAATGCATCACGATGCGCAACTTGAAAGGCATTTTGATGATTGTGACCTATTTCTGAATTGGTTGCTCATCCACATCGACATCATATGTCTTAGCATTTCCTTACGCAGAAACAACAACTCCTCTTCATCCAAAGCTGCTCCATTATCACGAGCTTGCACAAGCAACATCTTGTCTAGAAGTATTACGCATTACGTGGACGTTTTGGAGATGTGCGGTTCCTGCAATATGTCCCTCACCACCACGGTTGTAGCATTTGATTGGCTTTGCTTGCCCTTGATTGGCATTTCTTCCACGATTACGATTAGCCACATATCCTCCCTACTCGAGTATTACCATAACTGCTCCAATCATTCCTTGTTCATACCGTCTTCCTTGCTGGTTGCACCATAACCTTACCATCTCGACGGTAGCTTGATTGTGTGGATTGGATCTTTGTTCGAGGTTATTGTTGGTGTGTGGAGTGGAATTCATATTTTGACTAACCATGAGAGACAGTTGATTGATGAAGTTTTCCATGAGTGTGTTTGAGTCGGAGGCTTATATCTTGGATCGGGAATGAGCTTGTAATTACCATTACCCGTGGGTATGACTTGAGAAGCTTTGGTGGTAATTCCAACATTGGTGTAAAAGGTTGTTGAATCATTTGATGAACTTGTTTCTCCTGTTTAGATTTGAGCTGTTCAAGAATCCTTCGTTCAAACATAGCATGTCTCTCATTCGAAGAAGGAAGGCATCTGATTGCTCATAGTTGGTGTTCTTTAATCCTTTGGTTAGCTTCACAGAGGTGACAAATTTGTGCCATTCGGGATTCATGTTGTTCACAAACTTTGAGTTCAATTTGAATATTTGGCATGGTCATTTTGATGTTCCTCATGTCATTTACAAGCTTGTGGAATCTCACGTAATATTCATAGACACTTTCTTACGGTTTCATCTTAAAATGCTCAAATTCATCATCTGATTGTGATTCTCTGTCTTCCTTGGTTAATTCGAACCGAGAGAAGCATCTTGACATTGTCCCAAAGCGCCTTAGCTTGGTGTTGTGATTGATCGACTTGTAAATGTCCTTAGGTAAACCACGAAGTATGATGTTAGAAGCCACGATGTCGCATCGTATCTCTTCTTCTCCTTATCGATCGAGTTCATCATACATTTTAGGTATGTCGGTCCTAATATCATCGTGCCATCGGCGGCGATATCGAGTATGTCTCGGTTGTCTCAACTTGATACGGTCCTTCATCAATTGACTTGAGAATGTTGACTCCATTTTCTTTTCCCAAACAAGTACAACCTAATTCGTTGAGCCCATGAGTCATAGTCGGTTACATCAAGCATGGGTGGGCGAGTATCGATCCATTGCTTGAGCGTCCTCGACAACGAGAAGAGATGATTGTAGGTATGTTGGTAGACATGATTACAGATTTCACGGGATTTTAAAACTCTATGATTAAACCGGAAATAGATTCTTTCACGAGATTTTCTTGAATCAGAGAAAACCGTATTAGAAACAAAATCAACCAAGTCGCTATAACCCTTGAAGACAAGTCGCTAAACACCAAGTCGCTAAGTAGCAACTCGCTAAAGGCTCAAGTCGCTTGTGAATCAAGTCGCTAAACACAAGTCGCTATGAACCAAGTCGCTAAACACAAGTCGCTAAAGCGACAAATCGCTAGGTGACAAGTCGCTAAAGAACAACTCGCTAAGTAGACAAGTCGCTAAAGAACAACTCGCTAAGAGGTCAAGTCGCTAAAGAGTAACTCGCTAGTAACAACAAAGACAAGTCGCTAGAAATAATAAAGACAAGTCGCTCGTCAACCAAGTCGCTAGCAAGTGGTGTCTCCACTACTTTGTCTTGTTTGTCGTCTTGTCTCAATAGACAAGTCGCTAGGGCTCAAATCGCTACCACTTCAACTACAAGTCGCTACCAACTAACAAAGCAAGTCGCTCTGAAGAAAATTTATCCGAGAACCAAGTCGCTAGGAAGAAAAACTTAAATACAACCCTTTTCAATCCAAAACAAGCTCAACCACAGTGATTCAAGCTTTCCAAATCAAAACCCAAGCACTTACAATGATTCTAAACACAAAAGTACACTCAAAATTCAAACTTTAACACAAGAAATGATCCAAATGATGCAAAAACCACTAAACTTTTCAAACCCAAAACCATATAAAACCACTAGAAATCCAAGGATATGTAAGAGATGATCAAACCATGGCTCTTGATACCATTTGTAACATATTGGATTTCACAAACACATCAAATCATGATTACATATAGGCGTATAATATGAGGTTTTAGAGAGAAAGAGTTAGAGGTTTGGGAACTTAGTGAGAGAAAGTAAAAGTATTATTATGAGCTCAACCCTCTACCTTGGGAGGTAGAGGGTATTTATAGTCTTACATAAGCGCCACCTACGGGTGTGGATCGGGCATACGGTGGGTAAAGACCGTCCGTCCTCCACGGTGTTACTTAACTAAATACTATCTAACATTAAATAACTACGACTACGAGCTTTCTAACGATTACATATACTTGAGGTGACCGACACTTTAATAAGCTGGATTTACTAAATCCTAACAGGCGTCCAATTGCGCCTTCCTTACTTGAATGGGTCACGAAATGAAATAATAAGGAATAAGGATGTTTTCACTAGTATTTAACTCAAAAGTGATGATATAGGGAAATTAACGCTTAGAAACTCATGACTATTTGATGTTATCATGATCTAAACCAATACACCAAAACTACCCGAAACCCGGATACACACTTGATAACTTTGTAGGTGAAAATATGTGAGAGAAATTTGAATGAATGAAACCCTAGATCCGGAAGAGAGTATAGAAGATATTTCCACTTTAAACCCACGCACAATATAGACACTTACAAAGCACACCAAATGTTATTTGTTAGTTCAAACATAACTAAACATATTTACCAAATGAACCCTTAAGATTCATTAGTTTGCCAAAGAAGTGTTATTTCCAACACCCCTCAAACCGATGAAGCAAAAAGATCTTCCATACCAAGCTTCTTTACCATAACTGCATGTTGTGCAGTTCCAAGTGCCTTAGTTAGCACATCAGCAGTTTGATCTTTTGAACCAAATTTCACAGTCTCAATTAATCCTTATGCCACCTTTTGTCTAATAAGATGAACATGAATATTAAAATGCTTAGTCTTTTCATGCATAACAGGATTAGCAGCTATTTGCATAGCTGCCTTGTTATCACAACACAACTTAATAGGCAACAATGCCTCAGTCACTCCAAGATCTTTTAATATCTTAAGTATCCACATAACCTCACAAGAAACAGATGCCATAGAACTATATTCAGCTTCAGCGAAAGATCTAGACAAAGTAGTTTCTTTCTTACTTTTCCAAGAAACAATATTACCATTAACAAAAACACAATATCCTGACACAGATCTCGTAGTAACTGGACATTTAGCCCAATCAGCATAAGAGAATGCCATAACACTAAAATTCCCACTTTTCTTAAAACTTATACCATTTCCTGGTGCAAGCTTAAGATATCTCAAAACCCTTAAACCAATGTTAAAATGAGACTGTAAAGGAGCATGCATATACTGACTCAAACAATGAACAACATAAGCAATATCAGGCCTGGTCATAGTAAGATATATAAGTTTTCCAACAAGTTTTTGATAGCTTGTTATATTCTTTAATAACTTGTCATCATCGGACTCCTTAAAGTTCAAAACAATGTTTTCAAGTAATGGTGTCATAAGCGGACTACATGCAAGTAAACCATACTCATGAAGCAACTCAAACAATATTTTCTTTGATTCAAACATTACTCCATTACTAGTTTTTAAAATTTAATACCTAAGAAATATTTCAACTCACCAAGATCTTTAATCTTGAATTTGTTATTCAAAAATTTCTTAAAACTTTCAATTTCAACTTCACTATTACCACAAAAAACCATATCACCAACATAAATAAGGAGAAACAACACTGTACTTCCTTTCTTTTTAATAAACAATGAATGATCATTTTTAGATTGTTCAAAACCAGCTTCAAACAAAGCTTCTGACAGCTTATGATTCCACTGTCTAGGAGCTTGTTTCAAGCCATACAAAGACTTCTTTAACTTGCAAACCTTAGTACTACCTTCCCTATGATAGCCTGGAGGAGGAAGCATATATACATCCTCACTCAGGTCACCATAAAGAAAAGCATTATTAACATCTAACTGAAACAACTTCCAATTATTTTGAACAACAAGACTAATAAGACATCTAACAATGCTCATTTTCATAACAGGCCCGAAAGTTTCATCATAATCATACCTTCTTTTTTAGTACAACCTTTAGCCACTAACCTAGCTTTGTATCTATCAATTTCACAACTATCTTTATACTTAATCTTAAAGACCCACATAGAACCAATAGGAGTTCTCCCATAAGGAAGATCGACTTCAGTCCAAGTATCATTTTCATATAAAGCATGTATTTCATCATTCATAGCATATCTCTAATTAACATCTTTAGAAGCCACTATATAGGAAGTTGGCTCACTAGATATATTCAGATTAGACACAAAACAGCAATTTTCAGAACTGAGTAAAGAATGATTGGCATACTTACCAATACCATACCTAACTTTATTATCAAGAAAAAAATCATTCAATTTAGCAGGAAATCTAGAACATCTAGAAGATCTCCTAGTGGTTCCTTCCTTTGTTTGATTTTGAAAACATTTTGAAACCTAGACTCATCTGAATTAAGAACTTTGTTTCCCTTAGACTCATGGTTTTCATCTAAAGGAGTTGAGACTCTTCCAACATCGTTCTTTGTGAACTAGCAGGAAGTTGTATTTGTTCAAAACTTTTATCCTGCTCAATGTTCACAACCCAACCAGGTTGGGAAGATCTACCTTCTCTACCAACATATGCACTTTCTCTATTTACACTTTCAAAATTTGCATTATTGGGAATGGGACTAGGAGTTTTTGTTTTTGACTCAGACTCATTATAATCAAAAAAGTTTAGATGAGTAACTTCAGAAATAGACTATGAAGTTACATTCTGATTCATTCTTAATGGAAAAATTGTTTCATAAAATTTCACATCCATTGAATAAAGGACTGCTCTATTTTTAAACTCAAAAGTTTATAAGCCTTTTTACCACTAGCATAACCAATAAGAACACATTTTTCAGATTTTTCATTAAACGTTTTTTTGGGGTAAAAGGTCAAAGACTCGGTAAATATATTACTTCAAAAAATGTTTAACTACAAAGGATATGGGTGAATCCCATATCTCAGCCCGTTACATAGGCGAAAAGCTTACATAAAAAGATACTTCCTATTCTCTATATAAGAAAATAAACCACTACTCAAAATATAACATTAGACTCCTATGGAGCTAACATTACTTCCTACCAAGGCCATGGAGCTTGATACCATACGTGTCATAATAGGCATCCAAATTTCTTGGAAGATCGTAAACCTGATCCGCATAGTTATCATAATCATAGTCATCATAGTCATCTTCGCGATCATGACCACCACCAAATAGGTTACTCGACTCATCAAAGGTGTTCACAACCTCCTCATCATCACTATCAGAATCCACAATCTCTCCCACCTTAGTGAATAGGTTAACCCTCTTAGTAAAATAAGTAGCCGGTAAATCCTTATTATAACCCTAATAATTAACCTTTTTAATAGGATTACCATTATCATCAACAAGAGTAGCTTTCCCATCGATAAAAAGCCTTTCAAACTCCCCAATTTTCTCAACAATAGGGGTAGGACCAATCGCGTTAGCTTCCATTGAATCACTCACAAGCGGATCTTGTGATACATTACCTGTCTCGAGAGACCGAACCTCCTTTGCTTCCATTGTATTACCGAAACCTCTACATCGGTGGGATTGCCACGATCATCGAATCGATCGTATTTAGTGCGGCAAAAGGATTAGACGTAGCAATCTTCGTCCCACTCATACTAGCCACACCAGTGGCTTTCTTCGTCGCACTATCCACCTTCTTGGGTTCAGGAGGAGGCACTTTAGGTTGATACATAAATTTAGGACCCACTTTAGTAAAACCTCCCTTTCCTGGAACACTTGGACCACCATTCCTAACCTTATTCTTGTTAGTGACAGTTTGATAACCATCATTAACAGTCTTTTTAGGCTGAGTAGGAAGTGGAGCAGATTTAGGACAATCAATCGTATGACCAAACAATTTACACGTATCACACGAGGCGGTTTCCATTCGTATTCCACCTAATCATTTCAATAGTAGATCTGTCCCATCAAGTAATGGTATCTCAATGATGATGCTCTCCTAAGGACACGATCGCCTTAACTTCAATCAAGCACCTAGCAAAACTACTTCGACCCTATAATTCCAAGTACATTTGACTAGTACAAACATTTTTGGCATACCAATCAATGTAGCTAGGAGGCTGAGACCATCATCAGAAAACATAGCAAGGGGTACGTCATGGAATTTAACCCATATCGGAGTATTAGTCAAATCCTCTTTAAGCAGATTAGCATTCAAAGTCCACGTTTTAAGAATAATTGGCACATTCCTAATCATCTACGGTCCGTTTTCAAGCACATCATCAACACCTTTACAAGTGGAAAACTTAAAGAAAAAGAACCCCTTCGCATTCATCATAACCTTTTGAATACCATACTTGGCCCATGTATTACGAGCGTAATAATCAACAACCGGAAAAGCAATACGTTTACCAAGGAAATAACCATAGAGGTATTCTCAAATTTAGAGTTTACCTCCTCAACGACTTTCATAGGAATGGAGAGATCCACTCCATTAGACTTTTTACTACACTCCAACCTACGAAAATTAGATTTGCGCTTCGTTGAATCAATTGACGTAGCACCATTAACATTAGCAGAATTCCTACCACTTGTAGCACCAACATACGACATAGGTAATGTATTAACCTTAACAGTTGGCGTAGCACCGGTTAATTGGTCCTTAGGCAAAGAAGCATAACTCGTATGCAAAGGAGAAACATGTACCCTTCCAGCTTTAGGAGCTACACTAATACCATTACCACTAGGCAGATTAGCACCCCTAGTGGTATCATCGACACCGTAAACAGTAGATGGGAAATCTTGCATATTCAAGATACTTGTAACACCAAGAGGCCTAGCATCCTAAAACCCCGAATCATCAATACTCTCAGTCCGTTTACTAGGCGCATATGAAACCGGCTTCATGACCTCATTGGCATTTATACCCCCTTGAAAAGCAGAATCATTAAGATTTACATCATGTGGAACCGGTCCCACATGAGGTTCACGCTGCCTACAATCCATTGAGGCATCCATATCAATGTAAGGCACACCCTCCATTCAACACGAAAATAAACAAACCCTAACCAAAATAACACAATCGAAAAAGAAGAAAACAACCAGTACCAAACCACGTAATCGCTATGTATTAATTAAACCCTAGTTAGAAACTAGGTTTTATAAGCATAATCAGCCATAAATCAACCCATGAATAATAATGAAACCGAGATAAATCAATTCAGTAATAAGGATATACGAATCAACAATTATGCGAATTAAATAATCAACCTTTGCTAACTTGCAATCAGAATTTCAAAACATCAACCGCCCCACTATCGAATAAAATAATGAAGAACCAATGCTAGAACCGATTGAATAAAAGAACAGATTGCAAATCAACAAATAAGGATTATTGTGAAATCATGAATCGCAAATCGCTTTTAGGGTTAGGGTCCACTAGTGCTAAACAATCATTTATAAGGCTATAATGTGTTTGATAAACTACGATTTTTCATTAAACTTATCAGACTCTTTAAAAATAGTAGCAAAACACAGACACCCAAAACTCCTAAGATGAGATGTTAGGAATTGGAAATTCTATTGTGAAGCATCGGTCACCCCAAGTATAATCTAGCTTAAGTTAGCTCGTAGACATATCGTTTATTATGTTAGTTGTTAGTCAGTTATTAGCTTAGTGCAACACCGTGGAGGAAGGACGGGTCTTTACCCATTGTATGCCTAATCCACAGCCCATAGGAGGACGTTGTAGTTTGTATAAATAGCCCTCTCCCCACAAGGGAGAGGGTTGGATGTTCATTTGGAATCTAACCTTCCATGAGTTTCTCTTACTAGAATATCCTACTTTCTCTCTCTAAAACCATATGATTATACGCCCTTATTTGTGATTCCTTGTATGTTTTTGAAATCCAATATGTTTCAATTGGTATCAAGAGCCATGGTTTGATCATCTCTCTTACATATCCTTGGATTTCTAGTGGTTTTAGATGGTTTTTGAGTTTGAGAAAGTTTAGTGGTTTTTTCATCATTTGGATCATTTCTAGTGTTAAAGTTTGAATTTTGGGTGTACTTTTGTGTTTAGAATCAGTATAAGTGCTTGGGTTTTGATTTGGTAAGCTTGAATCACTGTGGTTGAGCTTGTTTTGGATTGAAAAGTGTGTTTTGAAGTTTTTCTTGCTAGCGACTTGGCTCTCGTAGTGTTTTTCATCGTGGCGACTTGCTTAGTAAAAGTTAGTGAGTTACTGATGTTAGTTGTTAGCAACTTGAGCCTAGCGACTTGTCTATTGAGACAATCCGACAAATATTACAAGTTAGTGGATTCTCCACTACTGCTAGCGACTTAGTGAGGTTAGCGACTTGCTTTTAAATTGTTAGCGAGTTGTAGTGTAAATTGTTAGCGACTTGATACTAGCGACTTGGATCTTAGCGAGTTGTTCTTTAGCAACTTAAGCGTGTCTAGAGACTTAGTGTCATAATTCTTAGCGACTTGGTGCTTAACGACTTGTCTTCTAATTCGTAGCGACTTGGTGTTATGGTTCTTGGCGAGTTGTATTGTTAGCGACTTGTCTATATAGCAATTTGGTAAATTGATGCAAGTTACTCATATCTAATATCCATCAACACAATGTATTACATCAACGACCCTTTAATCTCCAAAGTACTTGAACTTTATGATACCTCACGAACAATGGCGGTTGCTATTAGAATGTTCTACCTTGATTGATTGACAATTTATGATCAACACACTTCATAATCTGAGTCAAAATCTAATGAGTCACACTTGGTATTGACAAATGATGCAAGGCAAATGGAATGCAACATTGAGTCCTTTCAACTACTTCATCAAGACCTCACACATCTGTTATCCACAACTAGGCATCGAACATGCGAGTGCTCTCTTTCGTCGGGACTTATCCACATTGACAAAAATGTGTTCTTGAACTTAGAACATTGAAGCTTCAAATTACCAAAAGAAGGTATTAATGGAAGACTCGAATCTTGCACTTCAAGTAATCTACAACCAATTTCACCATTTATCAATGGGGAATATTCCATGAGACTTTGATCAACATGTGATTGGAATCTCATTCAAAAACATCTTGGAATGGAAATTCATGAGTACATCGGCACATTTATTCAACTTATGGATAATGTGGATATGTACATTAGGAAGTTTCTCAAGAGAATGTTCGATTGAATGTGTTGAATGGGTGTCGATAAAATCAAATGATAGTTGTGCTAAATCGGGTAATGGACTGTTGAAAGAATGGATGATCTTTGAATGCGTTATATCGGATACAACAAAGGATGATGAAACCGATATCTTGAATACAAAGGCTCGTAGTCGAGTCGAAAAGCTTGAATCGATTGCATTTCAATACCTCTTGTTATGCATGATGAGAATACGGATGCTATCCCAACAAATGATCCGAAGTTATGTGATGAGGTACCTTTAACATAATGCATCCACTAATGTGCGATCATTTTATCCTAACTCGATCACGATATTGATAAATGTTTCTTGGTTAAGCTCGAATCTAAAATCTTCAAAACAAATGACATGGTTGAAAAAGGGTTTATGATGAACTTTCAAACAAATACTCAATTCTTGAAAAACATTGCATTTCCTTGGAAATTGCAATACAACAAAGAGAAGAAAGTTTTTTTTTACTACAAACACCATCATAAATCCGAAATTCCCGAATTTGAGAATTTTGAAATTAACAACTTAAAAACCCAGATTCAGGATAAAGATTCAACAATATGCAATCTTAAATTAAAACTCTCAGATCTACATATGAAATGTAATATAGGGATGAACAATCCTAACCATGAAGTAAGTGATACACTTAAATCTAGGAATGATGAATTGGCTCTGTGTGTGTCCAACCTATTGAGAGAAAATGAGTCCTTAAGAAAGAAATTATTAGAGAACAATTCCAAGTTGATAGATCAAACTAATTCCCTCTTGGCTGACATTGATGTCCTCAAAGCCCAAATTCAGGATAAGAGCTTCACTATTGTTGCCTTAAAAAATGAGCTTAGGAAATCTATTGGAAATAGGGTGAACACTAAGTTTGCAAAACCATCAACCTTGGGAAAGCCAATTGTTCAGAACAACTCAAAACATACTGTAGTTAGGCAGCCCAATGCTTTTAGAACTGAAAGATTTAAACCATCGAAATCTAAGTTTGCCTCCCAAGTTGATGCGAATACTGTTTTGACAAAACCAGTCACTTCACTATTTCATTCCGATATGATAAATAACAATCCCCTGGTAAATGTTCAAAGTTCTAAGATCAGGAATACTAGGATTTCATCTAGTTCTCATATGAAGCATCAAATGGCTGATCAATCCCCTAACAAACCAACTAATTACAAAAGGAACAATATTCAAAAAAGGGAAGTATCTACATCCAAATCTACTAGCAGCTGTTTCAAATGGATTCCCACTGGCAGATTATTTAAGTTTACAGGATCCAAACGGACTTACATACCTAGATCTTGCCTTAAGTGGATGCCCACAGGAAAACTCTTCAAGAATATTGAACCTAAAGGGATCTCTATTAATGACACGCCTAGATCAAACTGTGCAACATCCAATAGTGAGATTACTCATGACACTAACTCATCTATTTGCAATACTACATGTGCTTCTAGTGCAATGTGTCCTCAGTATTTTTAAGGTACAATGCTCAATTCAATCAGGAACATCATGACTTGGTTTCCATCAGAAATGAATATTGCTCACTCAGGAAGTGTAGCTTGCCAGAATTGATGTACCTCGTACTTTGACTCCTATTCGACTTGAATCAGGACTCGCTCTTATAAATCTGTGTATAAATCAGTTAAAAAAAAAATTAAAATCATTTTTTTTTCTTTCAAATCTTTCTTACTAATATTATAAAATCATTTTTTAATTCATTATTTAAATCGTTTCCCACAAACTAATAAAAGATATATCTCTTGTTATCGGTAACATCTACGGTCCTAGAAATGTCATTCAATAATGACACGGGATCATAGATGAAGTTCGAACAAAAGATATACTCTTGTTTTATAACGGTAGGTTAAATTCAATCAATGTTCATTGGTGACATTGATTGAGGAGGAGAATTTTACAAGTTATCTCGTTTTTCTCTCGCACCATTGATGGATATGTATTGTTCTCGGATGCATGTCTTTGTCTTGTCATGGTTTATGGTGTCCTCTATGTTAGTTTGCTTATCTTATTATGTTATATGTGTTAAGTTTGCTTATCTTATATGTTATCGTATGCATTTGCAATCGATAAGTTCATGGATGAAAGTGTCTATAATCTGAGAATATGATAGATAGCGACTTGATTTTGAAGTAATAGATAGTGACTTGCTTTTGAAATGATAGATAGCAACTTACCTTTAACGAGTTAGCGACTTGGCAAGTAAAGTCTTAGCGACTTGTTAATTTACTTTGCTAGCAAGTTGCTAGACGTTCTCACAATCTGAGGGACTAAAAGTGGCAACTTGGTATTCTTGTAAAAATCTGTTCCTATACCCTAACGACTTACCATTTAGTTTTATAATTTCAAAATCAAAAGTTTGTCTTGTGCTATTTCTCTCTCGTGACGATTTTTCATTGCAACCTGATTGTGGTATATGTTACATCTTGCCTTTTCCGTTCTTTACATGTGATGTATATATGCATATCCTAACACAGATCCTTTAACAGATTCCATTCGTGCTGTTTGATTATTCTCCATCCCACTCGCTTAGATCTTCAATGGCAAACACAACCTCATCTGAGAACCCTGCTACCTCTGCTCTACCCAAAGTTCTTACAGACAATGAAATCTTCCCAGAAGACAAATGGGTAGAGATAGGAAAAAGCAACTGCTATGTAGACATGGAAAAGTTGCAACAAAATCCAATCCTCAAAGTGTCAATTGATATCCTCAAAAACACAAATTTCTTCAGTGCCCTAACCAAGCAATGCACAATTCTCACCATTTACCTACAACAATTTTGGAACACCATTGAATGGGACAAAATCACGGCTCAGTATACCTGCAAGCTGGATGATAAGGAGTTTGTGATCAATTCTGACATACTCAGTAAGGCACTAGGAATCACTCCATGTGACTTCTCTATACAATCCGTCCCTCCACCTGGTGCGGAAGAGCTAATAGTCTTTCTAATTGGTTTGGGCTATCAAGTTGGCATAACGAGGGCTTCAGATATCATCACTGGACACATGTATCAACCCTGGAGAGCCATGACAACTGTTCTCAACTTATGCTTATCAGGCAAAACCTCATGGTTCGATAAAGTTAGGATACCCATTTTGCAAATCCTATGGGGTATCGTCAATGGGGTGAATATCAATGTCTCAGAACGTATCTGGGAAGAATTCTCGCTGTCAATGAACACATTCATCACCGATAGAACTAATATGCAGAAACAATCTCAGGGAAGAAAGAAAGTAAACAAACTTGTGATTCCTAGCATCGATTTTGAAGCTTGTCATCCGGTGACTTGCAATGGACTCATAACTTCAATCCTAGGAGTAATTCGGTCCTCCATAATGCTAAGGATGAATTTGTTACGGTAATCTCAAATACATTGCGAGGCGTCAATAAGGAAATATTTGGATTGCCCATTCACGATATTCTTCTCACGAAGATGTTAAGAAGAGTGATCACTTCAAATTATACAAGAAAAGGGCATCGGATCCATTGTTGAGGACTCTCCCATTCCATCACAACCCAAATCTACAAAGTCTACTTGCCTTATCTGCCTTCCCGAAGAGGCGTGATAAATCTCATTCTACCGACACTTCTTCAAAGAAGCGAAAAAGAGAAAGAATGATGCGGAAAAGGAAATTGTTGGGGAACTAAGACACCAAAGGGTGTGATCAATTGGTTGATCAAGGCGAGGCTAATTTGCGACAAGGAATTAAACAAAGCCTAGATAGCACTGAACACGAGACCACCGGTTAGAGGTGTCGTGTTAAGAGAACTGAGCAGGCGACGACATACAACTCCAATCACACATGACAAAGGGAAAGGGATAGTTGGTGTAGATGCTGAACAAGCCGCTCACATGCTTATGACATTCTCCTCTTCACCATCAATAACTACCAACCAATTTGAAGTGAAGAAAAGAAGCATTGAATCATCTTGACTCGGGAACTAACTGGGCCGAAAGGAGGTATCCGAATCACAGAAATTACACATGTTTCAAGTGATACCCAATCGATAAGAATGATGAAGTGAAAGACTCACAAGAGAACCTTGAGTCAAGATCGATGAACACATGCACTTGGAAGAACCTAACACATCTCTCGGTTCTCTATCCTCATTGAAGAACCTTGATCTGATTTCTCATTTGGTGATCGGTTCTTAAATGACAAACCCTATGATAACGAGCCGTTTAAGAAAAATGATGAGAAAGAGGAAGGCGAGTCTATGTATATGGTTGATATTGACAAGACACTTCAACCATCCCTCCTATGTCGACACCATCTCATACAACCGTACTTCCACCACCCAAACCCGCTAATGATCCATCAAAAGTTGTCATCATCGGTGAAACCATCACTCCTCGCCTCACCACCTCCTACTTCACCTCCTCCGGTCAAAACTCTCGAGCAATTGCTCGAAGAGGCTATGACACGTATTGCAACTATTGAGAAGCATTTTCCTATCGCCGTCAATAATCTTGATAGTCGTGTCAAAAGGTGGAGAATATTAACCTCAATGAGATTGTAACAAAGGCAATAGAAGCGATATTAAAGATGCGGTTGAATGGGCAATGACGGCTCCATTACTTTGATTCAAAGACTTGCCTATCTCGACATGAGATCGACTCTCTCGGAAAGAATGTATGAAGCGGAGAGCATCTGGACGATACACATAAGAAATTATCTGAAGCACTCGAGGAATCAATGAGACTTGATAATTATCGGTTTGTAGAGGATGTACGAGAAAGGGAAGATAAGAAGAAAAGAAGGGCATTCGAGTGAAATCAAAGGATACGTCTGGAGGCCCCAAGCCACCACCACCTCCTTCACCTCCAAGCGGAGGAGCTGGAACTCTGAGTGGTGGATCATCAAATACAACCTCTACACCTCCACCACAACCACCATCATCAACACCAAAACCTTCCAATCAATCTAGTCCTTACGGAGATCGGGAACTCATAAGAAATCTGCGGCTTGGACCACGGTCGATTCAAGGTTCACACCACATTCTCTTCTATTTCGAAGACCAAGTGTTTCATGAAGAATCGTATGTCATGGCGGTCGTCGAATCCGATGGCGATGATGCATCCACCAAGCATATCCCAAGCCATCGAAGATGATTGGTTTGATGCATACGTGTCAAGTGAACCCTCTAACCCATCTAGAGTTGCACCTTCAAAAGACACAATTCAAAGTTGGCTCACCGAAGAGAGACCTCATACTCCAGAACCTTCATGGTCCATCCAGTCTGACTCGATGATTCCTGACAACAACTGGGCCTCAACAATCACTACTAACTATGAAGCCCCAGCTGAAGACTCACTTCTTCACATCACAGGAGATATGGGCAGCTTTATGAAGTGGTTTTATGATCAGAAGGGAATCTCGTCCATCACTCCAAAGGATATTGAAGGACAAGCATTCGAAATTGTCAAGGTTTTTCACTCGGGCCAATCGGCTCCAATACCGGATGGAAGAATGTCATAAGATCTTGAGTGATCAAGTCGGTGAGCGGATCGATCGTTTAATGTGAACATGCCTCTTCCTCTCGGTGGTGAACTGGACAAATGACCATTCAATCGAGTTCTTTTTCAACCATGACACGGAATATCTATGTGCTCAAACTTCGAAAGAAGACCACTATATCGATTTGAAGATGAAAGTCGCCACCTACAGCGATCGGGGTCTTGAGCGGATGGTGCGGATCAATTCTAGGATGACAATGAACAAAAGTATGACATTCTTTGCCTCATATGGTATTTCTCATTGGTGGTTCAAGAAGAAGAAATTCTACATTGGTGACATAGTGCTAACAAGAGTCGTAAAAGTCATTCGATCCAAGCTTTGCATTCTAAGTGTCATCAATATAGAGATCTTCTCAATCTATGGCTATGATTACTTGAAGAAGATTGTTCTTGAAGAGCGATTTGAAAGAGTATGTTATTGAAGAGAACGACTTCAAACAATTGATGCCAAATGACTTTGAAGATCTCTACCTTTCGAACCTACAAGGACACCTTGACCACCTTCTGTTCGTGAGAAGAAGGCTCTCATTCTTTGTCAATCTCGGATCGAGGCTTGGTCATTCAAAAAGAGTTGAGGATTTTCACTAGGAATGGAAAGCTACTAGACCCGCGTCAACCTTACAAGACCCATGATGGGAATCCTCGGGACATGAATTTCATCACGAATATAAAGTGATTGGCGCTCCTAGAGCTATCATCTTTACCAATAGATACGGGTCAAGAATGCTAATAAGGCTATGCAAGCTATACAAGTTCGGTGATAGTACGCTCGGGATGGTTGAACAAGAATTGAACTCAAGAGTGAAGGAAATCAAGATTGACATGAAGTCGTGGAACAAAACTAAATTCAGTGCGAGCAGGACTTGAAGATGTGTGAAGATTTAGTTCTCGCAATCGGACGAAGATTAAAGACTAGAATGATTTATCATGACCTTGAAAGTTTTATGGGTGGTAGACTTCGTGAAGGTCATTACAAACCGCTTCAAAGAACTGAATGAAGACATCTTAGGATGTAGTTTATGTTTTGTACTTTTGATGTGTAAAATGTGGTGTATGTACTATGGACAACTATAATGCATGTAATAGTGTTAGGTTATGTATTGTGGTTTCCCTTTTGTCTAAAGGGAACTTGATGTTGTCCACCGGATCATATAAAAGCGGACACATTTCTCTCCAACAAATGTTTTGTTTCATACATATTTAAATCACTTGAGATCCAAAATCTCAAAGGATTTGAAATTTTGATCGGGAGAAAATGTGATATAAATATGAAGATGATAAAAGATGACTATTTTGTCTCAAAGTGCATCTTGCTCTCTAATATGTGTTAAAATATTTTGAATCTCAAGCATATATTAAGGGGATGTTAGATATAGGATTTCACAAACACATTAAACCATAACCATGTGGGCGTTAACAATGTTTAGAGAGAGAGTTCTAGTGAGAGAAAGGAAGAGTTGGGAACTATGTGAAACAAAGAAAAATAGTATTGAGCACCAACCCTCTACCTTGGGAGGTAGAGGGTATTTATAGTTTCTTACAAACAAACGCCACCTACGGTCGTGAATCGGGCATCGATGGGTAAAAACCGTCCGTCCTCCACGGTGTTACTTAACTAAATACTACTTAACATAAAATAACTACGAGCTTTCAAGCGATTACATATACTTGAGGTGACCGACTCTTTAATACACGGAATTTCTAATTCCTAACGGTCTCCCCAAGGAGGTCACCTCAAACACACATTAAAATTACATTGAATACAAACAGATATAACATTGAGCTGTTCTTGGATTTTTGTCCATGTTCTTTGTTTTGTAGCTCGTAGTCTTTGATTCTTTATTATTGCATGTTTGGATAATCGGTGGAGGTCTTTAAGCGATCCACGTGAAACCGGGTTTTGAGCCGGCTTTGAGATCATCGGCCACATTTAAATCTCGACTCAACCTTTGTGGTGTTGGTAATTAGTGATGTTGTGACTTTTGGACCGACATGCTCCCATTCTGGATCATGATTTATTCTTATCAGAGTAGCGGAAGCTTTCGTTGATTCATGATATTGGTAGCAGGGTAGCAGAAGCATGGAGTGAAAATATCGAGACATTGATGCACCAATCATGATTTCTTTAGATATGAATGTGTTGTGTGAGCATGCGGCTATGGATTGACCGCTCCATTCCGATCATTACAAGCGTCGGGGTGTACTGCATAAGACAGTTAGCAATAAAGCTCACGAAAGTGTCTTTGATCACTTCGATGAAGTGAGTACACGCCCACGGTTCCCGTTGATCGGTACAAGTCTTGCCTGTGATCGGTATAATTCGAAGAATTTCCTTGACGGGGTTTCGCAATGCTCTAGTGGTTCTCAAACCGGGCGTCTCAAAGAAGACAACACGGAGTGAGTGAACCGTGAATAGAGATTCAGCGATTGATGAAAAAAGATTTGAAAAACAATCGTGTATAGCTCAATAGAAATTGTTTTTGCAATCGATGAAGTTTTAGTGAAAAATCATTTATCAATCATAAACACCTTTTGATTTGAAATACTAGTACTCAGTCGATGTGCTAGAGAAAAGAGTTTTTAAGCACAACAACCGGTTTTTCAAAGGCATCCGTCAATCCATTTTCTTGGACCTGGATTGATTCACTTTTGAATCGCTCCATTGATGAGGTCCATATGTCACAATCAAGTCTTGGCAATACCACAAGGATAGTGCGTAGGACTCATAAGATATAATCTCACATTCCACATTGAGTGAAGTAGTGAGTCTTCAAGAAATAAGTGTCCTAAAGAGATTAATTGATGATCTCGAGGCTCTAGACTCACTTAGTGCTCTTTTGGTTTCCTGTGCCGGAGACTAGGGAGAGGGTCTCCTTCTTCAATATGAACAATCTCTAAGAGAGAGTCGATAGATTATGTAGGTTCCCTGTGAGAATGAAACAAGCCCTTTTAAGAGGAACTTGAGTAGCTTGGGAAGTTAGTGCGGTGCGTCCTTTGGGTCCATGACGTCTTGTCTTCAATACCGGTGTTACCTTAGTAACCACTAGTAGCATATGAATTGAACCCGGTTTCATCCTAAGGTTGAATTATTGGAGGCTATTTCTTTTCACCCTTTTCTCATTCAATTCTTTTTCATTCTTCAACCCCTTCAGTGCTTACCGAGACTTCATAACTAAAACCTTGTTGGGTTTTTTCTAGTACTAGCTCAATCTCAGTCCGCACTCTTCCCATATCTCACTTTTCTCCTTTTTTCATCATACCTAAGGACTTCTACACTATCTAGTGGATTGTCCTTGGGTAGATCCCTCCGGTTCTCGCGGATCATGGGACCTCAACCTAACCTTATCAACTTTATATCACCATACATAAAGTAAAGTTGGTCGGTCTTTTTGGTATCTTTCATCTGCCATTGGAACCAATTGAAAATCATTTGAAAATCAATCAAGATACTTGTGATATAGAATCAAAGCATTTTGTATATTAATTGTTTTGATATTTTAGAAAGGCTCCCCCTCAACATATGCATAAAAATTTAGAATTTGTTTAACACATGGAGGCAAGAGATCTTTGAAATCGTTAGATTGAGAATGAAAGGTCCAATCTTTTGATTAACGTTTTCTAAAATGATCATCATCACTTCCTAATCAATTTGAGTAGATAAAACATTTTAAGGAAGGATGAGGTTTTCACAAGTTTGCTCCCCCTCAATATGTGCATAGATGTTAGAGAATATTTTGCACATATTAGGAAAAGACTGCACATTGAGATAAATTGATCACGTTTCAAATATTTGTGGTTTAAGATAGATGCTCCCCCTCAACGTGTGCATGGAAAATTTGAAATAGTTTGTCACTTGCGGGGAGGCAAACATACTAATCACTTATGAAACCATCTATCGAATTATCAGTTTAAATCCAATTTAAATCACAAATTCTCCCCGATCACAATTATCAAATCATTTGAGAATCGTGATCTCGATGATTTAAATTGTTTTTGAAAGCTTTTTTAAGGAGGATTGTGACTTGATTTTGAAAACGTTTTAACTGATAAGGATCGAATTTTGAGACTTTAGACTCCAAAGATTTAAACATGCTTGAATATCTTTTGAAAACAAACCATAGTTTGAAAACAAATACACTTTACTTTTTAATTAAGAATCATTCTCCCCCTCAATCAATGACATAAGTTGTTGATTGAGAGATAGATAGTTTTAACAATCGTTTAGTACAAATGATTTCCCAAAATTGAGCCGAGTAATTTTTCAAAGCAATTTGCTTTCATTGGATAGTGATAACGTTTTTTTTTTTTTTTTTTTTTTTTTTAGACTTAGAGCTTGAGATTTGAAAAACAAGATAAAGTATGGCTCTGTTCTTTCTTTTTAACACGGGTTCTTGCTGAAATGACAATAAACCACTATTTTCTTCGCCTCATTTTTTTGAAAGACTATGTACATTCGATGAACATCTAAAGACCGTGACATTCTTTGAATATCAACACAAAGTCCGTAGATGATATCGAATCGAGAAAAACATGACAAAAGACAATAGTTTTGAGGATTTTGAATTTTTCACATTTTATGGATTTTGAAAGTTTTATAATTTTCTATTTGATTTTGAAGGTTTTGTAATTTTATATTTGCTTTTTGAAAAAAATATATACAAAGAGATAGATGAAGAAAGACCTTTACTCCTCGTCTTCCTCTTGAAGGCGTTTGAGTGTTTCGGTTGAAGGCTTTTCAAGCCAAGTCGTGGAAGAATAAACACAAAACGTTCTCTTGGAAGAGCTTTGGTGAAGATGTACGCTAGCGGTATTCGATCCTTACAAAATAGAGTTCCACCCACCTTTTTCCACTTGTTCCCCGATGAAATGGTGTCGAATGTCGATATGCTTTGCTCTTGAGTGTTGAGCGTTGTTGCATGAGAGAGCAATAGCACTTTATTATCACGATGCTGAGAGGATTTTGTTGAATACAAAGCCATAGTCGATTAATTGAGATCTCATTCATAGGATTTGAGCATAACAAGATGACATGGCTATGTATTCAGCCTCAGAGGAAATAAAAGTACTCATTTGCTTCTTTGAAGACCACTCACAAGCTTATCACCCAAAAGCTGAGCACCTCCGGACGTACTCCAACGAGTATCTTGACACCCTGCATGATCGCATCGCATATCTTTGTTAGTGACATACCGGTGTCCTTGGTACCAAATTCCCATCTTGATGGTTCCTTGGAGATACCGAAGACCCGTTTAACCGCTTCAAGGTGCTTTTAGTAGGCTTAGCACGGTATCTAGCACACATGCACACAACAAACAAGATGTCGGTCTACTAGGTGTGAGGTACATCAGGGATCCAATCATACTACGATATTTCGTTTGGTCTACCATGATCCCTGAGTGGTCCTCATCAAGCTTGGTTCGTTCAATCATGGGAGGTTCAACAGGGTCACTAGAATCGAATCCACATTTCTTTAATATCTCATTTGCATATTTAGATTGATTTATGAAGATGCCTCCGGGACTTTGTGAAATTTGTAATCCCAAGAAAATGACATTTGTCCATCATTGACATTTGAAATTAAGAACCCATTTCTTTTGAAAACGGTCACACTCATTGGGGTCGATCGAGGCAAATATGATATCATCAACATAAATTTGAGCGTGAATTAAATGTTTGCGACTTTACGGTAAACAACGTTGGATCAACTGCTCCTTTCTTTGAATCCGGTAGATAGAAGAAACTTTGATAGCGTATCATACCATGCCCTGAGAGCTTGCTTTAAACCATAAAGATCCTTCTTCAAGCGATAAACATGAGTAGGATGCTCGGATTCACAAAGCCTTGAGGTTGGTGGCGTGAGCGACCTCTTAAAGATCTCCGTTAAGAAATGCGGTTTTAACGTCCATCGATAAACAACCATGTTCTTGCTAGCAACATTAGCCAAGAAGATTACGATCGCCTCGATACGTGCAACCTGGAGCAAAAGATTCCTCAAAGTCTATCCTTCTTCTTGACGATACCCTTTAGCCACTAACCTAGCCTTATTTTTCAAAACATCACCATGCTCATCAAGCTTCACTTTGAAGATCCACTTAAGTGCAATGATCATAGCACAATCTGGTGGTACTAATTCCCACACGTCTAATCGATCAAACTCATGAATTTCATCTTGCGGCATTGAACCGGTTGTCTTCATTCATAGCGGTTTAACATCTTTAGGTTCGACCTTTGAGAGTCTTGAGTTAAAGAAGCACCACAAGGCATCGGTAGCAAAAGTCATTTACAGTGGATACGGACAAGAAGGGTTTCCAATGATGTTATCCAATGGGTGATCATGTGTTCATTTTCTAAGATGTTCATGTGGTTGTGGTTGTGGAACCCGAAGTAGCGAGTCGATGTCTCTCGATGAAGATGGTTGGATGATGATTCGGGGAGCAAATATATTTTCAAATGGAGCATCTTCGGGAGTAGCAAAGGGATTGACTTCATCCACGTGAATCGAAGCATTTCCATGATGTACACTTGATGATTGAAGATTTGTTGATGAAACAGTTAGTCGTGCAGCGCTTCTTGGCTTAATGACATAGATGTTAAAGGGTTAATTTCATTGGCGAGGATAGAAGCGACCTCGGTGATTGATTTGTCATATCATTGTTACTTGGCTTAAATTGTTCATCAAACATTGGATCAAACAGTTTCTTTAAATCATCTTTTGATGGAGGTACATATGGAGTTCTTTGGAGAAGAATTTGGTACAAGGATGAACCAATGGGACTATTTTGAAGTCACGGGTCTGAGCTGGATTGTCGAGAGCCATTTGACCGTCGACTCATCAAGCGTGATGTGAATTGTTTCCATAATATTTCGGGTTCTCTTGTTGTAGATTCGGTAACCTTTTGTGTTAGGTGCATAGCCTACAAAAACTCCAATGTACGCTTTAGCTCTCGGTTTTCCTAAATCTTGACCATCATTAGTTGGATAACATAAAGCACCGAACACGAAGGAATGAAAGATCGGGTTTTTGTTGTGGACAAGTTCATATGGAGTTTTCCATGAGCGGTGTGAATTAGGGATTGATTTTGGGTGTAGCAAAGCGATGGCGATAGCTTCACCCTGAGAAACATTGGAACTTTTGAGTAAATCGGCATAGTCCTTGCGGCTTCTACAAGAGTTCAATTTCGTCTTTCAACTACACCGTTACTGTTGAGGGTTGAAGAACACTTCTTTGATAGTGACTCAATACTTTCATAAAACTCACTAAGTTGTTTGTTAACAAACTCGGTTCCATTATACATTCGGATGATTCGACCGTTTTGTTAAGAAGAACTGCAATTGTTTGATGAGTTTGATGATGATATCTGAGTTTCATCCTTTGTCTTTAAGAACTTTACCCGGTGAATCTAGAGAAATCATCAACCACAACTAATACATATTTCTTCCCAAAGATATTCGCACTCTCATGGGTCCACATAAGTCCACGTGAATTGTATAAAGAACTTACGTGGTGAGTTTGTAGGTTTGGATTTATGGGTATACTTCTTGCTTTTCCCAGTGGCATCTTTGAACAAAGATGATCCTTTTCATACTTAAGTATAGGTAGACCTACAACTAAGTCCTTTACGGAGAGATCATTGATGGTGCGAAGTTCAAGTGATTGAGACGACGATGCCATAACCATGACTTTGTTTTAGAAGCCTTTGACAACAAGCAAATTGAGAAGACTTCATCATATCTTCAATAGAGATGGTGTATAGATTTGAGCCACGTGAACCTCTTAAAAGTTCCTTACCATCAACTTCTCTAACGAAACAAGTATGTTTTTCAAGGCTACTTCTCGATCGAATCGCGAAATTGACCAACAGAGCAGTTATGACCAAGACCTTCCACATAATATACCACGGAGATAACACTTTTCCAACAACATAATCTCCATAACCCTTAATAGCACCGAAATGATCATTCCGAATCTAAGCGTCTCCGATGAATTTGCTCATGAAGTTCATGAGTCGCGACCGGTCTCGAATATATGCTTGGAACGACTGAGTCCGGTACCACAGAACAATTTGAGCGATCTGCGGTTGAACACGAGACAAGAATGGATAGCGGATATTTGGGATCCCCATGCAAGAATGGGTTCCATTTGGTTAATGTGATGGTGGAACACCCACATCGAAATAGAAACATCCATATCGAGTAGAAGCAATGGAATTATTGGGAGTAGATGCGGTCTTGGTGTGCGTATTTGACCTATTCAAAGTATGTTCACTTCTTAAGGAATAGTTCTACCGAGAGGCATCCATTTTCTATTGGGCATAGTCTTTGCGGGTTGAGGACAAAGCGATTATTCTTATGACCAAAAGGTATCCAATAATAACCTATCTTTATAAATGTTCTTCTGTGGGTTTCCTTTGTTTTCTAACAATCTTTTGTCTTTGCCTTTTAGCCTTCTTTGCACGATTATTAGCATTAACAATTTTAGCGGGCATTTGTGACATTAGACAAAGCATTCACACCACATTCATGATTAGCAACAAAATTCAAGCGAGACATCATTACAAGGTTTGCAAATAGTATCGAATTCAAATTAATTACGATGCGCCTATGGCTAATACTAGAATCAACACGATTCGTTTTATTTAACTCAAACTTAGTGTTCCTAGGGTGATCTTCTACTTTCTTCCAATGTACATTCTTAGCTTGAGGTCCTATCATTCCTTGTATTGTCTTGAGACTTTGACACCTTTCGCTTTAATGTCTTTGTTTACTCTGTAGAGGAATGGGAACATTAGTTGGTTTTGCTAATTTATGCATTTTCATTTAGATGTGCTAGGATCCGAACTATTTGAAGGCACAATAAAGTTCATTCTCTTAACAGAGAAGTCTTGGGAGTTGAACTCCTAGAGGAACACTCGAGTTCACATTCTTAGCACTATGATTTGGAATCTGAACTACTTGAAGGCACACTAAGGTTTACGTTCATAACATTTGGCATTGAATGACTTGCATGCTTGGCACTAGGCATTGAACAAGGTATCAAGGGATTGACTTGCTCACCTAAAGTTTTAGGGCATATTGTAATTAAGCATTCTAGAAGTTCTTGAGATCGTTTGGCATATAAGCATGCATGGCCAATTGCATTATCAAGTGGTTTCTCTAACTTATCCTCTTCTACAATCTCACGGAGACATTCTAGGCTGTCCTTAAGATATGAGAAATATGTTTGAATTGCCAGTTTGTTATTCCTAAGATGAGGAGGAACATATTTCACAGTCAAAGCATATTTATTATAGACATGCACCTTTGAAGCACCATTCTCCCCATTGATCATTGGCATTTTCCCTTTTACCTGACTATTCAGATTCTCAATTTCCTTTTGCAACGAGGTTATATTTTCGTTATTTTTGTTCCGAGTGACTTTAATTGACTCAAATAACTCATTGAAATGACGTTTAACATTTTCATTTTCTTCTAGAAAACTCTCATTTTCCTTTTGTAAGGCATTAACCAAGTTTTGAAGATGAAAATTTTGAGAATTCGAGAATCTAAAGGAGGAGGCATTTGGGAGCCCGTCATATTGTTCTTTTCACCCTTTAATTGAGAGATTTGGGCTTTCAACTTTCGATCGTGTTACGGTGAGCTTGAATCTATTCGTCACGTTTGTTTAGTTCAAAAGCGCATCAAACTACGGAACATCCGAGGATATCTTGATGTTTGAGGTTTTAACATTTTCTTTAAGATGTTGATATTTTAGTTGCAAGTCAAAATGTTCAACTTCTAGCTTAGAAAAATGTTTTACCAATTTATCATGATCATCATGTTCAATTTTATCACTTAGTTTAGAGTTTTTGATTTCAAGCTCAATGACACGATCATGGGAGACTTTCAAGCATAGCAGATAATTCATGAAATTGAGAAGCAATAATAGAGCAATTAGTAGCGATATAAAACACATCTTGAGAGATACATTTAGAAATCGATTCTCATTTAAGGTATGCAAGTTCTTCCTCTCAATTTCATTATATTTTAATGCCCGCTCATAGTCACTAACCTTAACTATTATTGCATCAAATTCCTTTTCCATTTCTTTAATGTCTAAATTCATTCCCTTTTAAGACTTTCAAAATGATCTTTTAGTTGTTTAAAGAAAGGCATGACTTGATTAAATAACATTCTTTTGTTTGCTCAAAATCCCTTTCCCTTGATTATACCGATGGGTGTGATCCTTTTCTTACAAGTTTTCTCAAAATCAACAAATAGTTGAAAAATAACATATTGGTGATTAAGGTCTTGCTTTTAGTGGCAATAGTCCTAGGAACAAAATGCATTGGTGTATTGGGAGGATACACGATCGTTGAAGGCATTTTCCTAAAGGGAGGGTTTGTTACAACAAGATTCTCGCTTTTGCTTATCTAAATCCTTTTCCGAACACTTGTTCGGTGTTAACAACGTCTGAGGCTTAAACATGTTCAAGGAAATCCAGTTCTCCTTCTTGTAATCATGGGGTGTGATATTTATTTTATTCTCTTTACAATTAGGATCATCTAATTTCTTGTTCATCTTTTCCTAGTGACTTCATTTGATTTCTTATCTTCCTCGGTGCACTCAACGCAACTAGGTTTCATCTAGGTTTAAGGATTTCATTGCCATCATAAAGAACCTTATGAGCATTTCTAGCCTTTTAATGACCTCTGGATTTGGTTCCTCAACAAGGGGAATGCTATGCTTATCGCTTAAGACTCTATGTTTAGTGATTAAGTGAAGCGATCTGAATGGTATTTCCTTGTACGTACAACTTATTTCAAGCTTGTTTTCAAGGTTTTTAGATTAGAAAAATCATTCAAAAGTTTTGATTCCTTATACGTAATTCTTGCTTAAGCATTTTAACATTTTCTTGAAGTTCTTGTTTTGCTTAGCAGTTTTAGAAAGCTTTTCTTGTAAGGAGTTTAACTCTTGTTTTAATACTTCTTCTCTAAACCTACTTTTTCTAATAGTTATACGCATTTGGTCATCCATCTCACGCTCACGGGTGGTCAACTCAAACTTAGCACGTTGTTCATAAATAGCAACACGTTCTTTATAAGCATTTAGCTCGAGAGATAACAGAATCATCGAGGCACATGCGGTGTATTCAACAAAATCATAGTCATTGTTGATGCAGAAGATGCATCACTTGGTACAACTTTACTTTCACTTTGTTTCACATATTGATCATATGGGACAACATTGATATTCCTATATTTTCAATATTTGATTCAATAGTTTCGATTGTTTGTACTTTGTCATGCATCTTTGCACATCACCATCATCGTATAGTTTTAATACCTACGAGATGAGTTTGTCTTTGGATGGGCCACTTTTGGTGAAGATGGGACCTTAGGAGAAACCATTGGAGAAATGCTAGCCATAAAAATTGTGTGTGCAGATGGGTCCATCATCCACATCAGTCGTATGCATCACAATCAACGACTTGAAAGGCATTCGATGATTGTGACCTATCTCTCGAATTGGTTGCTCATCCACATCGCATCATAGGTCTTGGCATTGCCCTCTGCGAAACAACAACTCTTCTTCATCCAAAGTGCACCATTATCACGAGCTTGCACAAGCAACATCTTATCTCTCAAGTATTCTACATTCGTGGACGTTTGGAGATGTGCGGTTCCTAGAAATGTGTCCTTCACCACCACAGTTGTTGCATTTGATTGGCTTTGCTTGACCATGGTTTCCATTCCTTCCCTATTACGATTTGCGGCATAACCTCTACCGACTCCACCTCTTGCTTGTTCGTCTCGCCTTTCTTGAGCCATTGCACCATAACCTTCCCATCTCGAGAGTGGCTTGATTGTGTGGATTGGATCTTTGTTCGAGATTGTTGTTGGTGTGTGGAAGAGAGTTCATGTTTTACTAATCGGAAGAGCCAATTGATTAATGAAGTTTCCACGTTTGCATCGGCATCGACTTGTTTGAACATAGGATCAAGAATGAGTTTGTGATTACCATTACCCATAGGTATGACTTGTGAGGCTTTGGTTGTGATTCCAATGTTTGAGTAGAAAGCGGTTGAATCATTCGATGAGCTTGTCTCTCCACGGTTGGTTTTGGCGATTAAGAATCCTTTTTCAAACATAGCATGTCTCTCATTACGAAGGAGGAAGGCATAGAGTTGCTCATAGTTTGTATTCTTCAATCCTTTGGTTAGATTCTGAGTGACAAACTTGTGCCATTCGGGATTCATGTTGTTCACAAACTTTGAGTTCAATTTGAATGTTTGGCATGGTCATTCGATGTTCCTCATGTCATTAACAAGCTTGTGGAATCTCACATAATACTCATAGACACTCTCATCCGGTTTCATCTTGAAGTGCTCAAATTCATCCTAGAGTTGTGATTCTCTATCTTCCATAGTTAATTGAACACGAGAGAAGCATCTTGACATTATCCCACACTACATTTGCTTGATGTTGTGATTGATCGACTTGTAGATATCTTTTGGAAGACCTTGAAGTACGATGTTAGAAGCCACGATATCAACATCAAATCTCTTTTTCTCCTTATCATCGAGCTCATCATACATCTTTGTGCATCTATTCCATAGATCATTGTTCCATCTTCACCGTATCAATTAAGTCTCTAGTAGTCTCAACCCGATACGGTCCTTCATCAATCGATTTGAGAATGTTGACTCCATTTTCCTTTCCAAGACAGACAATCGATTCTTTGAGCCCAAGAGTCGTAGTCGGTTCATCAAGCATGGGTGGACGAGTATCGACCTGGCTTGAGCGTCCTCACTACGGAAGAAACAATAGTAGGAGCGATGTTTGCCATGATTACAAGTTCTGATTTTACAATTCTTTGATTAAACCGGAAATTGATTCTTTCACGGGATTTTACTAAACCAAAAGAACAACCGTAAGAATGTATCACGAAGAAGTGACAAGTCTAAAATTAGACAAGTAGTAAACACACAACTCGCTTAGTTATCAACTCGCTAAACACTTGACTCGCTCAAGGAGACAACTCGCAAGGGATCAACTCGCTAAATAGCCAAGTCACTTTAGCATCAACTCGCAACACTTTGTCAACACGCTTAATGAATCAAGTCGCTAAATAGCCAACTCGCTTTAGTATCAACTCGCAACACAATCAACTCGCTTGAACACCAAGTTGCTTAAATTAACTCGCTAGCTTTACAACTCGCTTAATATCTAAGTTGCTTTAGATCTCAAGTCGCTTAAAGAAACAACTCGCTTAGAACCCAGTCGCATAAAATCAACTCGCTAAACAAACTAAGTCGCATGTACCAACTCGCATCCAATAACAAAGCAACTCGCTTTGAAGAAAAAGCTATCGAGACACAACTCGCTCGTACAAACTTAAAAATAACTACTTTATCAATAAAAACAACCAAACCACCAAGATTTAAGCCTTCCAATTCAAAACATAAACACATATGATGATCCTAAACACAAAAGTACAAGCAAAATTCAAACTTTAACACTAGAATTTGTCCAAATGAATCAAACTCTCCTAAACCTTTAATACCCCAAAACCTTATGAAATCCACCAAAACAAGAAGCATGAGCGATGGTGGTCAAACCTTGGCTCGATACCAATTGTTAGATATAGGATTTCACAAACACATTAAACCATAACCATGTGGGCGTTAACAATGTTTAGAAGAGAGAGAGTTCTAGTGAGAGAAAGGAAGAGAGTTAGTATCACACCCCAAATTACATTTTGCGTGGAATGGAATTCACGAAATTGATTGTCATAGCATCACAATCACAAGTTATATTGAGCGACCTAAAGTGTCGTTTGGAAAATACATCGTTTGATTTAATAAAACAATCGAGTTTACAAAGTAGGTCCCAAATGTAAATCAACATGCGGAAATAAGTTTGTTACAATTCAAGCGATGTTTTTAAAGCACGTAAAACCCAAGTGAGGAGCGTCGTCATCGCGACTCCATGATATGTCCAAATGCATGCCATGAAGTGAATGCCTTAGAAACACGAGATAAAAACATGCTAAAAGTGTCAACACAAAGGTTGAGTGAGTTCATAGAGTTTGTTTTGAAATGTAAAGCCTTTAGAAATCGTTTATCAGCAAAGGCATTGTGAATCCACTCGGTTCCAAGTCCCGCCCATACAAAACTTGCAACTTTGTGTGTTCACAACCCATTGCCAAGATATGTATAGTTTGTGTTCAAGCCCGCATCGTCAAATAAATTCACAATAGTACCTAACTCGACGTAGAACAATAGCACTTAATCAATAGCACATAATCAATAGTACATGAATCAATATGTCAGTAGTCAACTGATTTAGAACGTTATACGACGTAGGACCGTAGCACGCAAACAAGAACAATTGATATAGTACAGCATTCGGTTTTAAAACAATAGTGCTCATGATAGAATTTCGTCTTAAAATATAAAGTACTTGTGAAAATAAATGAAAATAATTGAGCATGTATCTCCCCAAGCAGATTATGAAAACAAGTAAAGCGGGGGGCTATGAAAACTCACATGGACAATAATGCGATGGCAAAAGTGGATACACCGAGGTATAGCGTGAATCTCGAAAATGACCTATTACGAATGATATGATATGTCATGAGTTGCAATGTAATACTATGCATGCGCCAGTATATTATTTATACCATTTACGGGTTTGAAAATATTACTCGTCGTGAAAAATACTCTTTTGACGTCTTGACCCTTCAAAATGACTTTACATGTTTTTCGTCAAAATGTCATCCTACAATGGTTTTATAATGATTTTTGGTGAAATTAACACTTTTCGTCGCAAAACAATGTCGTCGGAAAAATCATGAAATCAACAAAATGACTCCGGAAAAGTAGTCGTAAAATGGTGTCGTCGATCGTTAGAAAACGAACTCAACGGTTTTGGAAAGTTTGTATCGATATCTAGAAGTTTCAGTTCGGAGTTTTCGTCCAAAAGGTCTCGATCATAAAGATATCAATGGCTAAAGATGGTGGTTTTGCTAATTGGGTGCGAGAAAATGAGTTTCGGCCAAGTTTGAACATCCGTAAATAATTTACTATGACTCCGCTTGACAAAGCGGCTTTTGTTTTGAAAAATATGGCGGTGAACTTGATTTTACTAGAAGACAATTTGTTCCAAAAGTTTCACATCATGGTTTAAAGCGCAGCAAACATGGTCGTTCTGACTAATGTAACACTTGTATCGTAAAAATAATATAATTTTTAGAAAATAATAATTACGGCAACTTTATAAAAGCGTGCATATATTTGTCGTTTCAAATCCGTTTTCTCGTATGATATGTCCTTAGCTTCGTATCGAAGTAAACTAATATATTTTGACTAGTCGAAATAATTTGTGAAGCTTAAGGCTCATTTTTGACCGAAAATACTAAAACAACAAGCTGAAATTTTCGAAAATATCGTTTAAATAGTCAAACTTTAAAAATTCACCCGCAACCGTTATAACTCCGTTTTATCCGTTCAAAGGCCCGGATTCGTTTTAAAGTATATTTTCTAAATATCAAGGCCAAAGTTTCGTACCAACAGTGGGTTTTCCAGAAATTCGATTTAAGGACAGAACATCAAAATATAGTTATCGAAAATAGTTTTCTCGGACAAAACCTATTCTAATCCCTTCAAATCAACTCCAAAACTAATCTAATCCTACCATACACCTTCTTAGGGTGTCATGGGTTCCTAATCACCATCAAGACCAAAGAATACCATGGGAGTAATTATAGGATGACCATAAGTATATATATAAGTTCTAAAATCATGAAATAAATGGTATAAATCACATATCATGCATATAAGCTCCAAAATGAAAAGAAACATATGAAAATGACAAGGAAACATGAAAATGAATAAAACATGCTTACTATTGAAAATGAAGAGGTGTAAGTAACAAGGATTAACTTAAATATCCTTGGTTTTATTTCAAAACCATATAAAGGATATAATCTAGGTTGTTAAACACTTGATTTTGCAAAACTTTTGATCCCTTGAGCTTGTTGGTGGCGGTTATAAGAACCAAAAGGAAGGAGAGAAAATTTTGTATAACACTTTGTGAATTATGAATGTATGAGAAATTATGAGTTAGACTTTTATGAATAAGTAGGAAACATGAATTTAATGAACCTTACTCCATTTATAACACAAACCATGCCAATCACTTATTACATCCTCCCCTTGTCGGCCAAGGGGGAATGTAGATATTTACATTTTTTTTTTTTTAAATCTTGCAACTTGTGTTAAAAATTTTGTAAGACTTTGATAAAAATGTAGTAATTAGTTGTAACTTGTAAGGTAAAAGGTAGTCTTTAGGTACAAGTAAGTTTTTTTTTTTTTTTTTTTTTTTTTAAATCAAAATAGATTGTATTGAGATGATAAAATTGTAAAATACTTTCCTTGTGAAAATTGAGTGATAAAATAATTATCGAGTAATTTTTAAGAAAAAGCGTCGTAATAATTAAACTTTAACGATTTATGTACCAAATAAATTTGAAACACTAGGAAAACTAAAATATAGTTTTTATGAACTAAATGTAAGTTTAAAAATACATCGGGATCATTTTTGAAAGTAACGGATTAAATATACAAAATAATAACTCACGCGATAACGATTATTAAATATAAAAATTACGCGTTGAAGGCGAAATGAAATGTCATGAATGTACTAATGAGATGCACATGATGTCAATGAAATGTAGACTAATCATAGTCCATATGAAATGTACGTGATGTTATGATCATGAATTCGCCGCTAAACCTTCAAGGTTCGCAATTTGAAACAAGTAAACCAAGTTTACTATAAATGTTGAAATAATGAGACATGAATTGTGTCAAGAAATAACTTTGAAAGTACGGGTTGTCACATTCGCCCATCAAAAAGGAATTCGGTCCACAATTCAATCGTTACTAGGTCTAACGGGTTTAGGGTTTGATGTGGCAAACTTTCCCATTCGAGCAAAACCCTCAAAAGACTTTTGGTAACCGATTTTTACTTAATCTCACAACTCATCAAACAAGAGCTGTCATGAGATTAGGCTAAATCGGTTTAGGTAACGACTTGTTTCTAGCTCGATCTTTGCAACTCATCAAACAAGAAGCATCACGCGGATCAAGCGGAAACAAGTGGTTTGAAGAAAATCTTTTGAAAATTTGGCTCGATTACGGAATTGCTTACTTATATGAGACTACTACTCCTTCATTGCATGATTCTTCTGAATTAGACATAGGTGATCGGGCTATGTATAATTTAGGAGTAACTATGCAATACTTGGACTAATCGACTCATATGTTGTTTGGTCTTGAGTCAACTGATGTTAAAATTGTGATGAACTTGAGGAGAGAAGACATGGAGAAGTGTCGTTAAAATGATCGATAAAGTAAAAGAATAAAATCCTCGTAAATGATAACAAATCGGAAAGAAAATAAAGTACGATAGATGAGAATATTTTACAACAGTGGTTCGGCAAAAGTAGTACATCTTTAAGTTATAAAGTTTCGGATACGATGATTAGACATAAACTTGGTGCGACATAGTACATAAGGAGAAATAAAATTAGTTTGAACTTCTTGGTCTTCGCGTCGTTGATACCTTGACGAGCTCCTCCTCCTTCTAACATATATACATTCCCATGAGCACCTTCGACTTGTTGACCTTGGTTTTGAGGACATTGGTTCCGATAGTGTCCTGTTCCCCACATCCGAAGCACGTAACTACGGCTTTGCCCTGATCCTTAGCAAGGTGTCCTACTTTGTGACAACTAAAGCATATACCACATGGACCATTATGATGTAGCGTGCATTGGTGGCATCGCGGTAAGTTTCTGCATAAGCTCTTCCCTTGTTGGTGCGGCAACATAGACCACAGCGACTTCTTGTCTTCTATTACATTGTTGATGATGGTTAGTGTTGCGGTTTTGGTTGTTGTTGTTATAACCTCCTTGGTCGTCTTCCCATTTTCTTTTGTTGTGGTTGATTTGGTTATCGTCGTTGTTGTTGTTGTTTTGGTTATTGTAGTAGTTGGTGCGGTTGTTGGGGTTGTTGTTGTTTTGGTTGGTGTTGGGGTGCTTACCTCTCTTCACCACTTGTGCCATCAACCACGAGTCACTCGAATAGCTTCCTCGATTGTTTGTGGATCAAATGAAGTCACATCTCCTTGTATAACCTCGGAAGTCCTCCAATAAAGCCTCTAGAAACTTTTCATTATCCGATACCATCGATGGGCATACTTGACTAATTCACGGAATCTCCGAATATATGTGTCAATATCATACCCAATCGTGACCAATTCATAGAACTCCGTCTCTAACTTTTTGATTTCCGTTCGAGGACAAAACTTCTTAGTCACCAAACCCTTGAATTCCTCCCAAGAAAGCTTGAAGGCATTCTCCATACCAATCGGTTGAGCGTATGAATTCCACCATGATAACGCTCCATCGAGTAAAGTACTTGTAGCATATTTGACCTTACTATCATCCGGACAGTTACAAAGCAAAAACACTGACTCCAACTTTTCAAACCATCGCACCATGGCTGTAGCTCCCTCGGTACCTCGAAACTTAGTGGGTTCACCACTTTTGAAATCCTTGTGAAACGACTCTTAACTCGGATCCTCCTGCATTTCCGATGCTTGATGCAAGCCTTGCGGCTTCGGATGACCACGGCCTCGGCGATGGCATGACCATTGTTTCCCTTCGACTCTTAGAGCATTAGCAATGCTATCATTTACCAACCGAATAGCCGCTTGGGTCATTTCAAGCGTAGCTTTCTTGATTGCCATATCTTCTTCAAAACAAGAGGAAATGTGAGGCGTAGCAAAATCCGATGTTAATAATAAGCGCTTCAAAGAAATGTGATAAGAAATGATAAATTTGAGGTTATGTTTCAAAAATGATCGACGATTTCCTACGAAATGGGTTATGAGATGTCGTAAGTGCTTCAAATGTATGATGGTTTAGTAACTTAGTGTGTGAATAAAGTGTAACTCGACATGTTAGTGGTGAAACAAAGGAGTGAGAGCGACTTCGCCCTATTTAAAAGTTTATCTCGGCATTCGACGTTATCGATGATGAATCAGCTGATATAAAAATTGTGGTAGGGAATGACAAGGAATTCTCCACGTTAGAGTATGGGGAAAAGATAATGGGATGGGCATTTAAGGGCATCCATGTGACAATCGATGTGAAATGAAAGTGAATAACTCGAAAAATGTACGTAATGACCGCAAGTGAAGTGAACCGCACTTATGATAAAATGATGAGATGCTATGATGATGTAGTTATAGTCTAGGGTCAATGATGCAACCTAGTTCTCTATAAGCTGAAGCTCGATGCCAATCTGTCACACCCCAAATTACATTTTCTTGTTGAATGGAATTCACGAGGATTGATTGTCATAGCATCACAATCACGAGTTATATTGAGCGACCTAAAGTGTCGTTTGGAAAATACATCGTTTGATTTAATAAAACAATCGAGTTTACAAAGTAGGTCCCAAATGTAAATCAACTTGTGCGGAAATAAGTTTGTTACAATTCAAGCGATGTTTTTAAAGTACGTAAAACCCAGTGAGGCAGCGTCGTCATCGCGACTCCATGATATGTCCAAATGCATGCCATGAAGTGAATGCCTTAGAAACACGAGATAAAAACATGCTAAAAGTGTCAACACAAAGGTTGAGTGAGTTCATAGAGTTTGTTTTGAAATGTAAAGCCTTTAGAAATCGTTTATGCGACAAAGGCATTGTGAATCCACTCGGTTCCAAGTCCAGCCCATACAAAACTTGCAACCTGTGTTCACAACCCATTGCCAAGATATGTATAGTTTGTGTTCAAGCCCACATCGTCAAATAAATTCACAATAGTACCTAACTCGACGTAGAACAATAGCACTTAATCAATAGCACATAATCAATAGTACATGAATCAATATGTCGAGAGTCAATCGATTTAGAGCGTTATCTGACGTGGGACCGTATAGCGCAAACAAGAACAATTGATATAGTACAACATTCGGTTTTAAAACAATAGTGCTCATGATAGAATTTCGTCTTAAAATATAAAGTACTTGTGAAAATAAATGAAAATAATTGAGCATGTATCTCCCCAAGCAGTTATGAAAACAAGTAAAAGCGGGGCTATGAAAACTCACATGGACAATAATGCGATGGCAAAGTGGATACACCGAGGTATAGCGTGAATCTAAAATGACCTATTACGAATGATATGATATGTCATGAGTTGCAATGTAATGCTATGCATGCGCCGTATATTATTTATACCATTTACGGGTTTTGAAAATATTACTCGTCGTCGAAAAATACTCTTTTGACGTCTTGACCCTTCAAAAATGACTTTACATGTTTTACGTCAAAATGTCATCCTACAATGGTTTTATAATGATTTTGGTGAAATTAACACTTTTCGTCGCAAAACAATGTCGTCGGAAAATCATGAAATCAACAAAAATGACTCGGAAAAGTAGTCGTAAAATGGTGTCGTCGATCGTTAGAAACGAACTCAACGGTTTTGGAAAGTTTGTATCGATATCTAGAAGTTTCAGTTCGGAGTTTTCGTCCAAAAGGTCTCGATCATAAAGATATCAATGGCTAAAGATGGTGGTTTTGCTAATTGGGTGCGAGAAAATGAGTTTCGCCAAGTTTGAACATCCGTAAATAATTTACTATGACTCCGCTTGACAAGCGGCTTTTTGTTTTGAAAAATATGGCGGTGAACTTGATTTTACTAGAAGACAATTTGTTCCAAAAGTTTCACATCATGGTTTAAAAGCGCATAAACATGGTCGTTCTGACTAATGTAACACTTGTATCGTAAAAATAATATAATTTTGAGAAAATAATAGTTCGGCAACTTTATAAAAGCGTGCATATATTTGTCGTTTCAAATCCGTTTTCTCGTATGATATGTCCTTAGCTTCGTATCGAAGTAAACTAATATATTTTTGACTAGTCGAAATAATTTGTGAAGCTTAAGGCTCATTTTGACCGAAAATACTAAAACGACAAGCTGAAATTTTCGAAAATATACGTTTCGTCGTCAAACTTTAAAAATTCACCACGGCTTCGTTATAACTCCGTTTTTATCCGTTCAAAAGGCCACGGATTCGTTTTAAAGTATATTTTCTAAATATCAAGGCCAAAGTTTCGTACCAACAGTGGGTTTTTCCAGAAATTCGATTTAAGGACAGAACATCAAAATATAGTTATCGAAAATAGTTTTTCTCGGACAAAACCTATTCTAATCCCTTCAAATCAACTCCAAAACTAATCTAATCCTACCATACACCTTCTTAGGGTGTCATGGGTTCCTAATCACCATCAAGACCAAAGAATACCATGGGAGTAATTATAGGATGACCATAAGTATATATATAAGTTCTAAAATCATGAAATAAATGGTATAAATCACATATCATGCATATAAGCTCCAAAAATGAAAAGAAACATATGAAAATGACAAGGAAACATGAAAATGAATAAAACATGCTTACTAGTGAAAATGAAGAGGTGTAAGTAACAAGGATTAACTTAAATATCCTTGGTTTTTATTTCAAAACCATATAAAGGATATAATCTAGGTTGTTAAACACTTGATTTTGCAAAACTTTTTGATCCCTTGAGCTTGTTGAGTGGCGGTTATAAGAACCAAAAAGGAAGGAGAGAAAATTTTGTATAACACTTTGTGAATTATGAATGTATGAGAAATTATGAGTTAGACTTTTATGAATAAGTAGGAAACATGAATTTAATGAACCTTACTCCATTTATAACACAAACCATGCCAATCACTTACTACATCCTCCCCTTGTCGGCCAAGGGAATATGATATTTACATTTTTTTTTTTTTTAAATCTTGCAACTTGTGTTAAAAATTTTGTAAGACTTTGATAAAAATGTAGTAATTAGTTGTAACTTGTAAGGTAAAGGTAGTCTTTAGGTACAAGTAAGTTTTTTTTTTTTTTTTTTTTAAATCAAAATAGATTGTATTGAGATGATAAAAATTGTAAAAATACTTTCCTTGTGAAAATTGAGTGATAAAATAATTATCGAGTAATTTTTAAGAAAAACGTCGTAATAATTAAACTTTAACGATTTATGTACCAAATAAATTTGAAACACTAGGAAAACTAAAAATATAGTTTTTATGAACTAAATGTAAGTTTAAAAATACCTCGGGATCATTTTTGAAAGTAACGGATTAAATATACAAAATAATAACTCACGCGATTACGATTATTAAATATAAAAATTACGCGTTGAAGGTGAAATGAAATGTCGTGAATGTACTAATGAGATGCACATGATGTCAATGAAATGTAGACTAATCATAGTCCATATGAAATGTACGTGATGTTATGATCATGAATTCGCCGCTAAACCTTCAAGGTTACGCGAATTTGAAACAAGTAAACCAAGTTTACTATAAATGTTGAAATAATGAGACATGAATTGTGTCAAGAAATAACCTGAAAGTACGGGTTGTCACAGTAACTATGTGAAACAAAGAAAAATAGTATTGAAGCACCAACCCTCTACCTTGGGAGGTAGAGGGTATTTATAGTTTCTTAGAAACAAACACCACCTACGGGTGTGGATCGGGCATACGGTGGGTAAAGACCCATCCGTCCTCCACGGTGTTATTTAACTAAATACTACTTAACATAAAATAACTACGACTACGAGCTTTCAAACGATTACATATACTTGAGGTGACCGACTCTTTAATACACGAATTTCTAATTCCTAACAGGGGAGCATTTAAAAACAAATTCAAATCCTCAAGGTACAAAGATTTCCATGTTTTAACATAAGGTACCTTGATTGTGTGTTAAATGGTTTCTTAATATTTGGTAATCGTGGTTGTATTTCAAAAAGATCTCTTTCCTCTATGTGATAAAATGATTTCTAATATCCTATGCACATATTGAGGGGGAGAATTTACCAAAGAAAATCAAAGGGCTTTTTTCTTTAAGGAAATTGTGATCAAAGAATTTATTTCTAAAGAACTCTTGCCTCCATGTGCTAAACAATTTCAAAATCATATGCACATGTTGAGGGGGAGCATTCCTTTATGATCAAAACTATTAAGGTATAAAATGCTTTGATTTTATATCACAAGTACCTTGATTGCTTTTCAAATAATTTTTAATTGGTTTTATGGAAGAAAAAGCATGCCAAATGACCGAACATTTTACTTTATGCATGGAGTTATAAGGATGGTGTGGTTAGGTAGTAGTTCCCACGATCCGCCGAAGCGGAGGGATCTATCGAGGACAATCCACTAGATAGTGTAGAGTCCTTTGGTATGATGAAAAAGGAGAAAAGTGAGATATGGGAAGAGTGCGGATGAGATTGAGCTAGTACTAGAACAAACCCAACAAGGTTTTAGTTATGAAGTCTCGGTAAGCTTGAAGGGTTGAAGAATGAAAAAGAATTGAATGAGAAAAGGGTGAAAAGAAATAGCCCTCCAATAATTCAACCTTAGGGCGATGAACGGGTTCAATACATATACTCTTGATGTTTACTAAGGTAACATCGGTATTGAAGACAAGACGTCATGGACCCGATGATGACTGCACTACAACTTCCCAAGCTACTCAAGTTCCTCTTAAAAGGGCTTGTTTCATTCTCATGGGAACCTACATAATCTATCGACTTTATCTTAGAGATTGTTGATATTGAAGGAGACCTCTCCTTAGTCTTTGGCATAGGAACCAAATGTGCACAATTGAGTCTAGAGCCACGAGATCATCAAATAAATCTCCTTATGACACTTGTCAATGAAGACTCTCTGTTTCACACAATGTGGAAAGAGATTATATCTTATGAGTCCTCGCATTATCCTTGTGGTATTGCGGAACATCGAGTGATATGCAAACATATTCACAATGAAGATGGAAAGCCTTGGAGCCAACATCAAACAAGCTCACGGTGGGTGGCATGTTAGATCTATCCAATAGATCAACCATGCGACAACTGAACAGAAACAATGGGGCGATTCAATCTTTTGAATCAATCTGGTTCGAGTTATGGATTGATGAGATACCTTTGAAAAACCGGTCATTGTGCTTAAAAACTCTTTTCGTTAGCGCATCGTGTGTACTATTACTTCAAAATAAAGGTATTTATGATTGATAATTGATTTTCATTAAAACCTTTGTTGTATTGCAAAACAATTTCTATTGAGCGATGCGATTGTTTTCAAATCTCTTTTCATCAATCGGTGAATCAATTATTGGTTCACTCACTCCATGTTGTCTTCTTTGAGGCGTTCGGTTTGAGAACGGCTAGGCATTGCGAAACCTGTCAAGGAAATTCTTGAATTATACACGATCACGGCGATGCTTGTCTTGATCAACGAGGAACCGTGGGCGTGTACCTCGATTCAACGAAGTGATCAAAGACACTTTTAAATGCGCTTTATTGCTAGCGTTGTATGCGTGTCGCTGACGTTTGCGGTGATCGGAATGAAGCGGTCAATCCATAGCCGCATGTTCACGCCGCATTCATCTCTAAAGAAATCATGATAAGTGCATCAACGACTACGATATTTTCACTCCATGCTTTCTCTGGCTGCTGCAAATATCATAAATCGCTAAAGCTTCCGCTACTCTAATAAGAAGAAATCTTGATCCGAATGTGAGCATGTCGGTCCAAATGTCACAACATCATATGCTTGGCAACACAACAATGGGTGATCTTGAGAATAAGCGTGGTGATGATCTCTATTTTAGCTCAAAGGTCATCAATGTGGATCACTCTATAACCTCCACGTAATATACATTATAGTTGGACAATGATGAAATCACCACGAAAGCACAAAGTTTGAATATTTTGATGAGTTGATGTCTACGAGCTCAAGATTAAAGATTAAATAGAAGGCTAGGATTCACAATGTAATTCATGGGGTGACCTTCCTTAGGGAGAGATTGTTAGGAATTGGAAATTCTATTGTGAAGCATCGGTCACCCCAAGTATAATCTAGCTTAAGTTAGCTCGTAGACATATCGTTTATTATGTTAGTTGTTAGTCAGTTATTAGCTTAGTTTAGTTTAGTGCAACACCGTGGAGGAAGGACGAGTCTTTACCCATTGTATACATGATCCGGCCCGTGGGAGGCGTTGTAGTTGTATAAATAGCCATCTCCCACAAGGAGAGGGTTGGATGTTCATTTGGAATCTAACCTTCCATGAGTTTCTCTTACTAGAATATCCACTTTCTCTCTAAAACCATATGATTATACGCCCTTATTTGTGATTCCTTGTGTGTTTGTGAAATCCAATATGTTTCATGAGACAAACTAGGTTCCCTACCATACACAAGAGAAAAAGAAGATTTTCCATTCAACACAGAGGAAAGTAACCTATTGATCAAATAAGTAGCAGTTAACACACATTCAGACCAAAACACAAGAGGATTCCCCCTGAAACATAAGACTTCTAGCAACATTAAGCAGATGTCTATGTCTCCTTTCTGCAATACTATTTTATTTTGGTGTATATGCACAACTAGTTTGATGAATAATACCTTTAGTATCAAAAAACTCATTCATTTTATTATTAACAAACTCAGTACCATTATCAGACCTAACAACCTTGATTTTCTTATCAAATTGTGTAAAAACCATGTTATAAACTGACACAAACATGTCAAACACTTCATCTTTCCTTTTAACCTATACACCCAAACGGACCTAGTAAAATCATCCACAACAGTTAAAAAATACCTATACCCTTCCCTACTAACCACTTTATAAGGTCCCCAGACATCTAAATGTATGAGTTCCCCAAAAACTTTAGACTTATGTTCACTTATAGGAAAAGGGTCTCTTGTTTGATTTGCCTTATGACAAACCTCACAAGGACCATTATGATCAATGTTTGTTAAGTTTAAAGATCCTTTAAGCAATTTCAAAACTTGGTTAGCAGGGTGACCAAACCTGTTGTACCAGACTTCTTTAGTCACAAAACAAGACAAAAACTTACTTTTAACAACATTAGAAGATATATCAGCAGACTTATCAAACAAGTATAGACCACCATACTCACTACCAGTCCCCAGCACACTTTGATGATTCAAATCCTGAATGTCACATTTAGTTTCATCAAAACAAACCCTAAACTTGCTATCCTTAATCGGTTTATTAAAAGACATCAAACTGACACAATATTCAGGCACAACCAAAACATCAAACAACACAACATTGCAATTAAGTCTCAGATTCCCAATATGAGTAACTTTAGCTAAAGTCCCATTAGGATGACCAATAGTTAGCTTTAAATCAAAAATATCAACCACATTAAACATGTTTAAAGAAGAATTAGTTAAACGTTGATTGGCCCCTGAGTCAATTATCCATCTCGATGATAACCGACTCCATTAAGTCTCAAGTTGGCACAAAAACCGATAAAAATGCTTATTAAAAACACACTTTCATTAAAGAAAGAACATGAAGCGATACACTGCTATATTAGATTGAGCGAAATCCAAGGTTTCTCATTAATAAGACTCATAAGCTTCAAAACATGTTCATTACTAAAAGACAAGTTGCCAACAGTAGTTTTAGCCACATTATTCATACTAAAGTGCCCTTAAGATCATTGGTTTTATTAAAATTATCTGCGGGTTTTAGATTAGGGTTTTCTTAAAACCGGGTAGATAACCAATGATCTCAAAACACCTCTCAACAAGTATGTCCTTTTAAACCACAATGTGTGCACAACAAGTTATCATAATTTCCTATTATTATTACCACTAGTGTTATTACTATTGTTTGTTTTCCAATTAGCATTTTATTATCAAAAGTTCTAGAAACAAAAGCGAAACCTAAGCCTTCTCGGACTTCACGAAGTGGTAGGAATCCTCTATGAGATTCTTCCCTAAAGATAACAACAAAGGCATCTTTGACCTCGGGAAGGATTTCACGGTCAAGACTACTTCTTATGGGATGATAAATGTCATCAAGTCCCATAAGAAAGCGCATTAACTTCAATAATTTACTATGATTACTAAGCTCTTGTCTAGCCTCACAAGTACAATCATGCAACTTAGTGAGAATATCAAACTCTCTCCATAAAGAATTCAACTTATGATATGTTGAAAAAACTTAGACCTTGACAGATCTTGAGCACTCGTAGATCGTTAGTGTTGCCTATGTAATCATAAGCAAACTAATAGAAAATCTCTACAACTCGTATTCTTTAGCGGAATGTAAATACAAGCTGTTATAACTAAGAACACTTAGATCCTCTATGGATCTTTTATTAACTGAAATTCTATGTTTCGAATGAGTTCTCTATTACATACTATCAAGTTCCTTTTATAGACAACGAACCCTAAACTATTTCTACTCAATCGACTAAGCATGCAAGCATGCATTTAATGGAAAAACATTAAACAATATTGAGCGTTACAATAATACCCATGCTAACCTCGGGCGGTTCAAGAATAATGATGGGTTAGCATGTAATTAATAAAGCGTATGCAGATCCTAGTCAACTTCCACCCTTGAACAGAAACACGGCATGGCTTTTAAACTTGAGAATCTCTTCTTCTTGATTGCTTCTACTCAATGAGAATCCTTCTGCAGATTGATGTAGATATCCTACTTGCATAATTCCCAACAATCCTCCCTAAACCGGAATTTGACTTGGTTAAGTTCGGTTTCCTAACCTTGATAGATCTTAGAGACTGCAGTACTAGAGGATTGTTTTCAAACATCGATAGTAAAGAACCAATAATTATCTCATCTCTATGATGACCAAACTTTGAAGCGCTGGTCTTTGCAAACAACACGTGACATAGTGTACATCAATACTTATTAGTTGCATACTATTCTTATCACATCCGGTGAGTTAATTCCTATGAGAGGTGAATCATTGAAAATAATGGATTTGATGTCTCTTTACCAATAGCCATCACTACTTGGAGTAGCCAAATGTTTAAGTCCGAAAACTATGGTACATTGATAACCATCGATTTATCGACAAATCAACAACTATATAAACGGATTTGATGTGTCTTTACTGTAGCCGTTTGCTTAGAACTAGTCAATTCTTAGAATTGGTGAATTGATAACCAAATATGGATTAGGTTGCCTTTACCACAAGCCATATACTTGTGGGCGACCAATTCTTGGATTCCAAAAGGAATATACCATGGTGAATTGATGACCATACAACTCTCAACAATTAAGCATGGGTGGTTGCGGACCCTATGATTTTGAGCAAATCATTACTGACTATCAATGATTTGATGTGTCTTTACCAAAGTGTACCCTTTGGACTAGCCAACTCTTTGATATACACAAGGTATATCGGTGAGTTAAGAACCAACAATTACAATATACAACAAAACGCAAGACTTTTTTAACTAAGAACTAACAAACAAAACAAAGAAAATAAACATCACAAAAATCGTACATAATCGAGGCATATGCCTCCCAGAGGCCTATGCCTCCCTTAAACTTTGCGTTAAGGGTTAAGCATTCCAATATTGACCACAAGGTGTTGAAACCTTGGTCCATCAAAAGCTTTTGTTAACGGATCTACCACATTATCATCTGTATGAATTTTAGCCACATTTATCAAATGTTTTCATATGCATCTCTTATAAAGTAGTGCATGATTTCAATATGTTTGGTTCTCTTGTGGCGGATTTTGACAATGCATATGGTACTTTGATTATCAATAAAAGTGTTGTGTTCATGAAGTTATACCTATAATCCAACAATTGATTTTGAATCCAAAGGACTCGTCATCCTGACAATTGCAGAACAACATACTACCTTGATGGTTGAGTTAGCCACAATGGTTTGTTTCTTGCCGCCAAGAAATCAATCTCGTTCAAGGAATTGTGACCTCCGGTTGTGGATCTCTATCCGATTTGCACCAGCATAATCACTATCACTATATGCTTCCAACTTAAAGGAGACTCTTTTGGGTACCAAAGGCCTAAATGAGGTTGGCCTTTGAGGTACTTAAAGATCTTCTTGTTGCATTGAGAAGGAAGCAAGTTGAGTGACTTGATGTCGAGAGCAAACACTTACAAAGAAAAGTAATATCGGGCCTTGAAGTCGTTAGATACATTAATGAACCAATCATAGATCATATAAATGAACATTCACGGTAGATCTCGGTTCATTGTTGGTTTTGATTTTGGAGCTTCATAAGGTGTTGTGGCGATTCGACACCTTCCATACCAAATTTCTTCAAAATGTCCTCACATATTTATCTTGGTGATAAATATCCCATCTTGTTTCTATTGAACTTGGAGACCCAAAAGAAAGTAAGCTCCCCATAGCACTCATCGAAATTCTCCTTCATCGGTTCCTCAAATTCGCACCAAGCTTCTTTAGTGGATCCAAAATGATGTCATCCACATAAACTTGCACAAGTATGATGTCATCGAGTTCTTCTTGAGAAAAGAGTCTTATCAATGGCACCTCTTCTTTAGCCATGCTTGTGAGAAATGATGAAAGCCTAGCATACCATGATCTTGGTGCTGATGTAATCCATAGAGCTTTAACTACCTTGTAAACATGATTAGGAAGATCTGGGTCTTCAAATCCTTTAGGTTGAGTGACATAAACCTCCTCTTCTATCTCACCATACGAAAAGCACCTTTAACATCCATCGATACACCATGAAGCCCATGTAAGAAGCATAGGCCAAGAAGATTCGAATAGCCTCTACTCTAGCAGTGCAAACACTTCATCATAATCAATCCCTTCCTCTTGCTCGTAACCTTGAGCTACTAATCTTGCTTTGTTTTTAATAACCACACCCTTGCATCTCTTTTGTTCTTGAGAATCCATTTGGTTCCAATAGCATATTTGCCATCCGGTAATAGTACCAAGATCCAAACTTGTTGGTTTTGAAAGCTGTTGCATTTCTTCTTGCATTGCTTCAATCCAACTTGAGTCTTCAAGAGCTTGAGTGACCTTTGGTTGGTTCTACTTGAGAAAGAAAACACGCAAATGACAATGCTTGAAGTCGTGTGATTGTCTCTTCTTCGATTTGAGACATAAGAGAAAAGTAACTGTCAAATTTAGGACTAGAGATAGACCTTGAGTTCTAACAGGTGCTAGAATGTCACCAATAATATTGGATTGAGGGTAAGTGATGTTGATTCTTTTAGTAGCGATGGGGTTGACTTCAATGGAAGGTTCAAGATTAGACACAGTTGGAACAAAAGTTGTGTCATAGGAAGGTGAGGTGAAAATGCGATTTGGGTTGATGATTTCCAAGATCGAAGGTCTTGGAAAGTGAGTCTGAGGTTCACCAAAGTCTGTGGACACTTTAGAAGGAATAGGGTAAAGCGATCGAGCTTTCAGTGATTTGATGGCGATGGGAGGCGCATCGATGTCGCCAGAAACATGGTTTCCACCGACCTCATTTGCAAGCTCCCATTCACCTTCTCGACTTCAAGCTTAGCTGCAAACTCTTGAGTCTGAAGCCTAGCAAGGTCCTCGACATAGTGTGATTCATCTTCACTCTCGTGATATCTCTAGAAGTATTACACCGCAACATTGTTGGGGAGAAAGAAGGCACAAGTATAGGTTGTTCATCATCTTCAAATTCACTTTACGAGTCGACATCAAGGTACCTGCATTGTTAGTGGGAGACTTTTGAGAACCTGCACGTTGGTTAGCCATATGTCTAGTATAACCCAAATAATCGATTAAGTCATGGTCAAAAGACCACACATGACCAATCCTTGAACATTGGGCTTATCTTCCATGTATCTCGGGTTCAAAGTCTCCTCTATTTTCTTGGCGGATAAATTGTACACTCTGTAAGCCTTGCTATGAGCTAAATAACCCACAATATAACCCTCATCGACTTTCTCATCAAACTTCCCAACGGATCACCGGTGTTTAGAATGGTCACTTGACAACCAAAAGGTTTGAGGTAATGAATGGTGGAACCTTCCCAAAGAGAAGCTCATATGGTGTTTTGAGGTGAGGTCTAGTAATGGAGACTCATTTAGCATATAGCAAGTCATTGTGCATGACTTGATCCGAACATAGTGGGCAATTTAGAGTCTGCAAGCATTGATCTTGCGACCTCTATTAAGGTCCTATTCTTTCTTTCGGCTACCCCATTTTGTTGTGGGGTTCTTGGATTGCTATAGTCCTCTTTATCCCTTTAGACCTCTGAGTTCTATATAAATAGCATTCTTGAACTCGTCCCATTATCACAACAATTCCTTAACCTTCTTGTTCAACTGATTTTCAATGAGGGTGATGAAGTCTTTCAACTTGGAGATGTTTCATCTTTAGTCCTTAGAAAGAACACCCAACAAAATCTGCTATAGCCATCGGTGATAACCAAACAAAATACTTGTGATCAATGCTTCGACTTGAGTTGGACCAAATAGATCCATATGTAACGGTGAAGAGGCTCGAAATAATGCTCATAGCGATGATAGCTTTGTAGGAGGCTCTGTTGCTTCCTTTGTTGCATGCAACACAATTGTTGGGAATTATGCAGTAGGATATCTACCGTCAATCTGTAGAAGGATTCTCATTGAAGTAAGCGAGAATCTCTTGAAGAAGAGATTCTTTGAAGTTTAAAAGCCGTCGTGTTTACTGTTGAAGGGTGGAAGGCGACTAGGATCTGCATGCAACTCACCTCCTTTAACTAAATTTTCTAAGCCTGCGGTGTAGATTCTGACCATCATTCCTAGCTTCCAATCCTACATACTTTTGAAAGCCTAAACCTATTCCGAGTTCACCAGTGACTACTATAGATTTCTCTAGCAATATTGTCACCGATATTAACCATTGTTTATGTCTAGCTATTTCCTCAACTAGTTTCTCTTTAAGCTCTAGGTTCTCAAAGAATAGCATCGACTTTTTCCTTTTCGGTGCATTTTAAGTTAATGTTTGCAATATCTAGATCAAATTGTAACCCCTTTATCTTTTCTTCATAAGCTATCGATTCTTTTGAAACCATACTTTTGTCTTTCTAATGTTTTTAACGAAGTTTATAAGCTTCATTATCAACATAGCATTCATTGAATTTAGGTTTCATAGTATCATAAGCCTCTTTAAGTTCATTGTATCTTTCACTACAACCAAATATCTGATTGTGTACACGAGAAAGTCCCATCAAGGTAAATTGATCATGCCTATCTTACAAGTACATCTTGCCGACAATCCAAGCTTCTCAGTCAATGACTTCCTCATTCACGAGTTCATATGCGGCCAGTTGACTTGTTCATCCAAGGTGACAAGAGTGAAGTTCTAGCTTCCTTCGATTCTGCATAGGAATTGTAGTTATCTCCTCTCCACTCTTCCTATCTTTGCATTCCTTGAGAAATGACCCATCGGTGACAAGAGAAACACTTGACCTTTCTCCTGTCAAAGCAAGTGGATCCTTTCCTGAAGCCAAACTTTCTTCGACCTCTCCTCAAACCTTTTGATATCTCTCGAAAGCATGGCCACATGCCATTTCGATTCATATCCTCCATATCAAGTGGGTCCACCGCTCAAAATCTTCATAGACAAGATCTTTGCTGAGTATCATAATCGACAACAAATGAATGAAGAACATCCTCCAATATACTACCGTTTTAGCTTGAGGGCATGATGGAGTGGGACGATTGTAAGATGATGATGGTAAGTAAGTTAGACTAGGAGCATGTATCATCATATTGGGTGAAATGTCCCAACAAAGGTGTATGACGAGAAGAGGATGCAGTAGGGAGATCGACATCGAGTTCAAGAGATTTGAGTTTGTTGTCTGACTCATCAAAGTGAGCATGTCCAACCCGCCTTTAGCCTTAAGGGCTATACTTACATGTAACCATGATGGAGGCAAAGATCGTAGGAACTTTGAATTGCAATCATCATTGTCGGTTTGCATTAATTTGGTTTAGGCGACTCAAAATCTTATGAAACTGTCGTATCCTTGTGGATACCTTCTTCTTCTTCGAGATATTGAATTCTTGAAAGTGTTGTCTCGGATGGACTTCCTCATTCTCTGGACTCTTCATTGCCACGAACCTTGCTTTAAGCGCCATCCATATGTCCTTCGCATCATCCATGTGGTGAAAGTCACCAAGTGATCTTCGAGAATAGCTTGAAGGATGGTTCTTACTTTGTGCTCTCTTTGCCTGACTAGAATCTCTTGCAGTTTTGGGAGGAGCAATGGTAAACTTACCATCAAGATCCAGGATAGTCTTCTTGATTGTTTCCTTTCTTCACAATCTCGCCTGATTCCAATCAATATTGGAGATCCATTTCGCATCTTCATTGTCCACGAGATCATACTCTTCCTTTTTAGATAAGAAACTTACCATTCTTGTTGGAAAGACTAAGTTGTTGCATAGAGGTGGTGTTCTTGATGTTGTTGTTGGTGACTTGGTTCATCATCAGTTCGAGGCATGGTGAATGTATTTTGGTTGTATGGGGTGAGGAAAAATATGGTTCTCGAGATCGTAGAGACTTTCCCGAGGCTCGATACCACTTCTTGAAAACACTTAGACCTTGACGGATCTTGAGCACTCGTAGATCGTTAGTGTTGCCTATGTAATCATAAGCAAACTAATAGAAAATCTCTACAACTCGTATTCTTTAGCGGAATGTAAATACAAGTCGTTATAACTAAGAACACTTAGATCCTCTATGGATCTTTTATTAAGCGAAACTCTATGTTTGAATGATTTCTCTATTACATAGTATCAAGTTCCTTTTATGACAACGAACCCTAAACTATTTTTACTCAATCGACTAAGCATGCAAGCATGCATTTAATGGAAAACATTAAACAATATTGAGCGGTACAATAATACCCATGCTAACCTCGGGCGGTTCAAGAATAATGATGGGTTAGCATGTAATTAATAAAGCGATGCGAGATCCTAGTCGACTTCCACCCTTCAAAGGAAACACGCACGGCTTTTAAACTTGAAGAATCTCTTCTTGTTGATTCGCTTCTACTCAATGAGAATCCTTGGCGATTGTTGGTAGATATCCTACTTAGCGTAATTCCCAACATGATAATACTCAAAAACAGGCAAACCACCTTGCTTAAAACTATTAATCTTTTGAAGCAAGTTAAACACAACAAAACCATCTATTCTATCATAAGTATCCTTTAAGTCTTTCCACACAACAGAGGCATTATCAGAAAACACATGACCAAGATACACATCTTGGGACAAAGAAGTTAATAACCAATTCAAAACAACAGCATTGCATTTGTCCCATTGGGCTTCCAATAAGGGACTAGCAGCATAAGAAATCCTGGTACAACTACCATTTAAAACCCATTTTATTCTTGATTTGAATAGCCAATTTTATAGCACTTGCCCATATTCCATAATTCTCTACTCCGGTCAACTTATGAGTCACAATAGAAGCACAATTAGAGTCATTAGGATGAAGATGCAGAGGATTGATCCGATCTAAACTACTTATCATAATAGCCATACTAACAAAGCAGAAATACACAAGCGAAATAACAAACAACGGAACAACAAAGAAACTACCGAACAAAATAAGCAGAATAAACAAATAACAAACAACACGAACAACAAAAAACTACCAAACATAATAAACAAATATACTAAACAAACAACCAAGCGCCAACAAAACGAGACAATCTCAACTTCCAAGACTACCCAAAACCTAACCTCCGGTGACTTAGACACAACAACGGAGAAAATAAACCTAAAACTAAACACTCACACCTAAGACTAACTTGGATAACACGGAGGAATGAGGTTGGCCAAAGCGGTATTCGTACCACTCTTGGGTTCTGAGATCAAGATGTTAACCAACTTTGTTTGCATCTCACGAACTCTAAACCAGTTAATCTTAAAGGAAGAAAAAGACTTACGGTGCTATCAATGATATTCGTGAAAATAACCAACAATTATTCTAGATTCACTTGTCTAGAACAATTGACCAAGAAACAAGCCCAGAAACACCTCATAGTCACAAGATTTCCAAGAACCCCAAATCAGAAAATTAGGGTTTCAAGAAAATCAACCAAGAATCACTTAATAGCACCAAATCGATCAACCAAACAACTTCAATTGCTCAGAATTAAACCAGAACCAAAAACCCCTAAATTCTAGGGTTTGAAGAAAAAACCCTAAAAATAATCAAACCCAAGAAACTTCAAGAACCACGATTCAACTCCAAAATCGTTGAACCAACTATACTAAAACCAAGATCAAACAAGAACCCCAAGAAAATCAATCGGCGAACAACTGATCAGAACCTAAGGCTCTGATACCATGTTAAAATGGTACCAAAACACACAAGTACTAATCACCCAATCAACCACCCCTTGGTGATACTTTTATTATAACAATATACACAGAAGATAAGTCCCTAACATAGGTGCTTATCAGATACAATACAAAGAACCAATCTATTGTCCCTCTACAAAGGTGCAACAGTAATACAATCAACCCACACACTAGACACAATAAACCAAACTACAACTGAGATCAAGATGATCTAAACCAATACACCAAAACTACCCAGAAACCCAAATACACACTTGATAACTTTGTAGGTGAAAATATGTGAGAGAAACTTGAATGAATGAAACCCTAGATCCGGAAGAGAGTATATATAGTAGATATTTCCACTTTACACCCATGCATAATATAGACACTTACAAAGCACACCAAATGTTATTTGTTAGTTCAAACATAACTAAACATATTTACCAAATGAACCCTTAAGATTCATTAGTTTGCCAAAGAAGTGTTATTTCCAACACATGCTTCCTTGTCTGTAAGGTCTCTTACATAGTGAATCAATCACACAACTAGAGAGAAGATGAAGAAAAGGTGAAAACTAGGTGAAATATATTATTAGTAAATGAGTATCACACATTGCAAATGAGGTGAAAGGTGTGTATAAATACATACCAAAATACATAAGGGCCGGCCTTGGGCCATATTAGGCCGAGCCCAATGGGTTTGCTATCCTGCTACATGTTTTGATATTTAAGATAACAAGTAACATAAGTCTAGACCCGAGTATATATTGAATGAACATCACTTTTAAGTCTAACCATCTCCCCCTAAGGGGTGTTCATTCGGGTCGTACAAAATCCCTAACGTCATAACATCCTTCTCATCCTCCAATATAACTTTTCATCCTTCTCATCTGTATTCTGAACTTCAGCCGCTTGTTGATTTTTAGAACATAATCTTGCATGATCTCCCTGCGTGGTAGTGACAATCAATCTTTAGTGAACCTTATCTTATTGTTAGGAGTGAAAGTAGCGATCTTACTTTTGTATTTTGTGTATTAGTAACTAGCGTAAGCCTATAGTATAAGGACCATGGTGGCCCAACGTGTAAAGATGCATGTATTTAAACCCTCTCCACAATAATCAAATACATCACACTTTCGTTCCACCTTCTCTACATAGTTTCTCTCAGTTTTCATGTATTATACATCATAATTGTACTTGATGTTGATACTATTGGGTTCCTACAATTGGTAGCGAACATGGACATGATGATGGATTGATTTTGGTATTGAAAAAGCTAAGAAATTCTTATATTTTTTAAAAGCTGTAGCTTTTATAGTGTCACAGAGAATTTTCTTGCATAAAAAAGGTAAATTGTTTTTGTCAAAAGCTTTAAAATTTTAATCTTTATAACTCTTAAGGGCTAATAGATAAGTTCTACAAATACAAACATGGTCTAAAACACAAAAATAACAAATTTTACAAGTTTTTTACGAAAAGGTACATTTGTGTATTTTTGAGTCAAAAACTGATTCAAAAGATAATTACGCTCAAGTTTGTGTTTTTATGTTAGATAAAAACTTATAGTATAGATCGTGAGTGGAAATATTGGTTAGAATACACTAGAAAATAAGTTTGAATAGTGTTCGTGTAGAAAAGTAATAGCTTATTTTTCTCGATATGTTGAATCTTCAAAATTAGTCGGTAGATTCAAAATATTTCGCTAGTGACGTGTCATTGAGAACTTTTAAGTGTAGTTGGACCTCCACTAACTAGGTGATGTGGCATTGAGAAATTATCTACGAGAATTTAGGTCCTAAGAGAAATATTCCTACGAGAACTTTTAAGTAAGTGACGTGTCATCGAGAACTTTAAGAGTAGTTGGACTTTTGATGTGGAATCGAGAAATTTTATACGAGAAATATTTCTCTGAGTACTTTTCATACCTCGAGAATTTTGGTTTCAAGATTAGGAATCGAGAACCTTTCATAGAGTAAAGTAGCGTTTCACCAAGAAAAACCTCATTTTATAAAAAAAGAACTTAACAACTTGAAACAAAGTCCATTGATTGGTGCCAAACCGTCAAGTTTTCTCACTGAGCTAGCCACTTGTGAATGGCTAGCGTAAGGAACTTAAACAGCTCACACACCAAATGCAATTTAGATCGGGAGAATCTGGTGGATTCCGGTCGTTAAGTCCCAGGAGGATGACCGGTGTTTAACACAATCGGATGTCGAATAACCGCTAAGGATAGTGATCGGTAAGGATTTTGAGTTTATTTTATAAATTACAGGGCTTAAATGCAAATTAAAGGAAATTAAAAGATAAAAATATTAAATAAAGCGCTATCACTATTTTTAAAGCGATGTTTTGATTTTATGTTTTATAAAACTTAATTTAAAAACTACGTGACGTCTGAAATAAAAGCGTGAAACTTATACAATATTAATCCTAAAAATATGAAAATGATATTTTACAAACCTAATGATATGAGAAACTTTTAGAAAAGAAAATTATTTTATAACTATTTATCTAATTATTATTAATTAAAAACTATTTTTAACTATTTAATAATAACCTAAATTACAAGAAAATAGGAAATAAAGCTAGAAAAATAAAATTATGACTTGGAAAAATCTAAAATAACAAAGAGAATTTTCAAAACTATTTTTATATTTTTCGATTATTTTCTATTTTTATGAATTTTAAACTATTAAAAACTAATTAAATTACTAAAAATTACAAAATAAACTATGAAAAATCGGAAAATTATTTTTTACTTTTTATATTTATCTTAACCTAAGAAAAATGAAAAGTTATTTTTTGAACTTTTACGATTTAATTGTATTAAAAGCTATTTAAAATTACCTAAAAGCTGTTTTAATTAAGAAAAATAGCAAAGCGTTATGAAAAATTATGAAAATTTCGGGAAAGTCTAACAATATCACGAATCTAAGAAAAATAGAAAAACATGGGTTTGTTTAAGCGAAATTGAAGCGCAAACCAAGTGCTTATGAAATAAGCACTTAAATAAACAAAGGGTACCAAATGGGAACCCGGTGAACACGAAGCTTTGTTATGCTAAAAATAGCCAAATGCAACTAAAACAACTATCTTTAACCTCGATAAGCTAACTCAACAGATTTGGATGTTTTGAGTTTTATCTAAAAGCAGTTGAGTACCACTTTTAAGCTAGACAACAAGCACTTGAATAAGTTGGAAAATGAAAAACAAATGTTGCGGACTAAAGAAGACGGCTAAGAACCCTTAAACCAAAAATCAGCCCTAGAGAAGCTCTGTGGAGCTCTGGACAACCCTGCAATAAGCCGAGAAAGCTCGACTTTGGTGAGGAGTTAATTAATGAGCAGCACTTAAGCCTCATTACACAAGCTTGTTTGGAGCTTAGGAAAAATGCTAAAATTTAACAAAAATCATGATAAGTAACTTGACGGTTGAAGTTCTTAATCCCAAAGTTTTACTTGATTTGGCCCGATAATGAACACTGTGAAAAATCTTGCTAGTTGAGCTAAAAACTAGTTTTGCAAATATTTTGACTTTTAATGATTTGTGAATTTGACTTTTGTGAACTTTAATCAAATTTATTGGGTGATGTAGATGATATATGGTTAAATGAAACTAAATTAGGCTATACTCTTGAATTCCAAACATGAAACAAGCATTTGATTTCTCAACTCCTTATCGAGATATGTCATTAAGACAGATTACTAAGAACTTTGACTTTGGTTGTTCTAGTGACCAAATGACTGACTAAAGTGATTCAAGAAACTTATATTAAGACTGCAGAGACAGGTTACAAGCATAGACCAAAGCTAAAACTCAAATAAACCATCAATCCAAACACCCTTATTTTAATTGTTTTATAAATTTAAAGCGAGTAAACTACTTAACTAGTATATATTATCACTAGCATGATTATAATTATCCTAAGTACAACTAAGTGGGCGGTATTGAAATATTTGATGACTCTGATTCCAATATGAGCACAATTTGAAAAGCGCATAAAAATATGAAAATGAGATCAAACTCACTACTTAACCAAACATATGTTGCGGCATGAGCAGAACCCAAATTATGCTAATTTAACCAAATCCAATCCAAATCCAAGCTCTGCAACACCAAATTCCAAACTTATACCCATTTTGCTTCTCTGTTGACTTTTGTTGACTTTCAACCCATTGTGCTTGGCCCGAACTCGAGCTTCTGAAAGCTATATTAAGCTTGAATAAGTGGTGTGACTTTAATATAAGCTATAAGAAGCTTTAAGATCGGGTTTTAAAATTGAAAATCTAAGCGGTGGACATGAAACATGAATTTTAAACTCAAACTTGAATTGATGCTTGATAACGGTTGAAGTACAATGAAATACTTGAGTTTGATATAATTAAACTTGAAATTACAATTTTAAAGCTACTTAAAACATTTTAAAAAATCGACATACAAAATTTAAAACTAAAGGACTGTCTTTCTCTCTTGTTCCTCTTCCTCTTTTATGCTCTAGAATTCTTCCACGTGGCCTTACGAGAGAATCCACCTCTGAAATTGGCCAATGGATGAGTAGAAGTGATTTTAGCCATTTTATCAATTTGGCGGAAAGGGTGGATTTGACTTGTAGCTCGAAACTAGCACTAGGGGTGGCATTTATTGTGAGGGTTTGTGATGATGAGGAGGTGGTGGGCGGGAGAAAGGTGATGGGAGAGGCGGTGTTGTTGCGAGGCAGCTGGGAAGACAGTGTCTGGAGGTGGCGACGGCTGGTTATTTGACTTGGTTTGACCAGCGGGGTTCAAAAGAAAGTGAGGGGTCCAAAATGGGTAAGTGATGGGGTCAAAGCAGATTTGACAAGGCTTGTAGGTTTATAATATTAAATGACAAGGACCTTTTGCAATTATCCAATTCTTGAAGGACCATACGCCAATTTTCCAAAGTTGACACAAGGACTAAAGCTGACAAAATTCAATAGTACAAGGACTGTTTGACATTTTCAAATTTCCGTGTACTAAACTTGACATTTTGAAAGTTAAAGGACCTAAGTTGTAATTTTGTAAATTTAAATCTCAAGGACCAATTTTGACAACTTAGGAATCCCTAGGGACTTGAAATGATATTTTCTTCATTTGGTTTTACCAGGGACTGCTTTTGACAACTTTTGAAACTTGGGGACTAAAGCGCCAATTATGCAAACTTGATACGTTTTCACCGATTTTGATATTTTGCATTTAAAACACATAAAACACTTATTTGTGATATTTTTATCATTTTGATGCATTTCTGAGTGTTTTCAGATGTTTTTGTAGTTTAAATGGTACAAAAATGATGAGTATTTAGACACTCATCATCCATCGAGAAATTTTCTTATCCATCGAGAAATTTTAAAACAATCGAGAACTTTTACCTAAACCAAAATAAAATCATCATTGTCAGTTTGAAAGATCCACAATCAAGGTTCATTAACACATCACATATGTCTCTCATTTTTGAACCATTCTTTCTAGTATATTCAGGGGTTATAAAAAAGATACATGAGACCGATGTAGAACCTAGAGAGACAATAGAAACAACGGAAAAAGAAGAATATGATTATTTGGATAAGACTAATTCAAATGATTCAGAAGATCACCAAAACCTACTTGCTACTAGTAATTTCATTGTAGATATTCAAGAAGCAACTTTAGATACCGACACTGATTGGAGACCTTCCTATGACACTGAAACAGTAGTTGAGGTAACCGATTATGTCACACCCCAAATTACTGTTTGCATCGGAATGGAATACCTTGGGAGGGCTGTCATAGCATCAAAGTTCTGAGTTATATCGAGCGACCTAAAGTGTCGTTTGGAAAACACATTGTTTAATTTATTAAAACAATCGAGTTTACAAAGTATAGGTCCCGAATGAAAATCAACTTGTGCGGAAATAAGTTTGTTACAAGTCAAGCGATGTTTTTAAAGTGCATAAATCCCATGTGTGGCGTCGTCACTGCGACTCTATGATATGTCCATATGCATGCCATGAAGTGAATGCCTTAGATACACGAGATAAAACATGCTAAAAGTGTCAACACAAAGGTTGAGTGAGTTCATAGAGTTTGTGTTGAAATGTAAAGCCTTTCAAAATCGTTTATGCGGCAAAGGCATTGTAAATCTACTACATTCAAGTTCCGCCCATACAAAACTTGCAACATGTGTGTTCACTGACCACTTGCCAAAATGTATATAGTTTATGTTCAAGCACATGATGTCAAATGAATTCACAATAGTACCTAACTCGACGTAGAACAATAGCACATAATCAATAGCACATGACTCAATGTATCGGTAGTCAATGACATAGCACTTTATTCGTAGAACTATACCACGCAAACAAGAACAATTGATATAGTACAACATTCGGTTTTGAAACATTGGTGATCATGATAGAAGTTATCCTTAAAATCCAAAGTACTTGTGAAAATAGTTAAGCATTTATCTCCCCAAAATAATTCAATAAAAGCACTAAAACAATTGAAAATGGGGCTATGGAAACTCACGATAATCCGTAAAATTTTAAAGTACTTGTGTAGATAAAAGCAAGTAGTTGAGCATGTATCTCCCCCAAAAATAGTACAAAACAATTGAAAGTGGGGCTATGAAGACTCACCTGATGCAATTATAATGATGACAAGAGTGGATACACTGAAATGCGGCGCAATCTCTAAGCGCGACCTATTATGAATGATATGCTCTAATGTAAATCATGAAACAATGTTGTGCATGCAAACTCATATGATATCCATACCACTTGTACATTTGAAAATAATGTTTATCATCGAAATATATGTTTGACAACTCGTCATATTATAAAATACTTTACAAGTATTTATGTTGAAATGATATCATACAATAATCATTTAATGATTTATTATGAAATTATAACTTTTAAGTAAGTAAAATAATATCATTTGACAATTTCATGAAAGTGACTAAACGGCCTTGAAAAGCTAGTCGTAAAATGGTGCACATTGAGTGTTAGGAAACAAACTCAACGGTTTTGGAAAGCTTGTATCATTATATTAAAGTTTTAGCATTTAAGTTTTTATCCTAGAGGTCTCGATCATGGAAAATCATAGGCAAAGTAGGGTACTTGTATCCAAAATATTGTTTAAGGGTAGTTTTCGGCAAAGTTTAAGTGACCGTATCTTACTCGTTACAACTCCGTTTGACAAACGGTTGGACATTTTGAAAAATAAACTAGGCGAACTTACTTTAACTAGAAGACATCTTTTTCTGAATAGTACTCTATCAATGTTAAAAACAACCCTCAACATGGTTATTCGCGGCCGATATGTTTGTCTATTAGAAAATATAATAGTTATACTTATATAAAATAGTTACGGCAATTTGTTTAAAATGTGAATAACTTAGTCGCTATAAGTCCGTTTTCTACGTTCTTTATATCCACGGTTTCGTATTAACATATACTAATATATTTTTGATAAGTCGACACATTTAATAATGCTTAAGACCCATTTTGACTCGTAAAAGTTGAGAATACATCTGAATTTTACGAAACAAATAGTTTTCGTCGTCAAACTTGAAAATTCATATCTTCTTCGTTATGACTCCGTTTTAACCCGTTCAGCGACCACGTTTTCGTTTTAAAGTATGTTTTCCAAATATCTAGCCCAAATATTTTTGCAACTGTCGAAAATTCCGATTTGAAAATAAGATCAGACCTCTAAATAAAGTTGTCGAAATGAGTTTTTCTCGCATAAAACCTATTTTAACCAATTCAAAACAACTCGAAGCTATTTTAATCCTACCATACACCTTCTTAGGGTGTCATGGGTTCCTAGACATCACCAAAAGTGATATGTTTCAAGGGGTAATTATAGGATGATAAATATATATATATAACACTTAAAAACAATAAAAAGTGGTATAAACATCAATATGACTTGCATGTTTTTCTCAAGCATGATAAAATGAACATGATATGAATATGAAAGATGAAAATGAACATGAAATGCTTACTAGTTACTTGATGAGGTTTAATGAACAAAGGTTTATCCTAAATACCATAGGTTTTTATTCCAAAACCTTGCTTAAGAGTATGCCTAAGTTGTAAATTAGCTTGTCTTGAAAAAATATGGATTTATTCTTGATGCTTCACTATGGCCGGTTCTATTGTAGAAGAAAGGAGAGTATGTTTTTTTTTTTACACCTTTGGAATAACTCATGTATGTGTAGTTTTGGTAGAATAATATAAAAAAAATTGTAAGTAATATTTGTAGCTTGATATTTTGTACACAAAGTGTGTGAGTCATCCTTGAATGTCGACCATGGCTTAACAAAGCAATTTTTAATGTATTTTGTCTAGTTAAATATATATATGTAAAAGTAAATGTGTAGTTATTTAGGGATAATTGGTAACTTGTGTACATATTTAAGCATTTAGGGTAGCGTTAGCTAAAAATAGATTTTAACGGAACAAAATAAAATGTATTGAAGTCATAAAAGTTATAAAAATACATTTCTTACAAAATTGAGTGAAATAATAATTATCGTGTAGTATTTACGAAAACCGTAAGTAATTATATAAATATAACAATTTATATACAAAATAAATTTAAAACACCGGTAAACTAATAATATTATTTTTATAATCTTAATATGAGTATAAAATATATCGGGATAAGTTTTGGAAGTATCGGATTAAATGTTCAAAATAATTAATTACGCGATAGCGGTTATTTAATAAGAAATTATGCGTTTAATGTAAAATGCAAAACCCATACATAAATAGATATGAAATCATGTTACTAATGATGTGTAGCCTAAATCTAGTCTATATGAAATATCACGAAATTACGAGTTGTCACATTCGCCCACCCAAAAAGGAATTCGGTCCACGAATTGATTCGTGTTAGTCTCTCGGGTTAGGGTTTGATGAGGCAAGCCTTCCCAATCTCGAGCAAAACCCTCAAAAGACTTTTAGGTAACCGATTTTACTTAATCTCACAACTCATCAAACAAGAGCATCATGAGATTAGGCTAAATCGGTTAAAGTGTGGTCTTTTGAAAATTTGGCTCGATCATAGAATTTAACACATATAAGCCTACTACTCCCTTCATTGCATGATTCTTCACGAATTAGACATAGGTGATCGAGGCTATGTATAATTTAGAGTAACTATGCAATGCTTGGACTAATCGACTCATATGATGTTTGGTGTTAAGTCATAAACCCGCATGTATAATGAGTATGCACTTATAGTGAAATAATGAGATGCTATGATGATGTAGTTATAATCTAGGGTCAATGATGCAACCTAGTTCTCTATAACCGATGCTCGATACCAATCTGTCACACCCCAAATTACATTTTGCATCGGAATGGAATACCTTGGGGAGGCTGTCATAGCATCAAAGTTCTGACTATATCGAGCGACCTAAAGTGTCGTTTGGAAAACACATCATTTAATTTATTAAAACAATCGAGTTTACAAAGTATAGGTCCCAAATGAAAATCAACTTGCGGAAATAAGTTTGTTACAAGTCAAACGATGTTTTAAAGTGTATAAATCCCATGTGTGTGCGTCGTCACCACGACTCTATGATATGTCCATATGCATGCCATGAAGTGAATGCCTTAGATACGAGATAAAACATGCTAAAAGTGTCAATACAAAGGTTGAGTGAGTTCATAGAGTTTGTGTTGAAATGTAAGGCCTTTCAAAATCGTTTATGTAGCAAAGGCATTGTAAATCCACTCGGTTCAAGTTCCGCCCATACAAAACTTGCAACTTTGTGTGTTCGAACCCTTGCCAAAATGTGTATAGTTTAAGTTTAAGCACATGATTTCAAATGAATTCACAATAGTACCTAACTCGACGTAGAACAATAGCACATAATCAATAGCACATGACTCAATGTATCGGTGAGTCAAGCGACATAGCACTTTATTCGACGTAGAACTATACCACATAAACAAGAACAATTGATATAGTACAACATTCGGTTTTGAAACATTGGTGATCATGATAGAAGTTATCCTTAAAATCAAAGTACTTGTGAAAATAGTTAAGCATTTATCTCCCCAAAATAGTTCAATAAAAGCACTAAAACAATTGATAATGGGGCTATGGAAACTCACGATAATCCGTAAAATTTTAAAGTACTTGTGTAGATAAAATCAAGTAGTTGAGCATGTATCTCCCCAAAATAGTACAAAACAATTGAAAGTGGGGCTATGAAGACTCACTTTGATGCAATTATAATGATGACAAGAGTGGATACCTTTGAAATACGGCGCAATCTCTAAGCGCGACCTATTATGAATGATATGCTCTAATGTAAATCATGAAACAATGTCGTGCATGCAAACTCATATGATATCCATACCACTTGTACATTTGAAAATAATGTTTATCATCGAAATATATGTTTATGACATCTCGTCATATTATAAAATACTTTACAAGTATTTATGTTGAAATGATATCATCGATAATCATTTAATGATTTATTATGAAATTATAACTTTTAGTAGTAAAATAATATCATTTGACAATTTCATGAAAGTGACTAAACGGCCTTGAAAAGCTAGTCGTAAAATGGTGCACATTGAGTGTTAGGAAACAAACTCAACGGTTTTGGAAAGCTTGTATCATTATATTAAAGTTTTAGCATTTAAGTTTTTATCCTAGTGGTCTCGATCATGGAGAAAATCATAGGCAAAGTAGGGTACTTGTATCCAAAATATTGTTTAAGGGTAGTTTTCGGCAAAGTTTAAGTGACCGTATCTTACTCGTTACAACTCCGTTTGACAAACGGTTGGACATTTTGAAAAATAAACTAGGCGAACTTACTTTTACTAGAAGGCATCTTTTTCTGAATAGTACTCTATCAATGTTAAAAACAACCCTCAACATGGTTATTCGCGGCCGATATGTTTGTCTATTAGAAAATATATTAGTTATAGTTATATAAAATAGTTACGGCAACTTGTTTAAAATGTGAATAACTTAGTCGCTATAAGTCCGTTTTCTACGTTCTTTATATCCACGGTTTCGTATTAACATATAATAATATATTTTTGATAAGTCGACACATTTAATAATGCTTGAGACCCATTTTGACTCGTAAAAGTTGAGAATACATCTTTGAATTTTCGAAACAAATAGTTTTAATCGTCAAACTTGAAAATTCATATCTTCTTCGTTATAACTCCGTTTAACCCGTTCAGCGACCACGTTTCGTTTTAAAGTATGTTTTCCAAATATCTATCCCAAATATTTTTAGCAAGCTATCGAAAATTCAGATTTGAAAATAAGATCAGACCTCTAAATAAAGTTGTCGAAATGAGTTTTCTCAAAAACCTATTTTAACCAATTCAAAACAACTCGAGCTATTTTAATCCTATCATACACCTTCTTAGGGTGTCATGGGTTCCTAGACATCACCAAAAGTGATATGTTTCAAGGAGTAATTATAGGATGATAAATATATATATATAACACTTAAAAACAATAAAAGTGGTATAAACATCAATATGACTTGCATGTTTTTCTCAAGCATGATAAAATGAACATGATATGAATGTGAAAGATGAAAATGAACATGAAATGCTTACTAGTTACTTGATGAGGTTTAATGAACAAAGGTTTATCCTAAATACCCTAGGTTTTTATTCCAAAACCTTGCTTAAGAGTATGCCTAAGTTGTAAATTAGCTTGTCTTGAAAAAAATATGGATTTCTTCTTGATGCTTCACTATGGCCGGTTCTATTGTAGAAGAAAGGAGAGTATGTTTTTTTTTTACACCTTAGGAATATCTCATGTATGTGTAGTTTTGGTAGAATAATATAAAAAGTGTAAGTAATAATTGTAGCTTGATATTTTGTACACAAAGTGTGTGAGTCATCCTTGAATATCGACCATGGCTTAACAAGGCAATGTTTAATGTATTTTGTCTAGTTAATATATATATGTAAAAGTAAATGTGTAGTTATTTAAGGATAATTGGTAACTTGTGTACATATTTAAGCATTTAGGGTAGCGTTAGCTAAAATTAAATTTTAACGGATCAACATAAAATATATTGAAGTCATAAAAATTATAAAATACATTTCTTACAAAAATTGAGTGAAATAATAATTATCGTGTAGTATTTGAAACCGTCGTAATTATATAAATATAACAATTTATATACAAAATAAATTTAAAACACGGGTAAACTAATAATATTATTTTATAATCTTAATATGAGTATAAAAATATATCGGGATAACTTTTTGGAAGTATCGGATTAAATGTTCAAAATAATTAATTACGCGATAGCGTTTATTTAATAAGAAATTATGCGTTTAATGTAAAATGCAAAACCAATGCATAAATTGATATGAAATGATGTTACTAATGATGTGTAGACTAAATCTAGTCTATATGAAATGTCACGAAATTACGAGTTGTCACATTAGCCCATTCAAAAAGGAATTCGGTCCACGAATTCGGTTCGTGTTAATCTCTCGGGTTAGGGTTTGATGAGGCAAGCCTTCCCATTCTCGAGCAAAACCCTCAAAGACTTTTAGGTAACCGATTTTTACTTAATCTCACAACTCATTAAACAAAACTGTCATGAGATTAGGCTAAATCGGTTTGAGTAACGTGTCTTTTGAAAATTTGGCTCGATCGTAGAATTACACACATATAAGCCTACTACTCCCTTCATTGCATGATTCTTCACGAATTAGACATAGGTGATCGGGCTATGTATAATTTAGAGTAACTATGCAATGCTTGGACTAATCGACTCATATGATGTTTGGTGTTAAGTCATAAACCGCATGTATAATGAGTATGCACTTATAGTGAAATAATGAGATGCTATGATGATGTAGTTATAGTCTAGGGTCAATGATGCAACCTAGTTCTCTATAACCGATGCTCACGATACCAATCTGTCACACCCCAAATTACATTTTTGCATCGGAATGGAATACCTTGGGAGGGCTGTCATAGCATCAAAGTTACAGTTATATCGAGCGACCTAAAGTGTCGTTTGGAAAACACATCGTTTAATTTATTAAAACAATCGAGTTTACAAAGTATAGGTCCCAAATGAAAATCAACGTGCGAAAATAAGTTTGTTACAAGTCAAGCGATGTTTTTAAAGTGCATAAATCCCGTGTGTGTGGCGTCGTCACCACGACTCTATGATATGTCCATATGCATGCCATGAAGTGAATGCCTTAGATACGAGATAAAACATGCTAAAAGTGTCAACACAAAGGTTGAGTGAGTTCATAGAGTTTGTGTTGAAATGTAAAACCTTTCAAAATCGTTTATGCGGCAAAGGCATTGTAAATCCACTCGGTTCAAGTTCGCCCATACAAAACTTGCAACTGTGTGTTCACAACCCTTGCCAAAATGTATATAGTTTATGTTCAAGCACATGATGTCAAATGAATTCACAATAGTACCTAACTCGACGTAGAACAATAGCACATAATCAATAGCACATGACTCAATGTATCGGTAGTCAATGACATAGCACTTTATTCGACGTAGAACTATACCGCAAACAAGAACAATTGATATAGTACAACATTCGGTTTTGAAACATTGGTGATCATGATAGAAGTTATCCTTAAAAATCCAAAGTACTTGTGAAAAATAGTTAAGCATTTATCTCCCCCAAAATAGTTCAATAAAAGCACTAAAACAATTGAAAATGGGGCTATGGAAACTCACGATAATCCGTAAAATTTTAAAGTACTTGTGTAGATAAAAGCAAGTAGTTGAGCATGTATCTCCCCAAAAAATAGTACAAAACAATTGAAAGTGGGGCTATGAAGACTCACCTGATGCAATTATAATGATGACAAGAGTGGATACACTAAAATGCGGCGCAATCTCTAAGCGCGACCTATTATGAATGATATGCTCTAATGTAAATCATGAAACAATGTCGTGCATGCAAACTCATATGATATCCATACCACTTGTACATTTGAAAATAATGTTTATCATCGAAATATATGTTTATGACATCTCGTCATATTATAAAATACTTTACAAGTATTTATGTTGAAATGATATCATACGATAATAATTTAATGATTTATTATGAAATTATAACTTTTCGTAAATAAAATAATATCATTTAGCAGTTTCATGAAAGTGACTAAACGGCCTTGAAAAGCTAGTCGTAAAATGGTGCACATTGAGTGTTAGGAAACAAACTCAACGGTTTTGGAAAGCTTGTATCATTATATTAAAGTTTTAGCATTTAAGTTTTTATCCTAGAGGTCAATCTATTTAGACGATCTACATGCTTACTCCTAAGCCAGGCTCGTTTTATCATAATGCATACAAAATGGCTCTTGGTTATGAAAATCCTTGCAATCTCAAGAAATCTCGGAAGGAACAAAATTGTTTATATAATGGAAGCGTTCTTTTTAACGAGCATGCTCCTCCACTATTTTGATTTTGAAGAAAACTTTGAAACTTGTTGTTAAGAATAGATAAAAATGGAAAGAAAAAGATTATGAAATAAAACCAATTGACTATAAGCTAGACAAACTTTACGAAGTTTTGTTGCACAAAAGAAAAGTATAAAGAACAAGTGCTTTTCTCAAATGCTTTCAAAAGGTCAAAGTTTAAAAAGCGCTTCAAAATCAATTTTACAAAAAGCGAAAGTTGACACAATTTTTTAAATGGAAGAGATATCTTCAAACGATACTTCTAAAAAGAGTGTTGTGAGAGGATTTCTAAATGAAGCAAAATCCAGAATTGGCCAACTATAAAAGATTATTGAAGAAAAAACCAGATTCGCAGTTAACAATTGGAATTCAATTGTTCATCTAGAAAATTAAAAGATGTTTGAAAACGAAATTGCTCCTCTAGTTCATCACATTCATGCAAGAATAATTCATTTTAAACAAGAATTTGTGAAAGAAATGGCTGAATTTGTAAAGGACTAAAAATCTCTTGCAAATGAAGCCGATGAATCTCTTGAAGGTCATCTTTTTAAGCAATTATTACTACCGATATCATGTCTATAATTTATCAAGCATTACGTGGAAGGTCATGAAAAACTTGGTCCGAGCACTCCTAATTGTTTCAAAATATGAAAATGCTCCGTTAAACTTGAAAAGAAAACCGTCCTATTTTAAAGATTTAATCGAAAAAGAAAGAATGCATGTATGACAAAATGTCTTCTGGCGTGCTTACAAGGACATGCAAGAGCAAAATGAAGTTACGTAAGCTCAATTTGGATGAATTAAAAGGAAGAAAGTGATACTAAATTTGAAAAACCTTCAATTTTGAGAAAATTACCAACTTCTAACATGAAAGAAACACTTGAGTTTCTAAAGACACAGTTCCTTGCCCAAGTTGTTAAGAAATTGTTTTGAAAAAACCGATCACTCCACTGTCTTCGCCTAAATGTGAAAAAGATGTTTTGAAAAGCAAATCAGTTAGTGCACCTGGCTCATCTAGGTTTAGTTCAAAAACCTTTTCTAAAACAAGCACCAAAGAGCCTTCTGATTCAAATGACATGGTCCACAATCACTATCTAAAAGAAACTACGAAAAAGGCACAAATTCAAAAAGATAAAATTCTAAATTCAAAACCTAGTATAAAGCCTTCTACTGTATTACAAAACACTGCTAGTAGTAACAAACCAAAACCTAAAAATACTCAACAAGCAAATAAGGAATGGCTAACATTTAATAGTAGTTGCATAAACCCTAAACCCTAAACCCAAGCATGATGTGGACAAATAATGTTGATCAATAAAATATGCTTAAATATCGTTGAATTCATTTTATTGTTGTTGGTTAGCAAAGTCTAAATTATGATTATTCTTTGATTAATCACAACATATAGGTGAAATTAAATGCAATGAAAACAATGTGAGTTGTAGAAAGGCCTGCTACTGCAAGTTTCGGCGCTGAAATAAGGCTCCAAAACCAACAATTCCCCAAAACACGTCAAATATAGAAGATCCAACTAAACATGTGTTAATTTGTATGTTTCCATGTGATAAAATAAAACTACAATATTAGACAATTTATTGTTGTGGGAATTTATATGTTGGTAAAACACATGGTTTTAAGGCTTAGCGTCGATTTATGACCAGTGGATGGGCAAAAAGCGGATCGACCGAAATCGAATTAGACTAAAATCACGGATGAGGATCTAATCGAATGTGTTCGATTCGGTTTAGATTGGTGCGGTCCTTGATCGATCTGGTTCAAAAAGGCATTATTAGTCGGTTTATGCGTAAAGTGGACGGACCGAGACCCAAATAAGAAAAGGTTGGGACGAGACCGGACCTCTGGTCCTTGGTTCGGTCGATTTCGGTCGATCCGGTCGGTTTTGGGGTTTGCGATGCTCACCCTACATGGTTCTAAAGGCGCTATTGCGGCGCCAAGGCATCGCTAAGGCGTGACCAACACGTTACGAAATAGACCAATGCATTGACTTTAGGCGTGGCGCGAGTTAAGGCAGGGAAAAGCGCGATTAGGCGTGATAAGACACGCAAGCAGCGTTTGGCAATGATTTTTTATTCAACTCGAATTTTTTAAATGAAGAATATTACATGTAAGAATAGTTATTTAATCTTATTCATTATGTACAACGTTTTTGTAAACTCGATATATATGAAATATGATATAAATATATAAATATTTTCATATTTTATGACACCATATGTCATACCTTATAAACACAAAAACTTTACTTTAGCCGCTAAAATGTAAGAGTTGATCATGCCGCAACAACACGTTGCGTGCTATTTCTAACCTTGATACATCTCTTCTTTGATACACTTATTGCTAATTAAAAATGATCATTCAGAATGCCAGTTAGTCATTAAACATGAAAAGAAAACATCTTGTATGAAAAATGGGCCCATAAAAGGAAAAAATAATAAAGTTTTGACAAGTTAAATTTTTTAGCGGCTATGGAAATCAATTAATTTTTTTATTAATCTTAGTAATATATGTGGAAAAATAGAAGGGGGGTTGAATAGTTTTGCCAATTAAAACTCGTTTTAAACTATTTAGATCGACTTATGTCAATCTATTTGGATGTGTGTTGGATGTTGACAAACAAGCATATAGAAATATAAACATGTAATGAAAAGATAAAGAGTAAGAAGCACAAAACCATAGCAGTATTTATAGTGGTTCGGCTACAAGGACACCTTCCTTGCCTACTCAACTCCCGAGTCACCTACTAGAGTTCGTAATCACTACAACACCTACTCCTTAGGGTGGAGAAACCTTCACAACGTTGCCTACTCTTTTCCGGTACTAGGCTAACCACGGGTTCTTTCACACCAAGGTGAACCACACCTACCACAATGTCGCCTACCCTTTATCCGGTGCTTGGCTAAGTGCAGGTTCCATACAATGGAGGAACTACTACCCAACACTACACCAATCACCTAACCCCAAAGGAGATCAACTCCTTATTACAACATCATCAAGGATATCAAAATCCTTGGATCCAATACTTATCTATCTTGTACATCGAAACACACCATATCGAATGTACATCTTAGGCACCTTTCACTAATGCCTTTGACTAGATCTTCAAGACACTCTTCACTAATGTCTTGTGACTTGACTTCTAGGCACCCTTCACTAATGCCTACACTATAAACGATCGACACCTTTCACTAATGTCTTCGTCTTGATACTTGAGACATCTTTCACTAATGTCTTCAACGCTACACTTCTTAGAAGAAGAAAGAACCATCAACAAGAGGACTTGATGGTCTTGATGATGAGGAAACATGGCAACTCATGTACTTGAGCTTGCTTGACTTCAAAGGTGGTGATCCAGCCTTTAAGAGGAACCTAGAAATTACACAAGAAAAACTACAAACATAGATCACTTGGATGCGGGGTTAGAAGTTTTAACTCAAGGGAAAGTATGTGAGAAAGGGTGAGAAACAATGAAGAAATGGCTCACTATTTATAGAGAGAAAATGCCTACTGCTCCCCGGATCCCACGGATCCCTCCCACAAGGGATCCGTCTAGTGTAAAACTAGGGATCCGTGGGACGCTCCTCTTTGCCCAAGGGTATTTTGGTTATGGGTCATGGGTCATGGGTTATGGGTTGATCCATGGGTCTTCTATTAGATACAATGTATCTCATGAGTGCAATGCACCTAGTCAAATGGGTATGGGTCAATGCCATGGGTTATGGATATTATCCATATATGACATAAGCATGATGTCATGCAATGGGTTATGGGTCCATCGAGAAATTTTCTTATCCATCGAGAAATTTTAAAACAATCGAGAACTTTTACCTAAACCAAAATAAAATCATCATTGTCAGTTTGAAAGATCCACAATCAAGGTTCATTAACACATCACAAATGTCTCTCATTTTTGAACCATTCTTTCTAGCATATTCAGGGGTTATAAAAAAGATACATGAGACCGATGTAGAACCTGGAGAGACAATAGAAACAACGGAAAAAGAAGAATATGATTTTTTGGATAAGACTAATTCAAATGATTCAGAAGATCACCAAAACCTACTTGCTACTAGTATTTTCATTGTAGATATTCAAGAAGCAACTTTAGATACCGACACTTGTTAGGAATTAGAAAATTCCAGTATTGAAGAGTCGGTCACCCCAACTATTATCTAGCATAAGCTAGCTCGTAGACTTGTCGTTATTTACTTTTTATGTAGTTAATTAGTTAGTCGATGGCGTAAAATAGTTTAGTGCAACACCGTGGAGGAAGGACGGGTCTTTACCCATTGTATCCACGATCCACGAGGCCGTCGGAGGTCGTTTGGTTTGTAACCTATAAATACCCTCTACCTTGCAAGGTAGAGGTTGGATATTCTTTGGTAATCTAATATTCTACAAGTTTCTCTTACTAGAATATCTCACTTTCTCTCTCTTAAATCATCTATATGCTCATTGTGTTAATGTTATGATATGTAAGTGAAATCGATATCCAACAATTGGTATCGAGCCGAGGTTAGATCATATCTTGCACATCTTTGGATTTCTAGTGGTTTTAGGTGGTTTTGAGTTTGAAAAAGTTTAGTGGTTTTGCATCATTTGGGTGATTTATAGTGTTAAAGTTTGGATTTTGATAGTACTTTTATGTTTAGAATCATCACAAGTGTTTAGGTTTTGATTTGGTAAGCTTGAATCATCGTGGTTGGGTAGTTTTGGATTGAAAAGTGATGTTTTGTGGTTTTCTTGCTAGCGACTTGACATTCGGACTTCATTCTTCGTAGCGACTTGCTTTACAATTTCGTAGCGAGTTACTGTTTTGGAGCTAGCGACTTAGATCTAGCGATTAACGGTACAAGTAGTGGACTCTCCACTACGGGTAGCGACAGTGGTAGCGACTTGATGCATGTGAGTTGCTCTTTAGCGACTTGTATCTTTAGCGACTTAGTGGCAATTCTTGCCAAAATTATGCTAGCGACTTGAGGCTTAGCGAGTTACTACTTAGCGACTTGCATTTGTCTAGCGACTTGGGACTCTAGCGACTTAGTGGTATAGCGAATTACGTGTTAGCGACTAGAGGATTAGCGACTTGTACTTAGCGATTTGGATGTTGATTTAACGACTTGGGATTATTGCTATTTAGCTGCTAGCGAGTTGGTTCGAAATCTCTAGAGACTTGGGGAGTAATTCATAATAACACAATGTCAATCATCACGGATCCTTTAATCACCAAAGTACTTGCTCTCTATGACACAACACGAATAGTGAAATAGAATGCTTACACAGATGCCATACATTTAATGATTGACATCGATTAATCGAACAACTCAAATAAGTCACTCTTAATGTACGCAAATGATACTATGAATATGGAATGCACCGGTGAGCCGTTTCGACATCTCGATCGACTTCTCAAATTACTCTTATCTACAACCATGGATCGAACAAGTTGTGCCATCCTTAGTCGGGATTTTCCCACGTTGACAAAACTGTTTTACTTAACTTAGAGCGGTAGGGTGTCAAATTACCAAAGAAAGGTCTCAGCCGATGAGTCTCATGTCGCTCTTCAAACTATCTTCAATCAATTTGACCACTTATCAGGAAGAATATTCTCAGATTTTGATGATATCATGGTGGAATATCATTCAAAAACATCACGGAATGGAAATTCATGAGTTCGAAACTCATTTACTCGACTTATGGGTAATATGGAAACATACATCAAGGAAGCGCAAAGAGAATAACAAGATGAATCGTTGAATGAGTACCAAGAGACACCATGGAGCAATTGTGACAAGTCATGCAACATTCAGTTGAACCGATGAATGACCTTGATCGAGAATCTCGATTGTAATGAAAAAGGATGAAGACAATGACGATCTCAAACACTCGAGTCGAAAAGGTTTCTTTCGATATAAGGTACATAGCGATCACACAAATTCTCATAAAAGGTACATGACTCTTACTACGAACATAACTTTGTGGAATCAATCTTTGTTCTACGAATCTAATGCAAGTAACATGATTGAAAAAGGGTATATGATGAGCTTTCAAACAAATTTTCAATTCTTGAAAAACAACGTATCTCATTGCAAATTGAAATACAACAAAAGGATGAAATGTTTTATGCAAAAAACCATGTACTAATCGGAACTTCGAATTTAGAAATTTTTGAAATTAATCGGTTAAAATCCAGTTCGGGACAAAGATTCGACCATTGGCAATGCGAAACTACTTCTTCGAAGCCGAAATATGATTTGTCATGAGATGAGTGATGCACTTGAATCTAGAAATTACGAACTAGCTCTATGTGTCCAACCTTCTAAGAGAAAATGAACATTTAAGAATGAACCTTGAGAAACAAACTCTAAGTTAGTCAATCAATCTAACCTCTTGATGAAAGACATTGATGACCTCAAAGCACAAATTCGGGATAAGAGCTTCAATATTGTTGCCCTAAAAATGAGCTCGGGAAGTGCATTGGAAATAGGATGAACACTAAGTTTGCAAAACCTTCAACTTTGGGAAAGTCAAATGTTGAACCACTTGAAGCGAGCAGTTATTAAACAACCTAATGCCTTTAGGTGCGAAGAGCTAAACCATTGAAATCTAAGCTTACATCCCAAGTTGACAATATATACATTTTGTCAAAACCAGTCACTTCATTGCCTAGTTCGGATATGATGTATCTCAAACCTCGGACTTATGGACAATTCTCACGGATCGAAATGCAATAAGTATAACTAGCTCTCATGCAAAACATCATTTGGTGATCAATCCCTAAGAAATTCTACGATCACAAAATGACATATTGTCAAAATAAGGTTGTGCACTCATTTAGGTCAACTAAGCGTGGTTTCAAATGGATTCCCAGCGATTTTTAAGTTTACGGGACTTAAGCGAACTTACATTCCTAGATCATGCCTCAAGTGGATTCCACGGTAAAATATTCAAGAATGTAGAACCGAATAGGATCCCCATTAATGATCGTACGTGTTTATACATGATGCATCAAAATGTGAGATTAAACATGTAACTAACCCTTCTATGTACAAGTCTACATGTGCTTCAAGTACAATGTGCTCTCGGTCTTTTTAGGTACAATGCTCAACTCAATCGGGAACTTCATGACTTGGTTCCCATCGAAATGAACATAGCTCATTCGGGAGCTATAGCGTGCGAGTTGATGTACTTCTTACTGACTCCTATTCATCTTGAATCGGGACTCGCTCTTCTATATACGTGTATAAATCATGTTTTCTTTAAAAAAAAAAAAAAAAATTTAAAAATGAAAAAAAAAATACATTCTTGTTTTTTTACAGTTTTCTCAATCTTTTAAATTTTTATATATGTCATTCGTTTAAATTTACAATTTTATCATTTTTTCCCCAATCTAATAAAGAATACATTCCTTGTTATCGATAACATCTACGGTCCTAGAAATGTCATTCAATAATGGCGGGATCATAGATGAAGTTCGAACAATTGAAATATTCTTGTTTTATAACGGGTTGATTAATGTCAATCAATGTTCCTTGATGACATTGATTGAGGATATTATGTATATGTTTTCTTGACTATCTATGCCATTGGCTTCATCTTTGGTTATAATGCTTGCTCGCTTGTCGATTGAGGTCGTGTTTTGCACGTGTAACTATCGGTTATGGTGTTTCTCTCGGTTGTAGGTTGTGGTGGTATCTTGCTCAAGTGATTATCATTGTGTTCCTATGTATTAAGTGCCTAGCATTAAATGCTTATTTGATTAAGCATTTAAGTGATTCATGGCGATCATTGTGATAATCTTACTTAGTCTATAATCCGTGTTAGCAACTTACGATCGTTCATCAAAACCATAGGGACCAAACTTGTCATATATTTGAAAGTTGTGTTGCACTAGCGACTTATCTCACTTGATTCGAAAACCACGGGGACCGAATGTGTCAAATTGCAAAGTTCCCCTATACCCTAGCGACTTACTACATTTTATTTTATAAGTTTTTTCTCTTCTCTCGTTTTGTCTTCTCGTCTAAGTTACTTGTTCTTTCTAGCGACTTAAGCGTGGTAAGTCTCGAATCCTACGTTATTTGTTCTCTCTTGTCGTTTGTGTCTAGTTTCTAATCTGTCTCTTTATCTAGATCCTCTCGAGCTCGTGATTTGTGACTGTTTGATTCCCACCTAGGTTCGATTTGTCATCGTTTTTGTTTGTTGTTGTTTGTTGTTGTTATTATGATGATTGAATGTGTACAAATTGTTTGGTATATCTTATCTTGATTGCTTGATAATTTTTCTTCATGATCTGGTGATGAATGTGTAGTGGATTGGGTTGTTGGGTTTTGTTGTTATGAGTGTTCTTGATGGCGACTTAATATGTTCTTGGTAGCGACTTAGCTTGAATGTTCTTCATGGCGAGTTAGCATTCAACTTAGCGATTATTTTTACATGAATTAGTTTATTATATTCCGCGACTTGGGTAGCGAGTTAGTTGTCGTGACTTGTCTTTACAAGTTAGCGAATTAGTAACATTAGCGACTTAGTTAACAAATTTGTAGCGACTTGGTTTGTATTCTTGTTCATGGCGACTTGTCTTCACAAGTTAGCAATTAGTAACCTTAGCGACTTAGTTATGATTTGTAGCGACTTGGTTTTATTCTTGTTCATGGCGACTTGTCTTTACAAGTTAGCGAATTAGCATAGCGACTTAGAGCTAAACTATTAGCGACTTATACGTGGTACTAGTGATGGCGACTTGTCTTTACAAGTTAGCAACATTGTTCACTCTCATGTTGCGAATTAGTCTTAGGGTCGAGGTTATTAAAATGTTCAAGGTTTATTGCTAAAGTTGATCTCATTCTCACAATACTTAGGTTCTCCTAATTCAACTTGTTGAGTCAACATACTCTATGTAATCTGCTATGACATTTCTGTTTAGGCAAAAGGTACTTGGTTTCTCTCACGATGACCAAATGTTACTTTTGCCTCATGCATATTTGTTATATCACTTCTACATGTGTATCTTGGCTCATGACATGATCCCTTTGCAATGCACTCTTTTTGCCTTTTAATCCCTTATCAGCTCGTCGTGTGAAAATTTATCTGTAAGATTCTACTTCATTGAAATATCTCACTTATGCCACTCAATCTTTCTCTGTATGTGTTTTGGGGACTCCTTCTGAGTTACTGCTTCTATGTGTCCATGTCATAAGGGTGCTCTCAATGTTGTCTCACTTATCATTTATCATCTAACCTGTTCCCAATCATTATTGTTGATTGTATGTTTACTCAGACCATCAATGGCAAGTTCAAACCCAGAAAAGAGCGTTACCCTTGGCATCATCAAAGTTCTCTCGAGACGAAGAAATCCTTCCGAGTCAATGGGTGATATTGGAAAAAGCAAGCGTATGTGGACCTACAAAAGCTTCAACAAAATCCGATACTCAAAGTTTCTATTGGCGTCCTCAAAACACAAACTTCTTGAACAATTACCAAGCAATGCTCAATTCCGACCATTTACATTCAACAATTACGGAACACCGTTCAATGGGACAAAATCACACTCGATACTCTTGCAAAGCGGATGATAGGGAGTTCACAATTGATTATGATATTACGAGCAAGGCTCTTGGAATTACCCATGTAACCACGACCTTCGTTACGAATCTCCACTGGTCTTGACAATCGATTGTCTTTCTAATTGGGTTGGGTTATCGAGCAGTGATTTCAAGAGCATCCGACATCATCCTTTGGACACATGTATCAACCACGGAGAGCTATTACAACTATTCTTAACTTGTGCTTATCGGCAAAACATCGGGGTTCGATAAAGTGAGAATTCCTTTCTGCAAATCCTATGGGAATTGTTAATAGGGTTGATGTGAATGTCTCGGATCGTATCAGGGAAGAATTTTCTTTATCAATACACACATTCATATCGATAGAACTAATTTCGAACAAAGCTCAAGGACGAAAGAAACTAAACAAGCTTATGATTCCCGAGATCAGTTTTCTAAGCTTGTTATCCGATGTTGCAAAAACTCACAACTTCAATCCTAGGGTGAATCAACTCGCATAATGCGGAAGATGAATATGTTTTAGGAAACACGAAATATGTTCCTAGAGGTATGGATAAAGAAATATTTGGATTGCCAATTCACGATAGTCTTCTCACGAAGATATCAAGAAGAAGGACTACTTCAAACAATACAAGAAAAGAGCTTCGGTTCCTCTGCGATGTCACATCTTCTCCTCCACAACCCAATGCTCCCAAGTCTCGTCGACCTCACAAGCATCCTATGCCTCTCTTCTAAAAAAAAGACTTGAAAGGTCACAACATTCGGACACCGCATCCAAGAAGCGAGTAAAAAGGAAGAAAGTGGAAAAGGAAATTGGTGAAAATCTTGAGGTACCAAAGAATATTACAAGGTTAGCGGATGAAGATGATGCGGATCTACAACTTGGAATTGACAAAGCCTAGAAAGTCCGAATGTGAAAGCTCCGATGGGTGGAATTGTGCTAAGAGAACACGATCATTTGCCTCGACAAACAACCCCAATAACACAAGACAAAGGAAAGGGGTTGCTAGTGTTGAAACCGAACAAAATGCTCACATGCTTTAACGATCTCATCGTCTCCATCAAGCACCACCAATCAATACGGTGAAGAGAAGAGCAGAATCATCTCGCTAAAAACAATGGGGTGGACAAAGTGCAAGCGTCTAAAGAAAGCCTTACACCTAGTGAGACTCATTACGGCGGAATGTTGACACTCTGCGAGAAAGGCTCGCAGGAGAATCTTGAGACAAGATCGATGAGACCTTGCGGATGGATGAACCAAATCGTCTACCAACTCTCTATCTTCACTCAAGGACCTCGACATTGATTTCACTTTCGGAGATCAATACTTAAATGACAAACCCTTAGATCTTGCACAATCCATGGTTCTGATCAACATTTAGCAAGATACATCAACAATTCCTCCGATGTCGGCATCTTCACTCACAAGCGCACTTCCACCTCCCATACCAACTCAATCAGCTGTACAAACACCACCAACATTGTTACCAACCCCCGAACACTGTCATTACGATTCTTGATGTGGATGCTCCACCGCTTCACCGCCATGAGATCCTTACCTCGATCAACTACTAGACAAAGGCGTAAAAGGATAGAAGCTCGGAAGGCAACTTCCTAAATCATTGATTCCTTGTGGATCGTGTCTATAGATTGGAGCACCTCAACTTCAATGAAGGGTTCTGCCGCTATTGAAGGAGAAGTCAAGGATGTTGTGGAATGGGCTATGGAGGCTCCACTTCTTAGGCGATTCAGGACCTACCTATCACCGATATGAGGCATTTCTGTTTGAAAAGATGTATGATCTTTGAAGAGGACAAGCATGAGGTTCACAAGAAACTCTATGAGGCACTTGAAGAATCCATTAAGTTCGACAATTATGAGCGTTATATGATTGACGTCGGGGAAAAGAAGCTAAAAGAAAAGGAGAACAATTGTGATGGAATCATTGATGAAGGACCGTAAAGATCCTCCTCCACCTCCACCACCAGCGAGCGCTGGAACTTCCGGGTGGTGATCCTTCTCGACAACCAACACACCTCCACCACAACTACCATCATCACCGCCAAAACCTTCCAATCAATCGGGTCCTACAAAGAAAAGAGTACTAAGAAGAAATCTGCTGCACGGACGACGGTTGATTCAAGGTTCACATCCACATCCACCTCCATTCACGATGATCAAATGGTTCACGAAGAGTCGCATGTCATGGTGACTCGGAACGAGATGAAGATGATGCATCTACAAAGCATATTCCTAAGCCATCGGAAGATTGGTTTGATACTTACATGGTGGGAATCGCACTAGCACATCGAGTAGCTCCTTCAAGAGACACAATTCAAAGGCGCATTGTGGAAGATAGACCTCCTTCTCCAGAACCCATGGACCATCCCGAGTCTAACTCTATGATTCACGACAACAATTGGGCATCGGTTATCACCAATAATTATGAAGTTCGGTGAAGACTCTCTTACGCACTACTGAGTGATATGGGAAGTTTTATTAGATGGTTTTGTGAGCGGAAGAGTATCTCATCCATAACTCAAGAGATCTTGAAGGACAAGCTTACGAAATTGTCAAAGTCTTCCACTCGGACGCAAATCATCTTCAATATCGGATGGAAGAATGCCATAAGATCTTTGAATGACCAAGTCGGTGAGCAAATCGATCGCTTCAATGTCAACAAATCTCTTCCTCTTGGTGGTGAACACAGGTCGGATGACTTTTGGTGAATTCTTCTTCAATCACGACTTGGACTATTTGTGTGCTCGCTCTGGCGATAGAAGACACGCTCTATCAATATCAAAGATGAAAGCGCAACCTACTACGATCGGGGCTTGAGCAGATGGTTCCCGATCAGTGCGGGCTGATGAAGAGCGAAAGTATGATATTCTGCTTCTTATGGTATTTCTCTTTGGTGGTTCAAAAGAAGAAGTTCTAAATCGAAAGACATGGTGCCGATAAAAGGCGCAATGATGTCGGATCAAAGCTCCAAATCTTAAGTGTTATGCAGTAGAGATCTTCCATATCTATGGATATGAGTATTTGAAGAAGATAGTCCTTAAAAGAACGGACCTCAAAGAGTATACTATTGAAGAGAACGACTTCAAACATCTTACGCCAAATGATTTGAAGATCTCTATCTCTTGAATCTTCAAGGACACCTTGAGCATTTACATCCGTGAAAAAGGCCCTCTGCGGTGTCACTCTTTGGATCGGGATCTTAGTCATTCGAAAGCGAGTTGAGGACTTTCGACAGCATAGAAAGCTACCAAACCGGGATCAACCTTACAAGTCCACAATGGAATGCAAGCGGGCATGAATTTCATCGCGAATACAAAGTCCTTGACACACCTAGAGCCGTCATCTTCACCGGCGGATATGGATCTCGTATGTATCGTCTTTGTGAGCTCTACAAGTTTAGTGATGCGCTCAAATTGGTCGAAGAAGAACTTGACACAGTGAAAGAAGTCAAAATCGATATGAAATCTTGGGTTAAGACTACCTTTTGGATGATGATGACACGAAGAGGTGTGAACACTTCATTCTTTGCAATCGGGCGAAGACTCAAGACACGAAGGATCTTCCATGACCTTGAAAGTTTTGTTGGTGGAAGGCTTGGGATGGTCACTACAAACTTCTTGAGGAGGGTGAATGAAGACATCTTGGAAGCGATTTATGTGGTGTTTTTTTAATATGTGTAATATGTGGTGTACTAAATGTGAACAAATGTAATACATGTAATAGTGCTAGGATTTGTCTTGTGGTTTCCCTTGTAAAAGGAAACATCTGTGTTGTCCACTTCGATCATATAAAACCGGACACATTTTCTCCTACAAATATTTTACCTCATACATATTTAAATCACTTGAGATCCAAAATCTCAAAGGATTTAAGATTTTGATCGGGGAGAAAATGTGATATAAATATGAAAGATGTTAAAAGATAAGATGACCAATTTTTGTGCATACTTCTCTAATATGTGCTAAACAATTTTCGAATCTCGAAGCATATATTAAGGGGAGAATTCTCTTTGCAAATTCAAGTCATCGAGGTACATACCTTTCAATCTTTCTAAGGTACCTTGATTGCATGGCTTCTAATCCTTTGGTGATCATGTTGGATCTTAATATTATGTGTTTGATGATTTGGTGGTCTTGGGAGATCAAAATACATGTTTGCCATTAGAGAGAAAGTTAGAGAGTTGGGTGTTTTCTTGGTAGAGTTACTTCACAAAATGTAGAATATTAGATTGAAGCACCACCCTTCCTTGGATGGAAGGGGTATTTATAATTCTGAGACTTAACGACCTCCTATCGGCTGTGGATCGGGGATACGATGGGTAAAGACCCGTCCTTCCTCCACGGTGTTGCACTATGCTAAACTAGACTAATAACTAACTAATAAAATAGTAAATAACGTAACCAACGACAAATATACGAGCTAACATATGCTAGACCATTATTGGGGTGACCGACTCTTTAACATGGAATTTTCTAATTCTAACAATCTCCCCAAGGAGGTCACCCCATGAAATACATTTTGCTTCCTAGCATTCTATCTTTGACTTAGATTCGAGCTCGTAGACTTGAATTCTTCAATTTACGCAATCTTTGTGCTTTTGTAGCGATTCTTCAAAATCCGCATTGATTTGTACTTCGGTGGAGGCCTTTAAGCGATCCACATCTTTGATGATCTTGAGCTTTCATTGAGATCATCGACCACATGAAAATCTCTGGATCATCCATAGTTGTGTTGCCTTCATGTGATGTTGTGACTTTTGGACCGACATGCTCACACTTTTGAATCATGACATCATTCCATCGAGTAGCGGAAGCCTTCATCGGTTCATGATATTTGCAATGAGGCATAAGCATAGTATGAAATATCGAGCCGAGTTATGTAGATATGCACCGGTCATGATTTCTTCAAATTAAGTGTGGATCTTTGTGAGCATGCGGCTTTGGATTGACTCCTCAATTCGATCACCGCAATCGTCAAATGTACCGCAAACAACGATTAGCAATAAAACACGAAAGTGTCTTTGATCACTTTATTTGAATTGAGGTACACGCCCGGTTGCCCCGTTGATCAATATAAATCTGTGATCGGTAGGATTCCTAAGAATCTCCTTGATGGGGTTTCACATTTGTTCTAGTTGTTCTCAAACCGAACGTCTCAAAGAAGACAACACGGAGTGAGTGAACCAAACAAATTGAGATTCAGCGATTGATGAAAATGATTTGAAAAACAATCGCGTATTGCTTGAAGAAAGAGTTTTGCAATACAAAGAAGGTTTTATGAGAAAGATCAATTTTCAAACAAAATACTTTTGTATTAGAAATGAGTACACGTTCGACGTGCTAGTGAAAAGAAGAGATTCGCACATCGAGCGGTTTTTCTAAAACTATTTTTCAATCGAGATACTTTTGAATTTTGAAAACATAAGTACACATTCGACGTGCTAGAGAAAAGAAGATTTGCACATCGAACGGTTTTTCCAAAAGTATTCGTCAATTCCATTCTCGACCAAGGTTGATTCAAGACCGAATCGCCCCATTGTTTCTATCCGGTTGTCACAAGTTTAATCTTACGAGAAGATCTCACATGTCACCCACCAAGAGCTTGTTTGATGTTGGCTCTAGAAGGATTTCCATCTTCATCGTGAATACTTTTACATACCACTCGGATGTTCCGGCAATACCACAAGGATAATGCGTGGGACTCTTAATATATACTTACTTTCCACATTGTGTGAAACAACAAGTTGTCATGAATTTAGTGTCCTAACGAGATATTGTGGATGATCTCTTGGCTCTAGACTCAATAGTGTACATTTGGTTCTGTCGGAGACTAGGGAGAGGGTCTCCTCTTCAATATCAACAATCTCTAAGAGAAAGTCGATAGATTATGTAGGTTCCCGTGAGAATGAAACAAGTCCTTTAAGAGGAACTTGAGTGGCTTGGGAAGTTTAGTGCGGTGCGTCCATTGGGTCCATGACGCCTTGTCTTCAATACGGTGTTACCTTAGTAACAACCAAGAGTATATGTATTGAACCCGATTTCGCCTAAGGTTGAATTGATGGAGGCTATTTCATTTCACCCTTTTCACAATCATTTCTTTTCATTCTTCAACCCTTCAAGATTTACCGAGACTTCATAACTAGAACCTTGTTGGGTTTGTTCCAAGATTAGCTCTGTCTCATCCGCACTCTTCCCATATTCTCATTTTCTCCTTTTTCAATATTCCTAAGGACTCTACACTATCTAGTGGATTGTCCTGGGTAGATCCCTCCGGTTCGGCGGATCATGGGAACAAATACCTAACCTAACCATCCTTATAACACCATGCATAAAGTAAATTTGGTCGGTCTTTTGGGATTGTTCATTCCTTCTCGAAACCAATTGAAAAATCATTTGGAAAACCAATCAAGGTACTTGTGATACGAGATCAAAGCATTTTGTACCATAATAGTTTTGATCATTTAGAAAACCTCCCCCTCAACATGTGCGTATGATTTAGAAATTGTTTAACACAAGGAGGCAAGAGGACTTTGAAATATTTTCTTTGATCACAATTTTCATACGAAAAAGCCATTTGATTTTCATGGTAAAATACTCCCCCTCAATATGTGCATAGGATATTTGAAATAATTTTATCACATAGAGGCAAGAGTTAATTTGAAGCACATCCACAATCACAAGAGCCATTAAGAAACCATATGATAACACAATCAAGGTACTTTATAAATAACTTTAAAAAGTTTTGTACTCGATAGTTATGCTCCTCCTCAATATGTGCTTCAATTCAAAACGTTTAGCACATATGAGAGAGCGACCGCACAATTAAATCAAAACGATCACCTTTATCAAATTTCATTATTAAATCACAAATTCTCCCCGATCAAAATATCAAACCCTTTGAGATTTTGGATCCCAAGTGATTTAATTAGGTTTAGAAGACATGGGAGAAAATGTGGCCTTGTTTAAATACTCATCCGGTTTTGGATAAATCCTCCTCCTCAACACGTGTATTGTGTATTTGAAATCGTTTGGCACATGGGGCGGGGAGTGCCTAAAAGGACTAAAACCAATTCCATTTAAAACAGATTTGAGATTTAAATCACGATCTCTACCCCGATCGAAATATCAAACCATTTGAGATTTGTGATCCCAAATCGATTAAATCATTTAGAAAAATTGGGGAAAGACGTGGCAAGATTCAATTTTGAAAGATGATGATAAGGACCATTTTAAGACATTAAAGATTGTTAGTGTCGGTATGATAGTTTTTAAGAGATCTTTTAGTAAAATAAAACAATTTCACAATCAAACAAGAATGAAAAATTTCATTTTGAAAGACCTTAATTCTAAAGAAAAATCACACCATGACATAACATTAAATCTTTAGATCACCACTTATATTGTACAAAGCGGAACTTTTGTGAAGAAATATCGTTTGAAAATATTTTATTTTAAATCACTCTCCCTCAATCCATGACCGTAGTCGATAATTGAGTGACTCAAGTTTTGATAAAATGAAGTCCGTGATTTTCAAAATTAAGTCCAATTAATTTTCAAAACAATATTTTCCATTTTCAAAACAATTTAATCAAATTATTCAAAATTGTTTAAAAATGGTATCCTGCATAAAGATACATTAGTGGTTGAGAAGCTTTTGTTGTTGTTCTTTGAGGTTTGGAAGAAAACCGTCTGCAGATGCGATGAGACTTGTTTACGTTGCATTTAATGTTAATCGATCCGCAAAACCGTCAAGTTTTCTCACGCAAGCTAACCACTTGTGAATGGCCAATCAGAAGAAACTTAAAACAACTTAAGCACGAATGCAATGAAGATCCGAGGAGTATAGTGTTTCCCGGTCGTTATGTCCCAATGAAGCTATGCAATGGATCACCAAACGTATAGTGATCGAGGAATTTGAACGGAAAAGAATATTTGATTATGATTATAACTACGAAAAAACCAACAAATTACAACGGCTTAAATACAAATTAAAGGAAATTAAAAGATAAAAAAATATTAAATAAACGCTATCACTATTTGCAAAATGATGTTTTTGTTTTATGTTTTATAAAACTTAATTAAAACTACGTAGCGTACAAAAGAAAAAGTGAAACTTACACAATATTAATCCTAAAATATGAAAATGATATTTTACAAACCTAATGATAAAATAAAATTTATAGAAAAGAAAATTATTTTTATAACTATTAAATTATTATTATTAATTAAAACTAATTTTAACTATTAAATATTAACCTAAAATACAAGAAAATCTGAAACAAAGCTATAAAAATAAAATTTTGACTTAGAAAAATCTAAAATAACAAAATAGAATTTTCAAAATTATTTTTGTATTTTTCTGATTATTTTTGTATTTTCTACTAATTTAAAACTATTAAAATCTAATTTAAATTGTGAAAAATACCAAATAAAAGTGGAAAAATAAGGAAAAATATTTTTTATGCTTTTTATATTTTTCTTAAACTGAGAAAATTGAAAAATTATCTTTATGACCTTTTTCTTAATTATTTGCAATAAAAGCTATTTAAAAATGATTAAAAACTATTTTTAATTGAGAAAAATACTAAACAAATGACAAAAATTATGAAAATCTCAGGAGAATTCTAAAATGATAATCTAAATCTATGAAAAATAAGAAATATGATGCTTATGTGTGAAATATTAGAGTGCAGTGTAAATGGATAGCAAATAAGCACTTTTAAATAAGCAAATAAGCAAGATAAACCACCAAACTTCTACAGAGCCTAAATTGTACCAAAACTACTCTAAAGCAACTAAATATAGCTACTCCTAACCTAAAATAATCAGCCTACTCAGAAAATATGCTAACTGATTTAAACAGCAAACAGTGAACTGGGACCCAAGTTTGAGCTTATTCACCAGCTTATCAGAAAAGCCTGAGCCGAAAACAGATATGTGGCCTTGAAGACCACCCAACAAACTACAAATGTGCCAAGTTTGAGACCCTAACTATTTAAAATGAGCATTGTGCGATTCTTGCAAGTTCGTGCATAAAATCGGTTTTGACATGAGTTTGACTTTTGAAAACAGTTGTAAAGTTTGACTTTCTTGAGATTTGAGATCAATTTTGGGGTGATGAAGATGAAATATGTTGAAATGAAACTTTATCAAGCTAGTTTATCAAGTTTTAAAACTATATGAATGATTATGGTTGACCGATTTTAACAGTTAGAGATTAAACGGTCATATTGTGATTTTGACTTTTATGAGAAATCAAGCAAAAGTGTGATGATATGAATGCAAACAACTTTAGCAGGGCCTTAATTAACTGATCTATTCCAATATAATAACCCCTACAGATTTAAGCCTTAAACCAAACACTCCTATATAGATCGTTATGCAAATGTTTTAACCAAATAACAAAGACAAGATTATTATCACCTCAAAATGATCCAATGTCTTAAAATAAAGCTAACAAGGCAACAAATATCAACACTATAATGAAATAACAACGCTACTTATATTAAGCTAATATTGAGATTATAAGCACACTTACAAGAGGTCCAACCACTATGGCTTGCAAACCGACTAAAGAACCACTAACCTAACCCATTTAACATCAAATCAACCCATATTCATCATCATAATAATCTACGAACCAAATAAGACACCACAGTTGACTTTCGTTGACCGAGGACCAAACTTGCTTAAAATTGCATTGTGAGCTTATAAAAGATTTAAATAGCTTAAATAAACTAGGTTGAGTTTAAAATAAGCTTCTAAGAGCTTATGAATAGGAGTTTGAAACCGAGATTTACAATGCTTAATCATGAAACTTGGAACTTAGATAAAAGCTTGGATTGATACTCAAAACACATTACACTAATAATTTAACTAAAATGTGATACAAAGAAACCGAAATTACAATCTTTTGAATCAAACTAAGACATTTAATTAAAAAACGACATAAGGAAAATTTATAAAAACTAACTACTCCTTTTTATCTTGCTTCTTTCTTCCTTTTTATACACCCACATGTCTTCTTCTCTCTCTCTTAGCAAATCCCACCAATAATTTTGACCTTTGGATGGCAAGAGAAGATCTTGGCCATTGAATTGATTTTGGCGGGAATTTTGGATATTTGGCAGTTGAGGTTGAGTAAAGTGGAGTAGGGCACATTTAATGTATCTTGGAAGTATGTTGAAGGTGGAGTGATAAGGTGGAAAGTGTGGTGGGGGATGGAAAAAGCACAGGTGTGCGGGGTTTTGATATGATGAAGGAGGGTATCTCGTGAGTGGGAGGAAAGTGTGAGTCAACCGTGGTTTGATTGGATTATTAAAAGGGGTCCAAGTTGGAAGGGTCCAAAAGGGTAAAAGGCGGGGTCACTTAGGGTTTAGACAAGGTCCAAAGGTGTATTAAAGGGTTTAATATCACAAGGACTAGTTGTGTAAATTCAAAATCAAGGACCATAGCGCCAATTTGCAAAGATGTTTCAAGGGACCAAACCGACAAGCTTCCATAGTACGAGGACCAAATCGACATTTTCCAATTTTCCAAGGGCCATTTTGCCAAATTTGAAACTTGGAGGACCAAACTTGTAATTTTCTCAAACTTTTATATTTTTCACCAAAGGACTAATTTTGACAAGTTATGATTTAAAAGGACCTTTGGTGATTTTTATTTGAAATTAGGACTCGTGGACTATTTTTGACAATTTTAGAAACTTGGGGATGGCGCCAATTATGCAAACTTTGCTCATTTTTCATCCGATTTTGAACATTTTGCATCCGAAATATATAAAATGCAATTTTGAGATATTTTCGAGATTTTGATGCATTTGAGCATTTTAAACGTTTTGCAGTCAGATTGATTCAAAATGATGAGTATTTACACACTCATCACCAACCGAGGTCAAATTAAGCTCCGTTTCTTCAATCACTTAGAAGAAAACCATCTCAACAAGCGGTGACACCTCTTACATTGCATTTATGCCAACTCTCCATTGAAGTCCAATTAAGCTCCGTTTCTTCATTTGTCAACCCAAGATATAGTTACCCTTTCCTTTCGGCATCCAATCATCTTCAATTGTGGGATCCGGATCGGGAACATTCTTATAACCAATATACCGCACACGTTAGTGAACACACATACGAGATATATGGTGGTCGACATCACCCATAACAAAGAATCGACTAATTAAAGTCAATTCAACATAACAATCGATCATATAAGGCATGGGGTTTATGTGTTAATCAAACTCTAATCATCTAAACCTAACAATAATATCCTAAATTCCTAGTCCTTCGACACGTGCAAATATCATTTTAATTAAGCACGTAGGATAATTAAGAAAGCTCGTTAGATGATATAGATTTGAAAACATTCTCCCCTCAATCAATGACTTATTTTACGAAAAGATTAAAAGCGAAGTCATTGATTGAGTTTTCAATTTTTACGAAAACTCAAACCGATTGGTTTTGCAACTCATTAACCACCATATTGTAAAAACACCAAATATTTTTCTCAAGAATTTTAGACGGAAAACATTTGTGTAGGAACAAGATCCTTGACATACTTTCCTTGTTTTGTTTTAGGATAAGTGCACGAAATATTTGAGAAATTGGTTTAGCGTGGCACTTTACTTTCTTTAAAGAGCGGGTTGCTATCTCAAATAATAGCAAACTATAGTTTAAGCACGGGTCACGATCAAGTAATTGCAAGCCATATTATGAGACATGTTTTGGAAAAGAATATTTACACCTCCTGCTCGAACTTCATCTATGGTCCCGTGCCATTATTGAATGACATTTCTAAGACCGTAGATGTTATCGATACCAGAAGACATGTCTAGGAAAACATATTTTTGGTATTTTTGAAATTTTCTGATTTTTATGGGCTTTTGAAGGTTTTATATTTTTCTATTTTCTTTTGTTGGTTTTATATTTTTGTATTTTGTTTTCGGATAAATATATACAAAGATAGAAGATGATATAGTTAAAGAAGATGATGATACGAGTACGAGATAAGGATATTGAGCAAGACGTCGTAGAAGATAGAAGTCATCAACTCTTAAACATTCACCACCAAAGCTTCCGTGGCTCTTGAATCGAAGAAAGAAATTGAACCATCCGAAAGTGAGACTTTGGCGACTTCCCCAACCGAAAATCCTTTAGTCGAGCGATTCAAGCTCTATTTCAAGCTTGCTTTAGCCAGTGCACAAAGAAGCACACCATTATCATAAATCATTGCTCCTTTCAAGAATAATCACCGTGATTCTTCGCTCGAGGTTATATCATCAACAAGAACAAAGAACGTATCGTCCAACGTATAAATAATCTTCTCAAATTTCTTTTTCCCATCAAGTCTCAAGCGATCCATTCCAAAAGGTGTCAAGAGAACACTTCCCACGTAGTTGAATTGATGCGATCGGGTCTCTTAGATTAGAGCTCACGAACCCGAATACACATACCCAAAGACAAAGAAATTTATACCATCAAGTAGCATATTAAGTCCAATAGCCAAAGAATAACCCCGATGTATACTTTTCTCTCCCACAAGAAAATGTATGAAGCTCCGTAACCGGTACCGAATGCCCAAATAGAGAATAACCGATAACATTGAAGAGGCAGGCGAATCATCGATTATCTCTGCGGGTGACAATCTGCGGATGTCAACACCGGAATAAGTGATTATAGCTCAATCACGATTAAGCCCTCAGTGAGACAAATGGCGCCCCAATGTACACAATTCTCTCCCACGATGATTGCGATAACATCAAAATCATCACACACTTGTGTACCTCTTTCATCTTCAGAAACTAACTCTTCCATCTCTTCCCCCACATAGTTGGAATAAGAGCACTAAACGCCATGAGTCAAACCTTGAGTGTCTCTGCGGTAATGACATTCGTCTTCCCGGGATATCTTCAATCACTTAGAAGAATTAAACTCATCAATGTTTACTCGCGTTTAGATGCTTGTCTCCTTCCCCCTTGCTGGTTTTGGCACTTCAGAATCAGCAACATCTTATCAGCCCAAATACTTGAAATCTTTAGAGAAGAACACTTGTAATCTTGTGGGAATCAACTTGCTGAAGTAGAATGTGAGCAAGTCTAATTGGGGATTAAATCTGACATTTCACCCTCCCCAATTAGTGCTCTCCCGAAACCGACAATGCGTTTGATAATAGCCTGCATTAAGAAGAAGTCTTTAGATCGTTAAATGCAACTCGTCTTTAGTCTTCTAACACGCAGTGAAAGTGAAGAATGCATTGTAGACTCGACCTTCTTCAAGATTGTCCGGTTGGGAATAGATAGTTAACATCTTCGACTCACCAAAACACAAGAACATCGGCAAAAAGCATCCCAATCAACTTACATCTTGCACATCCCTTAACTAGAATCCTCCCAATCAAACAAGAACAGAAAGATGTTCATCAAGGAAATCGACAATCGTGCCGCAACGAACACACGAAATGGTAACACCAAGCAAACAATCACATCAAACAAGACGAAGGTTGTTCAAAATCATCATGTTGATGTGCACGTGAAGCATTAACCGGAAGCACTTTGTCAATAAACTCATATCGCTTGTGAAGATGTCAAGAAACGGCTCTTAGAAGAAAACTCCATGTAAAGATGACCTGATAAGAAGAAACTCGGTTCTTACGAGTTTGGAGCCGTTGACCATATATTCTCATATAACAATCAACCATGCGGTAATTTCACACTTCTTCTCCCCTCAAGAATTGCATACGGAGTTGCCATTCTTGATTAAATAAGTGAAAGTCATCCGAATGTTCTATTCACACTTCTCTCGCAAAATCGGCACATGATGTCGCCATCTTCATTATAATCGAGCAAGTGGAATGAGAAAACAATCGGTGATAGCCCGGTTCACTTGATGGTGAAGCGTGGAAAAGTATGAAGCATGTTGATGAGAATGGTCATAATAAGAAGATTTCTCTTCTTCAGAAGATAAAGCGCACTGACACGTACACCTTTCTTTTCTTTAGAGTACGAGGCATGAACTGAGTTGTTCATACGTCATAATCTCTCTCTTTTCAGCTCTCTAGGCAAAACATATAATCATCCCCATTATCATTCAGTAGGCTATTTGTAGTGACAGCTGATGGGGAAAACCCAATATGATGAATTAGACCCTGAAGTAAACTAACCCGAACTCGTGACTTAAACTTGCACATATGTAACGAAGAGCGGTGCCGATTTCCATTAGCATCTCTAAGTACTCTCTATGTACTCTATACTCTTCAACCAACCAACCATCAAGTATAAGACGTACATTACCTCTTGAAAATCCACAATTGAATGTGACATTGAGCACTACAACGTAACTCCTTAAAGTGATAGTTATTTTGTGGTGGTATGAGCCCAATTCCCCAAGTGGTAAAAGAAGAGGTAAAAGTCACCCAACAATAACTAGATTTCCAAGTCTTCGTTTTTGATAAAAAGCTCGAACAAGGATCTTTAAGAATCTACATCCAACCATCCCCAATATCTTCAGATACTAAGTACACTCGCCCGTGATATTTTACTTCAACCTCAAATAAATAATAGTGAATTAACGCCGTTGTCACATTTTCTGACAGCTCAAATCTAGCCTTCTTAGACATTTAAATGAACTATGATAATGGTTTCATCCCGACCATGGTTAAAAGCACATAACCCCGCAAAACTATGAAATAACCAAACTGCCATGACGATAATCCAAACACACATCCAGTTCATGAAATACACCCTTTTATCCCTTCTTCGAAGCAGAAACCGTAGCACCAGCATCAGAAAAGATCCCGAAATACACTTTCCTTTTCTCCAGGATGGTTCCATCAATACGGGATTTTACAACTCTATGCTTTAAACCGAGAAATAGTTTCTTTCATGGGATTTTACAAAACCAAGAATAAACCGCAAGATAGATCCGAAATGCACATTACTTTAACCAGATGTTTCCATTGTCACGGATTTTACAAGTCTATGATTTAAACCGAGAAATAGGTTCTTTCGGGATTTTACAAAATCAAGACAAAACCGTAAACAATGTCGGTTTGAATGTGTTATGACAACTTTGGTTTCGGTGAATATCATTTTAGGAAACATGCGTGGTTCATCAACGGTTCACTATCCAACATCAACAACATCATCAATCATCCAATTAACACTTTGGTAAACACATCATTCACGATTCTCGTTGGCTATTGTAGTGACCACATGGAGAAGTAAACCGATATACCAAACTTGATCATGAAGTAGAATTCCCCGATTTGTTACTTAACCTTGTACTAATCCTTGTGAAGAAGAAACGGTGTACCCAACGTACAAAACCTCTTGACATATCCTCAATTCGTGAGACATCAAGTGATAGCTACGTTGTGGGTTAAGCGAGAAAGAATCACAACCGTAACTAAATAGCCAAGTCTTTATCACACTTTATAAATGCCCAAACAAGTCATCTTCGCGGAAGGGTAGAAAGAAAGAAGATGAAATAAGTAAACACGCCCGGAAAAACTTTACTTCAAACCCAAGTAAGAAATACCGTACAAACATGCCCGTAGTCTACGTTGTATAATCACCAATTCAAGCCATGACACAATATATTACGTGAGAATGTGTAGCCCAAAGACTCAAACTTCATAACCCATCGAATCTCATCATCCAATCTCATATCATCAAATCTCATTTTTCAGAACTCAGTGTCAAATCTCCCAATCACATCACAAAATATCCAATACAAAAATGTACATAGGATATTAAGTCAAGCCTTGATCCAAGTCCATTCCGGTCAAATCCGGTAACATTAGAGCCCATAATTCAACTCAAAATCAAAATCAATTCAACAAATCTTGAGTGAATAAACAAGTAGGTAGTCTCATGTTTAACAATTTAGGATACAAACATTAGCATATAATGATTTTGAGGTTTAGTTACCATTATACTGTGAAGTGTCAATGGTTTAACCAACATCTCGTTAAATACATTAGTCCAATTCGTGGCCCCTTCAAATCCAAATACCGAACATACCAACTACAACCCATGAAATCAATCAATTCAATCCATTCCATTTCTAAAAGATTACACAAAATCCGCCCATAATAAACTCAAGTTAACATGTGTAACTCTCACTTTACGTTGAAAGCAGGCAGCCCAAACGCATGTGGTGCCTAGGCCCATTCATACAATAACACATCGTAAGCCCATAGCGGAAAATAGAAATCACAACTATCTCGGAATTGACCTAATTAGACGGGTATAAAACTCACATCCACACCACTTTTAAACCTAATTTATCTCATCACAAAGATAATCCGCCCCCCTCATCATAAGCAGCAAAAAAAACATTCTTAACCCTAATACATCTCCTCTCAAACCCTAGTATAAAAAATTTGCCGCCCCGTACCTAGCAGTTATCTCCCATGAAACTGCTTCAAAAATCACCAATCAAACTTAATTCCATCTTTGTCCGCCCCCTCTTAATCAGATATACAGAACATGTGTGGTCGCCACAGGGATGGCTTGATCCATGTGGAGTTGGCAACGAGATCCAATCCAAACAACACAGGTAGGTTAATCTTGATTTCATTCATGTTTTGTTTTCATTAACCAACGAACGAGAAGAAGAGGAGTAACAGATTTGTTATTTTCTTTTCTCTTGAAGTTCGGATAGAAAATCAGACAAAGGTTGATACCGATGATTACTTATTCATAAGCGAGCCAAGGTAAAGGTTTAAACATAATTGTTAAAACCTTACCTTATGTTCGGATAGAAAAGATGTATTGAATGGCGAGGATTTGATTTAAACTTTTACGGCCATGAGTCGTAAACAAAGGAAAGCAATTTAAAGAAATCATGATGAAGGAAATTTGTGTGAGATCTTTGATTGACATGATTCACAAATGAATCTGAGATTTCTTGTTAATCCTTATGTATTTTTATTTACCCGAACACGAAACTAGGATGAAACCTTTATGGTTTTGTTCTTTCTTCAATTATTATCGGATATTATTACGAAGTGTAAGCTTCAAACAGATCGATGATGGTTATTTTGTTCACACTCGAAAATCAATTAACTTTGGTAACAAAGTGAACAATAACTGAGATCATGTATTAGATATAGATGTGTCTTTGTCTTGGATCGATGATGATAACTCGTGTGAGCGCATTTTAGAAACGAATATAACATAACACACGATGAATCGAGGTCTTGTTGATGTGGGTATGATGTTGGTTTAAGTAATGAGAGTTGAGACTTTGATGTTTGGTTTGTTTTCTGCTTTCATTTGAGTCTAGATGTAGATGCGGTTGTATCGATTTGGCAATTGGTTTTGATGTCAAGTGGTCATTACATACTTCTCATTCATCCTTTCATTACGCTACTTGACCAACTCGCTAGTGCAACTCGCTAGCGCAAGTCGCTAGTGCAGTCGCTAGCGCAAGTCGCTAGTGCAACTCGCTAGTGCAACTCGCTAAGAAGTCGCTAGCGCAAGTCGCTAGCGAACTCGCTAGTGCAACTCGCTAGCGAAGTCGCTACCATGAGTCAATACTCATGGTAAGTCGCTACCAAGAAAAGACGAAACACTCAAAAGTGTTTTGACCAACTCGCTAACATGATATATAGAACCGGACGTAAATGTAACCCAACTCGCTATGATGAACCCGGAAAAACAAAGATAAAAATCTTTAGATTTAACCCTTTTTGACCAATCAGAAACTGGCTAATGACCACAAGAACAGATGTTTGACTACATGGTATTTGACAGGTTTGGTATATATAAAAAAGGTTAACTAAACATGATGATATCCAATACAGTTTGGACAAAGTATATTTGACACAAAACAGATATTGCTCACAATGTAAAAGACCAGACCTTTTGATATTAGACCAAAACCAGAAACACAAACACATGTAAAACTGTTTTACCAAAGTAATGTAAAAACTTTTTTCGAACCAAAATGATACAAAACAAGTTAATAACGAGAATCAAACATCACAATAAATCATCAAAACACAAAAACCTTGGCTCGTACCAATTGTTGGATCTTAATATTATGTGTTTGATGATTCGGGTGGTCTTGGGAGATCAAAATACATGTTTGCCATTAGAGAGAGAAAGTTAGAGAGTTGGGTGTTTTCTTAGTAGAGAGTTACTTCACAAAATGTAGAATATTAGATTGAAAGCACCACCCCTTCCTTGGATGGAAGGGGTATTTATAGTTACAGACTTAACGACCTCCTATCGGCCTGTGGATTAGGGATACAGTGGGTAAAGACCCGTCCTTCCTCCACGGTGTTGCACTATGCTAAACTAGACTAATAACTAACTAATAAAATAGTAAATAACGTAACCAACGACAAATCTACGAGCTAACATATGCTAGACCATTATTGGGGTGACCGACTCTTTAACATGGAATTTTCTAATTCCTAACAGATCATGTATGCACTTCTTAAAGGGTTCCCTCCAGTATGTGTAAAACTCTTTTCAAAACCTCGAGGCACATATTGAGGGGGAGCAAATTTATGGAAACCTCATCCTTCCTGGAAATGCTTTATCTTCTTGATTTGATCAAGGAAGTGATGGTGATATTTTTTTAAATAGTAATCAAAGAAGTAATTTCTTCCTCTTGCCTCCGTGTGCAAAACGATTTCAAACATTTGATGCACATGTTGAGGGGAGCACTTATTCTAAAAATATCAAAACTATTCGGTACAAAATGTTTTGATATATCAAAAGTATCGGATTGTTTTTCAAATGGTTTTCGATTGGTTCCAATGGCGTATGAACAATACCAAATAGACCGACCAACTTTACTTTATGTACGGTGATATAAGGATGATAAGGTTAGGTATTGGTTCCCATGATCCGCCTGAATCGGGGATCTACCGAGGACAATCCACTAGTTAGTGTAGAAGTCCTTAGGTATGATGATAAAAGGAGAAAAGTGAGATATGGGAAGAGTGCGATCGAGACGAGCAAGCATCGAACAAACCCAACAAGGTTCTTGCTATGAAGTCTCGGTAAGCATCAAGGGTTGAAGAATTAAAAGAATTGAATGAGAAAAGGGTGAAAACAAATAGCCCTCCATTTATTCAACCTTAGGCGTAAACCGGTTCAACTCATATGCTACCGATGGTAACATCGGTATTGAAGACAAGACGTCATGGACCCGGTGGACGACCGCACTTCAACTTTCCAAACCACTCAAGTTCCTCTTAAAAGGACTTGTTTCATTCTCACGGGAACCTACATTATCTATCGACTTTCTCTTAGAGATTGTTGATATTGAAGAAGGAGACCTCTCCCTAGTCTCCGGAAAGGGGATCCAAATATGCACAAAATTAAGTCTAGAGCCACGAGATCATCAATAAATCTCATTAGGACACCTTCAATGAAGACTCTGTTTCACACAATGTGGAAAGAGATTATATCTTGAGTCCCACGATTATCCTTGTGGTATTGCCGTAACATCCGAGTGATGTGTTTACATATTCACAATGAAGATGGAAAGCCTTCGAGCCAACATCAAACAAGCTCCCGGTAGGTGGCATGTGAGATCTATTATATGGATCAACCATGTGACAACCGAATGAAACAATGGGGCGATTCAATCTCTTGAATCAATCTGGTTCAAAGTTATGGATTGACGGATACCTTTGAAAACCGGTCTTTGTGCTTAACAACTCTTTCCTTTAGCACATCGACTGTACTCATTTTTCAAACCAAAGGTGGTTTTATGATTGATAATTGATTTTCAATAAAACCTTCGTTGTATTGCAAAAACAATTTCTATTGAGCAATACACGATTGTTTTTCAAATCTCTTTTCATCAATCGCTGGACTTAATATTCATCGGTTCACTCACTCCGTGTTGTCTTCTTTGAGATGTTACGGTTTGAGAACAATTTAGAGCAACCGCTGAAACCCTGTCAAGGAAATTCTTGAATTATACCGATCACAGGCAAGACATGTATCGATCAACGGGAACCGTGGGCCGTGTACCTCAATTCAACGAAGTGATCAAAGACACTTTCGCATGCGATTTATTGCTAACTATTGTATGCGGTACACCCGACGTTTGCGGTGATCGTAATGACGCGTATCCATAGCCGCATGCTCACTTAACACATTCAACTCAAAAGAAATCATGATTAGTGCATCAATGACTCGATATTTTCACTCCATGCTTCGCCACTGCCGCCAATATCATGAATCAACTAAAGCTCCGCTACTCGATGAGAAGATTTCATGATCCGAATGTGAGCATGTCGGTCCGAAAGTCACAACATCACATAATACCAACACCACAAAGGATATCTCGGAGATGTTTTCATAGTCAAGATCTCAAAGATGGCTCATAATTATTATCTCATGGATCATGAATGACCTCCACTTTAAAGTACAAATCTATGGACTTTGAAGCTACACTACTTATGCACAAAGATTGCTAAGTTGTAATATTAAAGTCTACGAGCTCAAGAACAAAGTCAAGAATAGAATGCTAGGATTTGAATCATTAATCAACTTAGCAATCTTTGTGCATATTGAGATTGTTAATCATGATCAAGAACGTGCGTCCTTTGAATCATTAATCAACAATTGTCATATTGAGATTGAGAAATGCAAAAAGGTCAATCGCCAAGTTAATGCCGTGAATGTGAAATTAACCACTTAGCTTGAGAGTTAAAAGGAAAAAATAAAAGTTTAGAAATCACTAAAGAATGCGAATCATAATTTGAAATTGGTTACAAGAATTCTCTTGCAAACAAAGACGTTGGAATAATAAAGTTGATGAACTTCACATAAGTACAACCAGAAAAATCAAGTCTTTAAATGAAGAAATTTCTACTCTTCAAAAAACAACTTGCACCAATCTTGAAAAAGAACAGGATAAGTTGAAAAGTGGTTTTGGAAAACGTGAAGATGAACTTCTTGATAAGATCGTAGACTATAAAGAGAAATCAAAGAATTGGAAAAAATTATTGTTAAGACAGGTCAATCTATTTAGACGATCTACATGCTTACTCCTAAGCCAGGCTCGTTTTATCATAATGCATACAAAATGGCTCTTGGTTATGAAAATCCTTGCAATCTCAAGAAATCTCAGAAGGAACAAAATTGTTTATATAATGGAAACGTTCTTTTTAACGAGCATGCTCCTCCCACTATTTTGATTTTGAAGAAAACTTTGAAACTTGTTGTTAAGAATAGATAAAAATGGAAAGAAAAAGATTATGAAATAAAACCAATTGACTATAAGCTAGACAAACTTTTCAAGTTTTGTTGCACAAAAGAAAAGTATAAAGAACAAGTGCTTTTCTCAAATGCTTTCAAAAGGTCAAAGTTTAAAAAAACGCTTCAAAATCAAGTTTACAAAAAACGAAAGTTGACACAATTTTTTTTAAATGGAAGAGATATCTTCAAACGATACTTCTAAAAAGAGTGTTGTGAGAGGATTTCTAAATGAAGCAAAATCCAGAATTGGGCAACTTCAAAAGATTCTTGAAGAAAAAACCAGATTCACAGTTAACAATTGGAATTCAATTGTTCATCTAGAAAATTAAAAGATGTTTGAAAACAAAATTGATCCTCTAGTTCATCACATTCATGCAAGAATAATTCATTTTAAACAAGAATTTGTGAAAGAAATGGCTGAATTTGTAAAGGACTAAAAATCTCTTGCAAATGAAGCCGATGAATCTCTTGAACAAGTTGAACAAGAAAATGATCATCTTTTTTAAGCAATTGACTACCGATATCATGTCTATAATTTATCAAGCATTCGTGGAAGGTCATGAAAAACTTTAGTCCGAGCACTCCCTAATTGTTTCAAAATATGAAAATGCTCCCATCAAACTTGAAAAGAAAACACGTCCTATTTTAAACGATTAATCGAAAAAGAAAGAATGCATGTATGACAAAATGTCTTACGAGCGTGCTTACAAGGACATGCAAGAGCAAAATGAAGTTCTGTAAGCTCAGCTGGATGAATTAAAAGGGAAGAAAGTGATACTAAATTTGAAAAACCTTCAATTTTGAGAAAATTACCAATTTCTAACATGAAAGGAACACTTCAGTTTCTAAAGACCTGGTTCCTTGCCCAAGTTGTTAAGAAATTGTTTTTGGAAAAACCAGTCACTCCACTGTCTTCGCCTAAATGTGAAAAAGATGTTTTGAAAAGCAAATAAGTTAGTGCACCGCTCATCTAGGATTAGTTCAAAACTTTTTCTAAAACAAGCACCAAAGAGCCTTATGATTCAAATGACATGGTCCACAATCACTATCTAAAAAAAACTATGAAAAAGGCACAAATTCAAAATGATGAAATTCTAAATTCAAAACCTAGTATAAAGCCTTCTACTGTATTACAAAACACTGCTAGTAGTAACAAACAAAAACCTAAAAATACTCAACAAGCAAATAAGGAATGGCTAACATTTAATAGTAGTTGCATAAACCCTAAACCCTAAACCCTAAACCTAAACATTATGTAGACAAATAATGTTGATCAATAAAATATGCTTAAATATCGTTGAATTCATTTTATTGTTGTTGGTTAGCAAAGTCTAAATTATGATTATTCTTTGATTAATCACAACATATAGGTGAAATTAAATGCAATGAAAACAATGTGAGTTGTAGAAAAGCCACCATCGCAAGTTGCGGGTGAAATAAGGTTCCAAAATCAACAATTCCCAAAACATGTCAAATATAGAAGATCCAACTAAACATGTGTTAATTTGTATGTTTCCATGTGATAAAATAAAACTACAATATTAGACAATTTATTGTTGTGGGAATTTATGTGTTGGTAAAACACATGGTTTTAAGGCTTAGCGTCGATTTATGACCAGTCGGATGGGCAAAACGGATCGAACCGAAATCGAATTAGACTAAAATCACGGATCGAGGATCTAATCGAATGTGTTCGGTTCGGTTTAGATTGGTCGGTCCTTCGGTCGGTCTGGTTCAAAAAGGCATTATTGGTCGGTTTATGCGTAGAGTGGACCGGACCGAGACCCAAATAAGAAAAAGGTTGGGACCGAGACCGACCTCGGTCCTTGGTTCGATCGGTTTTGGTTGATCCGTCATTTTAGGGTTTCGATGCTCACCCTACATGGTTCTAAAGGCGTATTATTGCGGCGCCAAGGCGTCGCTAAGGCGTGACCTACACGTTACAAAATAGACCAATGCATTGACTTTAGGCATGGCGTGAGTTAAGACAGGAAAAGGCGCGATTAGGCGTGATAAGACACGCTAACGCGTTTGGCTTGACGGATTTTTTTTATTCAACTCTGAATTTTTTTTAAATGAAGAATATTACATGTAAGAATAGTTATTTAATCTTATTCATTATGTACAACGTTTTTTGTAAACTCGATATATATGAAATATGATATAAATATATAAATATTTTCATATTTTATGACACCATATGTCATACGTTATAAACACAAAAACTTTACTTTAGCCGCTAAAATGTAAGAGTTGATCATGCCGCAACAACACGCTGCGTGCTATTTATAACCTTGATACATCTCTTCTTTGATACAGTTATTGCTAATTAAAAATGATCATTCAGAATGCCAGTTAGTCATTAAACATGAAAAGAAAACATCTTGTATGAAAAATGGGCCCATAAAAGGAAAAAATAATAAAGTTTTGACAAGTTAAATTTTTAGCGGCTATGGAAATCAATTAATTTTTTTATTAATCTTAGTAATATATGTGGAAAAATAGAAGGGGGTTGAATAGTTTTGCCAATTAAAACTGTTTTAAACTATTTAGATCGACTTATGTCAATCTATTTGGATGTGTGTTGGATGTTGACAAACAAGCATATAGAAATATAAACATGTAATGAAAAGATAAAGAGTAAGAAGCACAAAACCATAACGCGAATATTTATAGTGGTTCGGCTACAAGGACACCTTCCTTGCCCTACTCAACTCCCCGAGTCACCTACTCAAGAGTTCGTAATCACTACATAACACCTACTCCTTAGGGTGGAGAAACCTTCACAACGTTGCCTACTCTTTTTCCCGTACTAGGCTAACCACCGGGTTCTTTCACACCAAGGTGAACCACACCTACCACAACGTCGCCTACCCTTTATCCGGTACTTGGCTAAGTACCGAGTTCCATTACAATGGAGGAACTCCTACCCAACACTACACCAATCACCTAACCCCAAAGGAGATCAACTCCTTATTACAACATCATCAAGGATATCAAAATCCTTGGATCCAATACTAATCTATCTTGTACATCGAAACACACCATATCGAATGTACATCTTAGGCACCTTTCACAAATGCCTTTGACTAGATCTTCAAGACACTCTTCACTAATGTCTTGTGACTTGACTTCTAGGCACCCTTAACTAATGCCTACACTATAAACGATCGACACCTTTCACTAATGTCTTCGTCTTGATACTTGAGACATCTTTCACTAATGTCTTCAACGCTACACTTCTTAGAAGAAAGAAAAGAACCATCAACAAGAGGACTTCAGTAGTCTTGATGATGAGGAAGCATGGCAACTCATGGACTTGAGCTTGCTTGACTTCAAAGGTGGTGATCCAGCCTTTAAGAGGAACCTAGAGAATCACACAAAAGAAAAACTACAAACATAGATCACTTGGATCTGGGGTTAGAGAGTTTTTAACTCAAGGGGAAAGTATGTGAGAAAGGGGTGAGAAACAATGAAGAAATGGCTCACTATTTATAGAGAGAAAATGCCTCATCGCTCCCGGATCCCACGGATCCTCCCACAAGGGATCCGTCTAGTGTAAAACTAGGGATCCGTGGGACGCTCCTCTTTGCCCATGGGTATTTTGGTTATGGGTCATGGGTTATGGGTTGATCCATGGGTCTTTTATTAGATACAATGTATCTCATGAGTGCAATGCACCTAGTAAAATGGGTATGGGTCAATACCATGGGTTATGGATATTATCCATATATGACACAAGCATGATGTCATGCAATGGGTTATGGGTCAAGCTCCATGGATATGGGTCATGGACTTTGGGTTGTACCCAACTACATTCAATGTATTTGGTCAATGGGTTATGATACTTAAGTTTCTACCCATTTATATTACCCAATATACTACATACTAGTTATGTGTATATTTTACCCAAATATGTAAACACTAGTTGTTGTACATATGTAATATTAAATCATAAAATCACTTATACTTGTTTTAGTGTTTTATGTGAAAACGTAAGTGTGTTAGAAAACTATTGTCTCAAACCATTTACGTATTTTATTTGTTTCGTTAACATGATTTTACGTTTGTTATCGACAAAACATTAGAAGATCGTAAAATTTAAATAAACGTTTTTACTGCTTATTTGTATTAATAATCTCCCCCTTTTTGTAGTTTTAAAAAAAAAGCTAAAATTCATAAATGTTTGAATTTGTAGTTTTTACTTTCTTCTCCCCCTTTTTGTCGAAACAAAAAGAGCTCCGAAAGGAAACTAACACACTGTTTAAAAAAAATAATGTGAAAAATAGAAAAGAAAGAAAAAGTAGAGAGCAAGTAACGGGAAAGGATCTCGTCTTAACTCCCCCTTGACTAGTCCATCCCTATGTGAGGGCATCAAGAAAAAATAATACTAAGCTAGTTCATTTGCAAAAGGTTTTGTCTATGTGACGAATATGCCCCCCCTTGATGATTGCGGCTTTGCAAAGGGACGTCATGAAATGTAATCCTAAAACTGCAAGTGATTTTGCAATGTATTGCTTTGACACAAAGCTCCCCCTAGATTTAGGGTGTCAAAGTCTTTATGTGTAAATTGAATAACAACAAAACAAAAGTTAGAAAACAAGTATAATGCATAATTTCCTGCAAATATGACTCAAGTTAAAAAAAATAGTTTTCTGTCTCACGGTTCCCTCCTTGTAGGGATCCGTCTAGGCGAATTTCAGGGATCCGTCTGTCTGATGAGTGAATTCAGCAATGGTGATATAAAAATAATGTTAACATCAAAGTGAGATATGTATTATACAACATAATGATATACTCAGAAATATAACAAGTAGCATGTAATTTCATTTAATAAAACTAGACATATGATATACATGACTCTAAAAACTAAGAAAATGAACGATACATGACTTGGAATTACTAGACTTATCTAAGTAATGCTTGATACTAGGACACCACTAAAATCCTCTAGCTCAAGTTTGTTTAGGTTTAATCTCGCCGAAACGCTCGAGGAGATAATAAAACATGAAACGTTGATCTTCCGCACTTCATGTATCAAACTTTCAACATGTTGACAATGATAGCAATCTTTGTCATGGCTAGGTAGTGGTGGTGGAAGAAAAGAAATTGCTTGATGTAAAGGATCAAGTGAAGCGGGTTGGGGAGCCCCAAACGACGGAGGAATTGGTGGAGGCACATATGAAGATGGCTCGACCAAGAATGATGGTGGTGGTAGAGAAGTGTCAACTTCCATATGGTCGGGTGGTTGACTTTGATAATTTCTCATAATTCAAATGGGATTATATGATAGTGACGGTGAAACGGAAGCCGAAGCTAATGTTGACTCAACACCTTGATTTTGAACCATTATTCCTCTTAATGAGGAGAATGTTGCTGGTAGGGGAGGATGAGACGGCCTAGGAGGCAAATCCTATAAATTGTAGAGGTATGGTGATGATATTGGAGTTGTGAATGAGATAGCTCTAGGAACCAATGGTGATGGTTTAGTGGAGATGGGATTGTTTGGCCTAGGAGGTATGGTGGTGTTTGGCATAGGTAGTTTTGTGGGTACTATCCTTTTAGGGATTGGTTTGATTGGTGGAGGAGAAATCCTTGCATTAGTGGACTTGACCGAAGATGATTCAGTTGAAGAGATTTCGTGTACAACACGAGCAATTTTCTTGGGTGGTTCTTTGGTGGATGAGATACCACTTGGAGCTTTCCTCATGATGAGATGATTTCAAGAGGTTTGTAAAGATTTCTAAGAGCTGAAAATAAGGATGAAGATGATGACTTTAGGAGTCCTAACTGTTAGGTCACCATATTAGTAACACAAACATCAATATAAGAAATAGAGAAGAGAAGTGATCGGATGAACACGTTAAACACACACACGTATGAATGAGGAATGTTATGCGTAGAGTGAATGAGTAAAATGAACAACCAACCCTCAAGTGAGGGTTTACAAGGATTATTTATAGGAAGGAACTAGGGCAACATGCAAGTTCCCTTCCTTTCCTTTACGGGCTTGGGCCAAGGCTCATGAGCTTTCTATATAAGCCTTGGCATGATTACTAACATAAAAGCCATATTAAGCTAACTATTACATATTAATTACTAACACTTGAAATGTAGTTTAGGAGTGATTCCAAAAATCTCCCCCTAAGTGTTAGTGATTGATAATATAAACGTTGAAGGTGCTGATGTAATAGTAGATTTGACATCTTCTAACATTCTTCTTTCTTGTGAGAAGAATTGCCTCGATTCGAACAATCTCCCCAGTGTAGAGAAATTGTTTCATTTGAAAAGTTCAGCTTTGACGTCATCATTATCTTTGTTACGTGATCTTTGTTCTTTGTGATGGTAGTGATAGTATGTTGTTGTTGTTCGCATCGGGCTCGCTACATTGCTCCGGTGTCTCCACGCCTTTCTCCAACATGCTCACACGCCTTTGACATTGGATTACGATCGATGTAGTTTTCTTAGTCTTTAAACTTTGTAGATTCTTTGACTTTGACGAAGAATCATTCGACTTTGTGTTGCCTTTTGAGAGAACTTCAATTAGTGATGTTGTTGGTATGAGCATGTGAAGAATCGCACGATCCGTCCACTCCGTAACTTCCATAAGAAGAAAACATAAGAAAGGTTAGTGATAAGCGATTCCAAGACTTACAAGTTTGAACTTCGAGTGTTAATGACATAGTGTGAAAACACAACTCGATTCTCACAATGGTTGTTCTGAACCTGAGTCCCACAAGTGAGATAACGCGATGTACCAAAGTACACCTATAGATTCGGATGAGTCATTGAGGTACACAAGCCCTCACGACGTAGACCGCTTGAGACACACTAAGCGTAATCCACGGGAGTTACCAAAGTGACTTCTTTGTCTGTGGTTGTTTGATGTTGACCAGTGCGGAGTTTCCATTCAATCACTAAGGATCACATATGTGAACCTCTCATAAATGTTCTCAACAGATTGCTAAGATCTTTGAAGGACACGATAATATATCACTTGCGTTCTTATAGTTGAACGACAAGCGATGATTTGTCAAGTGTACCTAAGAGATCTTTTGATGAATCTTCTGGCTCTAGACTCAATAGTGCACTTTGGTTTTCCTGAGCAGAGACTAAGGAGAGGGTCTCCTTCTTCAATACCAACAATCTCTAAGAGAAAGCCGATAGTTTACGTAGGGTTCCATGTGAGAATGAAACAAGCTTCTGTTGGGAGAAACTTGAGTGGCTAAGAAGGCTTAGTGCATGCGTCACTGGGTCCATGAAGACTTTTATCTTCAATACCGGTGTCATCTAGTGAAGACCAAGAGCATATGAATTGAACCCGTGTCCGCCCTAAGTTGAATAACTGAGGGCTATTTCTTTTCACCCTTTTCTTTGCATTTCTTTTAATTCTTCAACTCCTTCTTTCTCCTATTCTCATATTCTCCTTTTATAATCATACCTAGGGACTTCTAAGTACTAACTATTTGTGATGTCCTTGGGTAGATCCTCCGACTCTGGCGGATCATAGGACGGTTATTCCTAACCTTAGTCACCTTATAACTCCATGACTAACCTATGTTGCCACAAAACCATTTTCTTGAAAATCTCTCAAAGTGTTTGTGAATGAAAACATTTTGTACCACTGTGAGAGTTTTATCTTTTAGCGTAAATACTCCCCTCCACACGTGCTTAAGTGTTTAGGCAATCAGACCGTGAGAGAAGAGCTCGACTTCGAATTGATCGACTCAAGATAGACAATCCCCCGCGAGACACGGTTACGTTGCATAGTTAAAGAGGTACATTGACAACTTTTAGGTGACAAATAACTCTAGTAACTACCTTGAAGGTGTGAACAAACCTCGAAAGGTTGTCAAACCCGTCAAAGTTCATGTCTATCAAGAGTTCCTCGAATAGGTACAATCTACTCGGATAAGTCTAGGAAGACAAATCTTTTCGATTTATGACAGTTTAGAGCTCGTCAATTCATGGGTTAAGTCTTATCACACGAAGATTCAATAGCAAATCAACATATTTCTTATCACATTAATTTTCTCCCCCTAAAAAATGGCATATAAATGTTATTTTTGATAACGTTTTGAGATTAAATATGACCATTTCGAGTTTTGTAGGAAGATTATCACGAAGAACAATTTATGAACAAAGTTTTTAAGCAAATACTCCCCCTCAACAAGTGATATTAACTTTTGAGGTTTTGAAAAATCATAAGGGGAAGTACTTGTTCTTTTGAGCAAAACCTTTTAAAAGTGAAAGGTTTGATAAGTTTTACTCAAAAGTAAGAAGCTTTCGCTCCTTTTATAAGGATTGTGGCACTGAAGCGTACCACAGGGTCCTTTCATTACAAGAACGGGTTACACAAGCCATTGTTAATTAAATAATCACACATCCAAATCTATATTGAAAATGAAACAGTTTAAGGGTACCGGAGATTCGGGTAGTCCAAGCAATAATGCCGTGAATGCGAATCGGGCGTTGATAGCTTGTGAGAGCAATCCGGACGACCACCTACAAAGCTCTCCAATGTTCGAATCGGTCCCTTCGTACCACCGCTCATCGATCCGAGTGATGATCCTCTTAACATCCCTTTTCTCCTTAGAATTCCATCTCTTCTTGACCGATGCCTTCATGTATCTCCTTTAACCGATAAGCTAACCCATCCATGACTTTCTTGATGTGTGATCTCCAAACTTATGAAGATCTCTACACGCCATCAAGCAGTTGCGATGTAGTTCACTATGGTAAACTACTCCAAGCGGTTTGCTAATGAGAGTGTATTGTGGAAGATGGTTGATGTCAGGAAGTTCTAGCTGAGGTCTGGTGAAATTGACACGTGTTTGATATGATTCAACGGCAAGTTGCAAGTCTTCTACATGTTCCTGGATCACTATGCTTCTGATGAAGATGAGCACGGACTTGATGTATTCACGTTGGATTTTAGTCGAGAATTGTCTCATTCTTCCCTGTACCTTGGCAAGGTACATATCTTCAATGTCGTTGAGAGACAAATTCTGAAAGTCCGCTTCACAGAAATCATAGTCCCTTTCGTCTTGTCTTTCAACCATGATATTCTTGAGGAAAGTGTAATCCCATTTAGACGAGAGAGCTACATGCTTAACAACAACGATCCCTTTATCATTGACACTTCATGTTTAGACCTTGAACTGGCGACTTTTGTAGTAGATTCTTGTGTTCCGCCAATGGTGAATCCCATACATTGCATCGATGTCATACTGTTCCACGTTGTTGGCAAACATGTGAGTAGCCTTTTCCTAGATGGCTATGCAGTTGGAGTATATGGCTGCCGGGAACGGAAGTATAAGTGATGTAGCGTATTTCTTTGAACCATCGCTACCGTGTAGAAGAAATTCCAGGTCATTGTTAAAGAAGTATCGTAATGGAATCTTAGGTTGATATGGTTGGCTAATTGTTGGTAGAGGTCTAGTCCCAGTCGGTTTAGTATGGAGCCTTGTCATTTCTGGTGAAGTCAATGTTTGCTTCACGGTTGAGCCAATCAATGTTGTTAGACATGGATCGTGCTATGTTTTCAAGATGATATTCAACTTCAATAGCACTTTCTGAGCTGTCTTTGAGCAGTTGAAAAGCTTCATTCTTGATGCGTTTTAACTCGACCGCCATCTTCTTCACCGAAACTTTTCTTGAAGTAACTTAGGATGCTCCAATGTACGACCTTCTACCATATCTTGATCATCGCTAGGCGGAATAGCATCAACAAGTGTAGAGAACCAACATACTCGGTGTCATCTTCGTCAGCCATGAGACGACATCGACCTTAGGCGACTTCTTCTTCTTCTTGGCCTAGATGAGGATGCTGGTTTCTTTGCTGAAGCGAGAGAGGTGGGTTGTTGTTGGGGCTCAGGGACTTCCTCATCGTCACCACCAGTGTATTCGAAATAATCACCGGTTTTCTCTGTCTGGGGTGGTAACTCAGAGTCCTGAGGTTTGTCAGCAGAGCTTGGTGGAGATCTTCTTGCAGTTGGAGTCCTTTGGGGTGGAGGTGGCATGGAGGATGATTCACCAGTTTTCTTTGGGCGTTTAGGCTCGTTATCTTTATCTTTATCCTTATCTTCATCGTCTCTTGGACGCTTAGGCCTTTCAGCTTGCTCCTTGCATGAAGTCTTGAGTTGATATTCCAGTAGTGCCTCAAATAGTTTACTTTCATTAGAGGTGAAAGTTGCAGATCGTTGAGACATTTGTAGCACCATCTTGGAAATCAACTCTGCATCAGAGAGAACTGCAGGCTCCATTGGATTGATCATCATTTTCACCGGAGTGGATTGCATTGTTTGCTTGACGAATTTCATGAGATTTGGATAGAGTCGTCTGTAAACATCTCCTTTGTAACTCCGTGAGCAAATGTCGAGTAAGAACTTGTGAGTATAGCCCCTAATCATTTCGCTCGGTTCCCTTGGACATCACATTGCATGAACATCTGGATATACTCCTTTCACTTGACATCTTGTCTATCTCGTCATTTATAAGATTGATACTGTCAGCTAGTTGATTCAACTTCTTGTTGGTCACGTCTTTCTTCCCGACACCTTCACATGCTTTGACAGTCTTAGTTTTAGCCCGGGATATCCAAGAGTCATTTGGTTTCTTCACGATTTAGATTTGGATCTTGTTGTTCCTTTGGATGGTGGAGGTGAAGAGTGAGAGGACGAGTCCGATGATGAGGAGACGTGAGGTGACTCCGGGTCCTTAGGTGGCTCGAAGTTACCTCCTTGGAGTGTGGACCTGTCTAGAAGAAAATTATCATAATCAAGATCTTCATCATTTCGAGACTAAGCCATTTCATCGCCCTTAGTATCATCACCGTGAATTTTCTCGCCTTTTCCATGTCGGTTCCTCTATGTCATAGTTGATGGAATCCTCTATCCGCCTTTGTTGTTGTTCGTGGGTGGTGGTACCAGTTTCCTTATCGGGTTGATTAACCGCATCGGAAATTGGTGTCGCTTGCGTTCCTCCAGGGCCACGAGTTTGATCCCGCACGAATTCATCGACAAGATATTTGAGTCTGAGGTTCTTCAACTTCTTTTGATAATCTTTTTCTTCGTCAAATGGTTCTTCTTCAAAACATTCCATATAATGCTCAAGCACAGGAGTTTTCCCTTTTCCTTTATCAGCTTTTGGACTGGGAGGTTTTGCTACTTGTGTGTCATTGGTTGGAGTTTCAGAGTAGAAAACCTCTTCATCTGATTCAGTATTCTCAGAGCTTTCATCCACTAGCTTTTGTTGCGGTTCAGGCTTGGGAATAGGAATAGGAATGGCTTCCTAGAGGAACTTTCCTTTTGAGAGTATGTGACCTCTTAGGAAACTTTCTCGACTCTCGGTGCTTGTAAACTCCCTGATCGTCTCTCGGTTTTCCTAGTAGGAGTACCAGAGGACATTTCATCAAGAAAACCTACTTTGCCTTCATCAACCACTACCGATACCTTTTGTATGAATGGAGTTGTTTGACCGCTTGATTAGAAGGTGATCCGCAACACCGCACCTTGTTTCTTTGTTGTAGATTCGTTAAATGATCGTGAGTGTAGGATCATACAACATGGAGTGATTGTTGGGGTCATTGGTTCTCGAGGGATATCGAGATTATACCCTAAAGCTCTTTGGATCAACATTTGGTATATCCGATATATGGGATCTTGGAGCCAAGCTTTTAAGGAATGACATCATGTCATCCCATACCGAGCTTCAACTTCAATGTGTTTCATGTTGACCAAAGCCCAAAAGATCCGTAGTTCCATGAGCTTGGGATGCTCATAACCACTATCACGCCCGTAAACGGATTTGGTGATGATAATGTGAGGGTTCTCCATGGTTGAAGAATATTCTTAAGATCCACGTATGAATGCTTTGTGATTACTCCCGAGCTTCGTCATAACCAATGTCGATCATGAATTGCGAAATGACCTCTTGATTGGTGTGGCATTGTATTCGGTTGGCTCGATGGCGGGAATGAGAAGAACAGCCCTTAAGTCTGCTTTGGTGTGATGGTGACTTGTTTATGGTTGAGCGTCACCGTCACAACATTTGAACCTTTGATCTTTCGCATTGTATGCCGTAATCGTGAATGTAGATCTCCGCAACATCGTAGCGTAATTGGTGAGCATGTTACGATAAGGGTGATTCTTCGTAATGTCCACAGCTATTAAACAAGAAGACTCGAGCATGTGAGACTATCAAAATCAACACGAAGGTTATTCTTTCCGATCTTCATTGGATAGCCATTAGGAAGATATCTTCAACGGTGAGAACGTTTGGTGCTTCCACGCTTTGCATTTGAGCGTCCATGTCGTGATCCGAAGATACTTAGCCAAAAGAACCAACATATCAAAAGACATTACGTTAGTCAACATATGGTTTTATTGTCTAATTATTGAATGTAATATGTCGATGATTGTTACGAGTCCAATGTCACTTGTTAGTCCAATAGTCCAAAGACGTCGTGATAAGTTTCATGAGTTGATTAACTTCACGTATTAAAGTCTATGTTTTTCACTTATTTTTCACAACTTATTAAACATTTAAGCTTATTAGTGACATTATTGGTTTCGTGGCGTTATGATTTATTTATTTACAAGTTTGCACGCGTAAAAATTCATAATTAAGGTTAAAACTAGGCTTAGGCGTAGAAATGGCAAGCTTATGCGTAAACATGAGTGATTATAGGAGTAAACGTAAGCTTATGCGTAGGTTACTGACTTACGCGTAAGAAATATTACGCGTAGGAAAAGAGGGCCTTATGCATAGAGCTTACGCGTGGCGTATATGGAACCCACAGCGTAAGGCTTACTCGTAGTGTGAACCTTATGCGTAGAGGTTATTGTGCACGATATCCTTCACAGGATACGCCAGAGTCCCCAATGTAGAACCTTCACGCGTAAATGTTACGCGTAAGATTTCTCTTCGATAACATGCTACGCGTAAGGTGATCCTTATGCGTAGATGGAAAGTAACCTTGATTCTGAGTTATACATACGTTGAAACCTGAAATAAATTCATCATAACACCAACATTATCATATATATCCAATCCTTTTCAGGTCTAATCATGGAAACACATTCATTCAGTTATGCGAAGAAATACTAGTTACGCGTAAACTCAAAACCCTAAATCTTAAGAATTACAAGTAAGCAATTTAACCATGGGAAATGCACTAAACTTGTTTTGGTAAGTCTAAGAAGCCTAGAGAGTTGTTTTATCCAAGTTATAACATCAAAATCTAAGCAAATAAAAAATACCCAATTCTTATGAACATAAACCCTAATTTCCAATTTATAAGCAATTAGTGTTTCTGGGTAAATTCCAAGCATGGATATGGTCAATTAAACTTGTAAACAACATCATATGATTGTCTTTTTAACCAGAAACTTTCATAATTGAAGATCCCAAACTTACGCTTAAGAACCCTAAATTGAAAATCGTCCAATTCATGTTTCTGTGTGGATTTGAATGATGAAAATGTTTATAATAAGAACATTTGAGCCTTTTAACATCATTTTTATTAGTCCAAACACACCAATGAAGCATTTGTGTTCACGGCTTACGCGTAGAATAAAAATCTTCCTCAAACACAATATTGAACCGTTGGATTCTCAAACAAATCAAAACCCATGTTTGTTTTAACCAAAAGATTGATAAAACACTTACAGATAAGAGATCAAAAACAAGGATTTGTCGGATGAATATTATGCGTAGGATTGGGTAGTTGGAAAGTAAATGAGTTGAAGTTAATGTGGAAGAGATATTTTGTTAAAAAAGTTTGAGCTTTTGACAGTTTTAGTCCTTCCACCTTAACCATTTACAACCAATACTCATAACTTCCATTTTGGTTACCAAACGAGAATATTTGGAAAAGAACATTGACGACACTCCCCCTCGACTTTAAGAAATAATGAAATTTTATAAATATGAGTTCGAGGAGTGTCAGAAAACCATAAATGTGACCACCATTTTTAAAGAAAACAACCATGATAAGGTAACATGCAAGTACAGGGTTTTATGAAACCGAAAAATATTTGCTTTCTCCCCCTCAACACTTGATAAAAAAAATACTGAATTTTGAAAGATTAGAGTGTTGACGGAAGATTTGTACTTGCCATGTTAAAAGAAATATAGATACAATAATATTTTGTTGTTTTATCGATTTTATATTTTGTATTTTGTTTTTGAAAATTATTTAAAAAGGAGTTTTGTTGTTTGGTGGTTTTAAGAATGTTTTAAGAGTTCATACGGTTCCTCTTGAGTCAAACACCGCATACCAATCCGTGGACCAACTCATTAAACCTAGCAGAGCCAAGGCTTTGGTGAGGAGATCCGCTAATTGGTATTCAAGTACCACAAAGTATAATTCAACTGCACTGCTCCACGTGCTCCTTGATGAAGTGATATCAAGATCGATGTGCTTTGATTTCGAATGTTGAGCAAGTGTTGCACGAGATCGCAATAGCACTCCGATTGTCGCATACATCGATCTGTCAAATACATAACCATAGTCTTTGAGTTTTGTTCTCATCCTAATGACTTGAGCACAACACGCCGACATGGCTACATATTCGCCCGGTTGAGACGGTGTGTATAATCCCGCTTCTTCGATTGCCATGACACCAATTTATCACCAAGAAATAGTAATGCTCCTGAGGTACTTTTTCGTGAATCTAAGCATCCTGTGTGATCAGCGTCTGAAAAAGCTATTAGTTCAAAACCAGAATCCTTTGGATACTAGATTCCCAAATTAATGGTTCCCTTGATGTATCGTAGGATTCTTTTAGCCTCTTAGAGGTGAGTTTCAGTTGGTCTCGATCGATAACGGGAGCAAAGATATACTGCAAACACAATATCAGCCCGCTATTTGTTAGATACATGAGAGACCCATTGATACTACGGTATTTGGTAGGGTCCACCAATTTCCCATGTAAATCGGTGTCTAGCTTGGTATGAGCCATTGGTATGGCATATGTGTCACGCTTTGCATTCCAAATTTGTTTAGAAGTTCAAGGGCATATTTGACCGACTTAAGAAAATACCACGGGTGATTGATGAACTTGCGGTCCTAGAAAGAACGTAAGTTCACCCATCATGGACATTTCAAAATGTTTCTTCATTAGTTTTGCAAAAGCGATTGAGTACTTTTATGTGTTGACCCAAAATGATGTCATCCACGAATTTGAACAATTAAGATGTGTGCTCCGTGATATTGTATGAAAAGAGTTGGGTCAACCGAACCTTTGGTGAAATTATTGGCAATGAGGAAGGATGATAACTTATCGTACCATGCCCTTGGAGCTTGTTTGAGACCATCTGAGCTTTGTTCGGTTGGTAGACGTGGTTCGGGAACTCGATCAACGAATCCTTCCGGTGGCCAACATAGACTGCTTTTCGGTGACCATTTAGAAAAGGCTTTGACGTCCATCCGAAAGACCGTTATATTCATATGAGCGCGAGCGCTGTAAATGTCTCGAAGCGACCTCAAGATGAGCAACCGAGCGAATGATTCTTCAAAGTCAATACCTATTCCTGTCTATAACCCTTAGCCACCAGACGTGACTTGTTTCGATTACGTTCCCATCAAGATCCAATTTGTTTTTCCAATCCATTTGAGACCAATGACGTAGACCCCGTTGGTCTTTCAACCAGCTCCCATACTTCAAGACATTTAAACCGATTAAGTTCTTCTTGCATGGATTCAATCCATTGTCTTTGGTCATTGCGTCTTTAATGTTTTTAGGTTCGATTAGCAGAGTGAGTGCATAAATTCAATGTTCACCATCTCGTGTGAAGACGTTGTCTTGTTACGACGGGTTGATTTGGGTTACCAATAATATTCTCAAGAGGATGGTCTTTGTCCAACGATGTGTTGAGGTTGATGTTGGTACACATTGTGCGATTTTGAGGATTCAAATGGCTTGTAGATAATTCGCGACATCGATGCGCGGTTTCATTGGCAAACGGGTTAAAAACGATTTGGATCAAAATCTGCGGTGGGGTACTTCATTGTTCGAACATCATCACCGTTCAACTTCGTTGAAGCGGTTTGTTCAACTGTTGTTGTAGAGTCAATCGGTGGTGCTTCTTCAACGATAGTTGTTGTAGCAGTGTATAAGGTATTGGAATATGATCAGTTGAGCAATGGAAACATTGGATACACCGAGCATGTTCATCAATGTCATCACTAAACAGTAGAGCAAATAGCTTTCGATTTGTTGACGAGTAAGTCGGGGCTTGGTTCGGTGATGATGGGGTTTGAGGAAGTTTAAACGGTTATGACCGGTTCCAAGTCATATGCTCGAAGCCATTTCGTAAGCTCATCAAAATTTGCATGAATTGTTTCCATAACTCGCTTTGTACGACGATTCCGCATCCGAAACCCTAGAATTTTCACAATATCCTATAAAGACTCCAATGTTAGCTTTGGCTTTGAGCTTACCAAAGTCATCACGATCATTATTTGGATAACAAAGGGATCCAAATACATGAAAGTGTTTTAGATTTGGTTTATGGTTGTGGATAAGTGTTGGATCGATGTACTCTAACCAAACTAACTTAAATAGCTTGTTAAGGTTTAATAACCTCGGATAAATCCTAAGTTATTAATAGAGAAACACTGAGCAAACTCTATTAAGTATGCGGAATTTACTTAACAAAGCTAAGAAGAATAACTTTAACTATGAACGATTTTATTAATAACTCTAACTCTGCTTATTATGCAGATCTTTAACAACTCTAATAATATCGAACTTCTCTTTAAAACTCTAATAAAATCACGTACGAATTATGCCAATCTAGGGGTCCTTTTATAGACTCAAGGATACCCTAGTCGGTTTACAATATGTATCCTTGTACGTCAAGTAATCTAACATAGAATATTCTAGAATTACAAGACTTTCTATAAACGAATAAAACAGTTCTTTGATCTTGCAGTACTTTGACCTCGTATGCATGCTTTGACTTTACCATTAAGCAAGACTTTGACTCTTTGACCTTTCAAGATTTTATAGTTTACAATGCTTTATCTTTCGTAAAACTCATCAATCTTGAGACTTTCATATCCCAACAATCCTCCCTAACTTGAATTCTACTTGATTGACTTCAAGTTCCTTTGTAAAGTTATCTTTATCGACTTCATCTTTGAAAACAGATTGTGTCTTTATCTTTGGATTGTATCTTTGTAGATTTTATGCATAGTCAAAGTATCTTTAGAAATATTCTTTACAAAGATCATCCAAGAAGCTCCATCTTTTCAAAGAACACAAAGAACATATGACAATTTGTACATTAATTCGCTTTTGTTGCAAACTATTCTCATCACTTTCGGTGTGTTAACTCTTGTGAGAGGTGAATCATTGAAAATTTAATGGATTTAGATCTCTTTACCAAAGCCATTAACTCGGAGTAGCCAAATGTTTTGGTGTGTAAGACCATGGTACCTTGATAACCATATGATTTTTAGCAAATCATCGCCTATCAATGATTTGATTTGTCTTTACCAAAAGTGCACCTTACGGACTAGTTAGTTCTTTCATCACGATGAACTAATTACCATATAATGGTTTTTCCGACCTTTACCACAAGCCATTTTCTTGTGGGCTAGCCAACTCTTCACATTATCGATATGGTGAGTTGATTACCATCCAACTTATTAGCAAGTTGTCAACTAAAAGCGGATTTGATATATCTTTACCAGAGCCGTTTGCTCATGGATTAGTCAATCCTTTTGTAACCATGGTGGATTGATAACCTATTGATGTCATCATCTCAAAAACCATTTATTCAACCTTTGTTTCAAAATTATTTGTTACTTAACAAAAGTTTTCTTCAAAAATCACTTAATTGGTTAAAAGCTGCAAGCAGTACTTTGATTAAAGTACTGTTTGATCGAAAATAATTTATTCAATTAAGTCTCATACCAGTTATTCATTATCTTCTGCAATAGTAGTCCAGTTGATAAATAAATTGATGACCATACAACCAATTTCATTGTCCTCTTCAACCTGCATTCCATGCTCTAGCATCCTCCTCATAAGATCGATCGTAAGAGGATATCTTCTATCAAGAAACATATGAATCATTGTGCCATTTTCCAACTCTAGAACATGAACTCCAGTTCTTCAAAAATCTCCAAAGAAACAATTTCCCGCCTTTCTTGATTTTCCAAATTTCATCACTACTCTGCTCATCGGTTTCCCATGCAGTTGTGAGATCTCCCAAAGAAACTAAACACATTCCTTCTAAAGGATGATGTTCAAAATACTCTTTCACCACATGATATAAATAGAATAGATCCACTCTATCTATTATATGCAATAAATCCCATAATCTATTGAACACTCAAGCTTCTATCTTCTCTATGAAACATCGATAGCTTCCTTCTTTAGATTCCATAACTTCAAAAGTAGTAATCGAGATCTGTTTCATCTTCATGTCAACATCTTCTCTCGGAATATTCAAAATCTACTATTACGAGATAATTTCTTAATTCATCCTTAGTTTCAAATCTTAACTCAACTTTTTCTTTCTTTGAAAAGCTGCTTATCTTCAACATCGCTTTTCCTTTTCTTTTAAACTTTTCTTTCTTTCCGCTCACCAAGTAGCTTCATCTTTATAATCTTTAATACTTGCAACATCCTTCTTATAAGCTTACGTCTCAAAGATCATATAATCTTTTCATATCAACATGCTTCAACACGCAATCCTTTATACCTCGACTTTTCAAATAAGCCATCATTTCATTTCTTTCTTTAGCAAGATTTGGTTTTCTAAGCATAAAAGAAACAGAACAGTGACTCTAAATGTTCACTAGCTTCACATTCAATTCCTCATCCAACTTCTTAATGCTTCTATTCGAGCTTCTTTAGATTCCTTATCTTCTCCGCCTTTAGCATTTATTTCCTCTTGAATCTTTCTAGTCGCTTGTTCATTCAAAGCATCTTGAGCAACTCTTAACGTGCTAAAGTTGGTTTCTTCTTCTTAACTCCTACCAAAACACCTTTTCCTTTATCCTTAGGATCAATAGCAGTTGAGAAACTCTTGATTGTTCCTCTTCTTGCACTCTGGAATAGAAATGTACTTGGCTTTGATAAACCGTCCAAAATAGTTGCAATAAATTCATCATCACTAGCAAGATGTACCTATGAGGTGTATCGACTTCTTCCGTATAGCAGTTGTTGAGGACCACTTGTTCTTCATGAGGAATAGTTGAAGGACCAACTTCCTCTTCAAAATCTAATACCCTTGGTGTAACCAACTCTTGTCTGTGAGTACCAAGAAAGCGAGACTTTGTTGTTCAATACCTTGATCTTGGACCTTTCTTCTTCAGTACTTTCAATAACAACATGTTCTTCAGTACCTTGAGTTCTTTATCCTTACCAACATCTTCTTTCAAATTCTTTTCTTCTAAATTGCTCCCCAATTGGACAGAAAATAGTTTAGGAACCGTTTTGCCTTTGTTTTTCTTCTTAAATTGCCTTCGGCGCTTGTGTTCTTCCTTAACCCATAAGCGATAACGTTTGATAAAAGGTGTAACAAAATTCTTCAACCTTTTATACTTGAGCATCAACCGCTTAATCTGTTTTACCCGAGCCTCAGTAGTCTTCTTCAACTTGACCAACTCCCTTGTCAAAACATAATTATCCAACGTTAACTCGTCAGGTGAGAGAGTATGAGAAGCATCTCCTTGAACTGGTGAAGGTTCCTCTGGTGAGAATCGAAACAAATTGTTGAGAAGGTGAACTCGCAACTTCTTGAACTTCAACACTTGGGAAGCGGACCTTGAGTTGCAGAGACCTTCTTGAGATGCAAGACCTTGAGAAGATGCAAGACTTTGAGAACAAGATTGCGGATGCAAGACTTGCTTGGTGCAATACCTTCACCGTTGTCATCATCCTCAAGATCGGCTCTAACGACTTGAACAACTTCCATCATGGAAGTAGTTAAAGGAGTATCTGGACCTCTGAATAGATCACTCCTTCTCGCCATAAAGGTAAAATTTTTGCTTGTTGTACAATAACAGAAGTAAATCAGAGGCTTTGGTACATCGACAAGTTGTTTGTTCGAGAAAAACTTGAATAAACACAGGATACATTAACCATTTGGATCCATGAGTGATGTGAAAGCATGCCATCTAGAATCGACCTTGAAAAATTGAAATACGATCGTAGCCAATCCCACCATAGCGGATGCTATATTTGATCCAAATTGCTCCCATGAAGTACTTTTAGCACTAATACAATGTAGCAACACATGTATTAAAAACTTCCATTGAGGACAAAATAGTTGTTTCGTAAAGTTTGTTCATTAAAGACCCTTCATAACCAAGATGCCCAAAAGTTTCCCAAATCAACTCCTTAGCAAAACGAATAGCCCTTCTTCATCGTTAAACAATAAGTCTTCTCGAATAGAGGCTTGATAATCTTCACTGTACTTCCAACAACTGTAGCCCTAATATAAAATTCATCATTCTACATATTATCCTTGCAAGAGCCCAAAATTCTTGAATCCATGGTTCAATGATATCCGCCCACTAAAAGAGCATAAGCGATTGGCGACCCGGTGAGATAATCAATAATATCATGAAAAGCCTCATTATCTTGATCTTATCTAAATTCGCCACCATATTGTGCTTTGAAGCGATGGGACGATTCACCATTATTGAGTATGGAAGCACAATTAAAGATAGAATCGAATAATAAAGAGATGGTGAGAGAAATATGGAAAAGATATGATAATATCAAGATGAGAGGAAAATCGAGAGTAGTTATATATAGGTGAGATTTGAAAAATCACACCCATCATAACAAAGTTACCGTTAGTAGAATTACCCTCAATATTACCGTTGGAACAAGTGCTTAATAAGACAAACAAGACTTTCCGTGTGCAATTCTTTCCCAAGCAAGACTTTCCAAGCAAGCTTTCATAAAAATAGTACTTTTCCAAAATCCTCTGTAGAAGCTAAGTATACATAAATATCCTCCCCTCAAACAGTACACAGGACTATACTAATACTAATAGTCCTCCCCTTAAATGTAGCTTAGTAGTTAATCATGCCAATACTTACCACCAAGTGATTAAATCTTGAAACATCAAAGCATTTGGTGAGTAAGTCAGCTACATTATCATCCGTGTGAACCTTGACCACATTAATGAGCCTGTGCTCATAGCAATCTCTGATAAAGTGATGCCTAATTTGAATGTGCTTGGTCTTGGAATGATAGACTGGATTCTTCACAATACGATAGTACTCTCATTATCAATATTGATAGGAGTATTCTTGAAGTTGAACCCATAATCCAAGAGTTGATTTGCATCCATGAACTTGTCCACAACAACTTGCGCAGACTACATATTCGACTTCTCGTAGATGATGTTCTTTGCAATTGTTTGCTTTTACGCCATGAAACTAATCTTCTTCCAAGATATTGGCATCCACCATGGTTGATCTTACATCATAATTATCACCGCATAATCACTATCGAAAAAGCCTCTAAGTGAAAAGGTGAGTCCACAGGATACCACAACCCTAACTTAGGTTGTTGTTTCAAATAATGTAAAATTCGCTTCACCGCATTCATATGAGAAATCTTTGGTGAGACTTGATATCTTGCACATAAACAAGCGCAAACATAATATCGGGCCTTGATGCGATGAGATACATAAGACAACCAATCATTGATCTATATAACTTGACTTCAACTGGGTGTCCATCTTCATCCTTGCCCAATGAGTTAATTGATTTAATAGGTGTAGTGACGGACTTCGATCATCAAAATTAAACTTCTTAAGTATGTCGATACATACTTGTCTTGACTTATGAAAATGCCTTCCTTTGACTGCTTAACTTGAAGTCCCAAAAAGAAATTTAACTCACCCATTGAACTCATTTGAAATTCCTTCTGCATCAGCTGCTCAAACTCCTTAACCATAGATTGTTTGGTAGCTCCAAAGATGATATCATCAACATATACTTGAACTAACATGATATCCTTCTTTTCTCTTTTGATAAACAAAGTCTTGTCAATCGCTCCCCTTCTGTAACCATGTTGTAATAAGAATGTGGAGAGCCTCTCATACCAAGCTCTAGGTTCTTCATGAAGACCGTAAAGAGCCTTAACTACCTTGTAGACTTTGTTAGGATGTTTAGGATCTTCAAAACCAGAAGGTTGTTTAACATACACTTCCTCTGTAATAGTACCATATAAAGAGGCACTCTTGACATCCATATGGTAAACCTGAAATCCCATATATGAAGCAAAAGCAAGAAATATTCTAATAGCTTCAATTCTTGCTACAGGAGCAAATACTTCATCATAATCTACTCCTTCTTCTTGTCTGTAGCCTTGAGCTACTAACCTTGCCTTGTTCTTGATGACATTACCTCTTTCATCTCTCTTGACTCTGAAAACCCATCTGGTTCCTATAACTTTCTTCCCATCCGAAGATTACATAATACCCAAACTTCTTGAAGTTTGAATTGTAGATTCTTCTTGCATAGCTTCAACCCAACTTTCTTTAGTCAATGCTTGAGCAATATTCTTGGGTTCCTCTTGAGAAATAAAGCAAGTAAGCAGACATGTTTGATGGTCCTTATGATTCAAATTTGCTCGTTTGTATACAAAGCTAAGTAAAGCATTATGAGGTTTAGTAAAACTCTTAGCTTTGTGTCTTGTCATCACTCCAGTAGAAGGACCAATGATTTGATCGGAAGGATGATTCTTATGAATCCTTAAGATTGAGACCGTGGAACCCATACGCATCATCCAAGTTAGTTAAATCGGCATCTTCATTGGAATCGAGAAAATACCTTCATCGCAAACTCATCATCTTTCCTCTAATCCGGGCATGGTAGGATCATCCAAATCATCTAAAAGCATCACTCAGCCCAGTGCAGAGTACTTTGGTCGAAAGTATTGTCGAAAATCTTGTAAGAGTTTTCTTCAAGATTAGTCTTTTGATTTGTTGCTTCATAAGCTCTTCTTTGTTCATCGAATAAGAATGTGCCATTACATCTTGTAAGAGCATCGATTAAGTGTCTCTTGAATATCTTGATCTTCAAAGCAGATATTGAAGTTTTGGTATATCAAGATTTATGCTAGGGCATCAAGATTTTGCTTTGGAACTTCAAGATTTTGCTTTGTAGCATCCGAACAAAGATCGGTCTAATATGAACTCTATGAACAACATCTTGTGAGTCTTCTACATCATGTACAGGTTGATTTTCTTCTCTAACAGTACATAGTTCATAGAAGGATTTAAATTCTCAAGATCAAACATCCAATCAGGACCTTTGCCCTTCGATTGTCTTGATCTTCTAAAAACTCAACATGAAGACAATCTTGAATCTTCTTAGTGACTCATTGTACACTCTAAATCCCTTACTATTGGTGCAATAACCCAATAAATATCCTTCTTCCGACTTGCCATCAAACTTTCCCAAATTATCAATTGTGTTTAAAATAGTAAGAGGGCATCCAAAAGGCTTCATAAAACGAATGTTGGGTTTGTTACCCATCAAGAACTCATAAGGTGTCTTCATACGTGGTTTTGTAATCGATACTCTGTTGAGTACATAGCAAGCAAGACTTACACTTTTCAAATTTTAATTGAATAGGTAGTTGTGAGTCGCAAGCATAGTTCTAGCCGCTTCAATCGTAGTCCTATTCTTCCTCTCGCAACACCATTCTGCTGTGGTGTTCTTGCAACATGAACTCCTCTTGATTCCTTTGTTAGCGAGTAAAATTCATCCATAAGCTTGTTCTTGAATTCGGCCCATTGTCACATCTAATACCTCGACCTTGAGTCTCAATTGGTTTTCCAGTGCTATTATTAATGTCTCGAATAGCATCAAAAGAATCATCTTTAAATCCCAGAAAAATACCCAACTTAATCTCGCAATCATCTCGTAATAACTAAGCGATACTTTTCTTGTTAAAACTTGCCACAGACAGGACCAAACATATCCATATGTAATAACTCCAAAGGTTCTCTAATTGTCTCTCCTCAAGCTTCTTGCATGAAGCTTTGTGTTGTTTTCCTTCTTACACGCCCAAACAGAGTGTTCATTCTTGTAAGTCTTTGAAGGTAGACCTCTAACTAAATTTCCTTTGACCGCTTTGTTGATATTCTTGAAATTTACATGGCCCAATCGTCTATGCCACACGATGTGCTTCTTCATTGTTGCTTTTGCCACTAAACAGTGGTTGTTCCATAAGAGTTAAGACTCTTCATGTCCGCACTATACACATCATTGGTTCTTGGTACTACGAGTACTACCAAGTTATCATCAAGTGCTCGAACTCGAGAAGAAAGGATGAGACATTCGTGTCGCTGGATAACACAGATGCTTTTGTCATGATTTGAGAATCGACAATAAGTTGAACTTCACTCCTTCACATATCTAACATTCTCAAAATCTATACGCCCGCTTTGATAGTTCCTTTCCCAAGAATCCTTCCTCCATTGGGATCATTCCCAAATGCAACTCTTCCTCCACTAAAGATCTAAAACCGGCTGTAATCTCCTTGTCTCTGTCATACTTTGATAAAGTTAGTTTTTTTAGGAACCCAAGCCATTATCGACTTGTGTTCCCTTGTGGAGTTACAAACTCAAATTCTTTGAGAATGTAATTTCCATTGCTTTTCAAAACATGATCCGTAATTATCTTTTGATTTTTAGCATGTGGATTTTCAAAACTTCCGGATGTTCAATGTAACTCTCTTTGCAAAATCATTCTCTTTTTCTTGTATTATGAAAACATCGATTCACTTTTTGTTGAAAGTACGTTTGTCCTCAAGATTTCTCTCTCTTAACCCATTTAGTTTTAACACTTGGTTCCCGTGATCTTGATCCCCTATGAATTGTAGTACCTACGGGTTGATGGTAGTGAGATCTCATAGGATTTCGTGCCAAGTGGTATTTGCGATACCTTTGTTTGTCGAGCGAAGACTTTGATAAGGTACTTGCTTGTGGAGTTACCGATGGTTTAGAAAAGGTCTTCTACGGTGGGGTACATATGATCCGGTGAGAAATTATTGTGATTAACCCTATTAGAATGATTCAAACCGGTTTGTTCTTTCTAGGTTTCGGTTAGCGATCCTATTCTTTGAAAATTTCCTAAGGTATTCGAATGATGTTCACAATCCTTGATAAGATGATTAGGACTAAAATACACAAAACAGCTTTTCACCCATACTCCCAATATGACTTCTTCTATGTCTATGACCAAAACTATTGTGCCTTCTAGGTGAATGATTAAACTGCTTTGACCAAAATTATCCCAAAAGGTTTAGCGATCTTGTTTTGAAAAGGTTTTCTTGAAGGTATCGCTTGTGGAGCAAAGACTTTGAGTAGAAGGTACCGCTTGACTTTGAAAATTTGTTTCAACAGATTCTTTTGGGGTTTCGCACCTTGATTGACCAATAAGCTTCTTCCTAAACTCTAGACCTGCCTACACCAAAACGTGAAACATCGGGTCTTATGGGTTGATGACTACCAATGTGATGTGGAACAAAGATGATAACCTCTGTCTTTCTTATACTGTGAGGTGATTCACTAATTGAACCCTCATTACTATCTCGTGTTCACATAAATAATGAGTTCATCATCACTTGTTGGAATCACTCCTAAACTATAATTCAAGTGTTAGTTATTCTTATGTAATAGGTAGCTTATTATGGCCTTTATGTTTGTTATTAGCCTTAAGCTTATGTAAAAGGCCCATGAGCTTAGGCCCAAGCCCATAGAAAGGATGGAAACTAGGTGTTGCCCTAGCTTTCCTCCTATAAATACTTATGTAAACCTCACTGAGGTTGGTTGTTCAATTTATCATTTCATTCACTTTATGCCTAAACCGTACTACTCATACGTGTGTGTGTGTTTGTTTATTGTTCAACCGCTCTATCTCTTTCTAGTAAGCTTGTGTTGTAAATCTAGTGACCTAACAATGGTATCAATCGCCTAATAGTTGAGTGAACGTATTGTTTGAAGTGAGTTTTGGTCTCACGCTAACTTATGTCTCCATAACTTTGGCTTGATCAAAACGTATTTTTACACTTTTAATCCAAGATTCTTGTCCTTTCAACGTTATAAGGTGTTAAACTTCTTGTTTTGGCAAAAGTTTCGAACTTTGTGTGTAGATCATCGCTTTTCATCTAGTTTTGTATCAAGGTTCTATCCCACGCGTAACTATTTTAAGAGTTTTGGTTCATCAAGTTTCACACTTTTGTGTCTTTTGGTGTTATTGAAGCTATTTCATCACACAAAACTGGTGTTGAAACAACTTTGAGCATAATCATATTTACGAGTAATCCTACGCCGTAGCTAAACCCTAAAACTACGGCGTAAGGTTATCCTTGGCTCGATCTTCGTTGCGTGGTTTACTCCGTGTTTTCTTGCTTGGATAAGCCTGAAAATCGTCGACTTTGGATATCTTTTGCCTTGTGAAGTGTAAAGATCACTTGGGATAAAACCACAATCTTACGCATAAGCATAAAGCTTACGGCGTAGAAATCCCACGATAAGATTCATCTTACGCCTAAGCCTAGTCTTACGCATAAGATAATCCCACGCCTAACTTTCACGCCTAACTTTGTGTCTACGCCTAACTTTAGAGTCTTTTCCTACTTACGCGTAAGCTAAGTCTACGCGTAACTCTCGATTGTTACGCGTAATGATGAGTGTGTAAATACTCATCATTTTGGTCAATCTGAACCGCAAAACATTTAAAACACTCGTAAATGCATCAAAATATCGAAAATATCTCAAAATTGCGTTTTATATGTTTTAAATTCAAAATGAGTAAAACACTAAAACGAACAAAGTTTGCATAATCGCGATTTCGGTCCCCGACTTTCAAAATGGCAAAACAAGTCCCCGGATTTTAAAAATGGAAAATATTATTTATGGTCCTTGGTTAATAAAGCTTGTCGAATATAGTCCTTATGATTAATTTTGGAAAACTACGTTTTGGTCACTCAAGTTTTGCCAAATTACAAGATTGGTCCTTGTTGTAACTTTGGGAAATTGGCAAGATAGGTCCTCGAAAAAATTGGGAAATTGCAAATGGTCCTTGTGATTAACACTACAACAAACCGGACCCTTGTTATTATCTAAACCCAAAACATAAACCAAATACCCAAACCCAAAACAGCCCAAACCCAACACCACTGACGTGAACCCCCACCATATGAACCCGCTCTTTTAATAAATAAAACCAAACCGACAAACACCTCCTTTCTTCTTCTTTTTCCCCTTTTTCAAAACCGCACTACCAACACCAACATCATCATCACCTCTCCATACCTTGTACCCTCCACCTCTACACCACAACAAGGAACATTTAATGCTCTCTCACCGTCCAAGCTACCAAATCATATAACCATTTTCACGCCAAAATGACAAATCAAGGGTTGACATGAAGTTGACTAAATCAAGGGTGAAAGGGGAGAGAAGACTTTTGAGAGCTATAAAGGCGAAGAAGACAAAGAGAAGGAGAATACCTTTTTTCTATTTCTTGTATAAATATAGAATGTAGTATTAGTGTATCAGTAGTCTAGAATCATTTCTGTTCTAGCTCATTGTTTTACTTTCATTGTCAAATTATTTTCATTGTAATCTTAAATTTCAAGTAATGCTATTCTCAGTTTTTTTTTATTCATCTTGTTTATCCAGTTTTACTTTTGTTCATGTTTCTTAAAATTATCATTCAAGTCCTCAAGTTAGTTAAAATCGTTTTAAGTTGTTATTGTTGATGCAAACCAAGTTTTAGTGTTGCCTTTTACTCACAGTTTCAAAAAAAAAGAATCAAAATCAAAATCATCTTTGTTGAATCAGACAGACGAGAGATATTCTTTGTTTTTTGGGCTCTTTTCTCACTTTATTTGATATTTAAATTGTGCAAATTTGTTTTTTTATTAAGTCCTTGTATGCCCAAATTTCAAGATAGTCTCGCTTTTATGCACCAAATGTTACTCTAATTTGGATTAATTGAAGTCCAAATCGTCCCATTTCATTTTTTTTTGGTTCGTCTCAAGATACAATGCCCAAAAGGCCACCTCGTGGTTGTTTCAACTCGCGACTTGTTTTCTGAAATAAACAGTACACGACTTGATTTGTTTAGTTTAATTAGTGGTTGCTTTAGCTCATTTAGGTGTAGTAGAACCTCTTTAGATAATCTAGATTTAGGATTTGTTTTGTTGTAAATTAGTTCATGGTATAAATTAAATATAATGTATCTCGGCTTGTTTTGGAATTTTAGTAGGATTAAGAGCTCATTATTGTCGCAAAAGCCCCTAGTGGGTTGTTTTGTTTGTCCACGTTACAAAGATCAAGAGTATAGCAATTGTTGATTTTTTTTTATTAGCATCACTTATTTGTAAGTTAGTTTAAGTTTCAAAGCCATAAGCTCCTTTAGTTTGGCTCATTTGGTTTCAAGAAATGTTGTAGTTTAGGTTTTAGGTTGTCCTTAGTCTAGTGTTTATTTGTTTTAGAGTGATAAGCTAGTAGGATTAAACTTGATTAGCTAAAGTGGTCATTCAAAAGCCCCATATGGGTTGTTCCACACTCTCTGTCAAACAAATGACTAAACAAGTAGTTTTTTTGCTTATTGATGATTTCATTTGGCTTACTTTTATCCTACCCATAGTGCTTTTAGGTTCTCTAATTTATCCTCTTTAGTTGTAGCTTATTTACAAGCTTGTTGTAGCATTTTTTTGCCTTGATTGTCCAACGTCCAAACAAGCCCCTTAGCTCTTATTTTAGCTTCATTACTTAAACCAAACAAATTTCTAAGTTTTTTATGAATTGCTCGATTAGTTGGGTGAAAGTAAAAATCAAAAAAAAAAATAAGTTGAACAAAGGGGTGACCTGTGAATCGAAACTGGTCTGCAAGCTCACAAAGCCTCAACAAAGCCCCCTTGCCATCTCGTGCTACCACTTGTTTTGTGTTAAGATTTGCTTTCTTAATTATTTAAATACACATAGCGCTTTTAGCTTATTCCTTTTGAGAGCTATTTAACCTTGATTTCTAAAAAAGACCATGTTTTTTTTTTTTTCTTAGACTTAGTGTAGTTTAAGGTATTTTTCGTAATTTTCCCGATTTTTATAAATTAGTTTCGTATTTTTATTAATTAATTAGATTAAAATAGTTTTTAATTAATAATAAATAAAATAAAAGTAGAAAAATATACCGCTTTTTCCTAAAATTATTTTTAGTCATTTAGAATGTAGGAAAATTAGTTTTGCACTCGTGGGACTTAAATTGCATATTTTTCACTTTCGTGGCTCGGTGAGTTCCGGTTTTCGCGCTTTAATCGATTTTAAATATAGAATTAAATGACTTCAAAGTCTTTATTAGATTTAATTTTCTTAGTGTAATCAATCATAACCCCTTTCCTGCTCAATATTCACCCGATCACAAATTCGTTGTAGACACGCTTTCACACCTCGTTGGGACTTAACGACCTTGGGAAACACTAAACTCCTCTGGACTTAATTGCATTGCGTTCTCAAGTGATTCGGCTTTTATGGTTGACCATTCACAAGTGGTTGACTAATAAAAGATAGACCGTTCGAGCCGATCAAATTTTGGCGCCCGGGAGGTGTGTTTGCGTTCTCACTTAATTTGAAGCATCATGTTGTTGAATATACATCCATTGTATATTTACCATCCTTGTTCATATTTTCTTCTTATTATTATATAAAACCAAACGGTTATCGAAAACATTTTAAAATCGTTTCAACTAACTCAAAACCCAAAAGATTTTCATTCTTGTTTTTACAAAATGTTTATCAAAAATACCAAAATATCCATCTTTACCTCTTACATCTTTGATTCTTCATCCCAACCCTCTCGTAAACCTTTGATTCTTTCCTATGTCATATCCACACCATTTTGGTTGCCAATGGTGTGGTGGTCCTCATAATGGTGGAATTGTCCTACTGTAGCATGGTAGAATCGGGAGATGGGTCCGTCTATAACCAAGCTCCCTATCCTTACCATGACACATCGATTCATTCTACCACCACCACATCATGAGATATTGACATATCTCGTGTGAGTTTGTGGAGGTCCTCACCAAGGATTTGAGTGTCAATCCGAGACACGTTTGTCTATGAACAAATCTCGGTAACACTCGTGACTTTGAAATTACCAAATTCCATATTATTCACCAAGTCCACCACAACAATCATTTTGTTGTGAGAATCTGTGGAGGTCCACATTTCACTCGGATTGTCAAATAGGAATCCATTTCCTTGTAACAATTACGACTATCCATATCACGACCAACCTCCACGGTGCCAAATGACTCAAACTCCTCAAAGAAACCCAACAAGACACTTATCTAGAGCTTCCGGAGTTAGTGAAAAGAACCGAGGAGTTGAGTAAAACAAAGATTTGAAATGCTCCCGTTTTCTTGTGTATATTGTGGGGTCCTCATGATGATTATCAATGTCAACCTTCCGGTTTTGACAAATCTCCACTCCCACAATGTCCCGTCATTCAAAATTCACATGAGAAATCCATGGAAGAATTGCTAGTCAAGAGCGGTTGCTAAAATAAATTCCCAAATTGCGTTTGAAAAATCTATTAGAATCAATTGCAAAAGAAAAAGCACCATATCTAGCTCTCAATTTCGTTTTATTCTCGATGACGGTGATGATGAGGATACACTTGATATCCTTCAATTCTATAAAGATTCATCAAATTCATCGGTTGATATCCCAGCAGTTGAGATTCATTCTCAAACAACCGCTATCACACCGAAGCTCCCACTCACTCTCTAAACATGGGGACGAGCATCTTGACACTTGTTCACGAAAAGGAATCGGACGAATTCATAAAGTCTAGTGTTGAGGACCTTGTCCCAATCCCGAGAGAGTCATAGGAACTTCGATCATATGTGTGATTCTCTTTCTCCTCTTGAGTGTTCAAAAGATCATTTTGAAACTTTCTCCGATTATAGCGGCGATTATGCTTCTTATGGAAACATCTAGTATGTTGAGGCATCACTCCCACGCGATCGACCCTCTTCTTGAGGAGTTCACCGATGAACTCACTCACATCAATCCACTTTTATCGAAAGTGACGATGGTCTCTTTGATTTCAAGCCGACCTAGGAGAGATTGAAAGTCTCCTTTATAATGATCGCTCACTCACTTCTCATCCCTAAAATTCAATAGAGAATGTTGATCACTTTGTTCTGAAGCATTCAAAACAACTCTCACTAATCCTATATTTGAATTCGACTCAATTCACTTTAATTTATGAGAATCCAATCTTTGATACTCGACGAGGATAGTGATGAGTCACAATGGAACAAGAATTCACAAATTTACATCTTGTGATTGATTCTCTTCACGAGGAGTTCTCGGTGAACTCTCTCATATCATATCTCCTCCGGAGTATGATCATTTCTATTTTGATCTTGAGGATGATACACTCGGAGGAATTTGTCTTGATCACATGAGTTTAAATGATGAGATTCATAAACCCGAAATTATGGATTTTCCTATGGATGAAGATGAGTTGATCATGATTTTCATCATGACTTTCTTTCTTTCCTCACCTATCTTGTGAATTCTTCATCTTCACTCATTCGGAGTGAAGATACCATCTTGACCCCGCATTTTCATGTACCATTTGTGAGTCGGATCTCTATGTATATCTCATCGGTGTGGAACTTTCACGTGCTTCAAATGTTTATACAAACATTTTGAATGAAAGTCCGATGGAGATTGTTCTTCCACTTACTTCCCATGAACAAATTAATCTGGTCGAGTCAAGCTAGCGACTCGGTAATCAAAAAAAGAGTTAAACATGGGTCTTCACCCGTGTGTACCACCCTAGTGTGGGGAGTTGCCTCATTGTTGTATATAAGTTTTCAAAAAAAAAAAAAGAAAACAAATGGCCGTAGTATTTCCTTTTACGTTCTATGTTTCGCATAACCGCGGTACTTTGAATATTGAGGGCAATATTCATTTCTAGTGTGGGGGAATTCTCACGAATTTTATCATGTAATTATACCACCCAATTCCCCATTTTTGGCCATTTTTTTTTTTTTTTTGGAGTAAGTGTTTTGCACTTACTCGACTTATGGTTATCATCCGCCATGTCTAATAAACAAAAGGATTGGCTAATCCAGAGCAAACGGCTCTTGGTAAAGATATCTCAAATCCGTTGATGGCTTGCAATTTGCTCAAAATTGTATGGTGTTCATTTCACCATATCTTTAATTAGTGAAGAGTTGGCTAGCCCGCAAGTTTATGGCTTGTGGTAAAGGCGGTTGGAAAACCATAATTGGTAATCGACTCACCAAAGATATTTTATCTAAGAGTTGGCTAGTCCAGAGCAAACGGCTTCCGTAAAGACAAATCAAAACCGTTGAAAGTCGGTGATTTGCTCAAAATCATATGGTTATCGATGTACCATAGTTCTTACTTGAATGAAACATTTGGCTACTCCGAGTAATGGCTTTTGGTAAAGAGACTTAAATCCATTAAATTTTCATAAAAGATTGCTAGGGACTAGCAATGTTTTAGTGTGGGGATTGATGAGTGTAAATACTCATCATTTTGGTCAATCTGAATCGCAAAACATTTAAAACACTCGTAAATGCATCAAAATATCGAAAATATCTCAAAATTATGTTTTATATGTTTTAAATGCAAAATGAGTAAAAACAACTAAAACGAACAAAGTTTGCATAATCGCGTTTGGTCCCCGACTTTCAAAATGGCAAAACAAGTCCTGGGATTTTCAAAATGGAAAATATTATTTATGGTCCTTGGTTAATAAAGCTTGTCGAATATAGTCCTTATGATTAATTTTGGAAAACTACGCTTTGGTCACTCAAGTTTTGCCAAATTACAAGATTGGTCCTTGTTGTAACTTTGGGAAATTGGCAAGATAGGTCCTCGAAAAAATTGGGAAATTGCAAAATGGTCCTTGTGATTAACACTACAACAAACCGGACCCTTGTTATTATCTAAACCCAAAACATAAACCAAATACCCAAACCCAAAACAGCCCAAACCCAACACCACTTGACCGTGAACCCCACCATATGAACCCGTTCTTTTAATAAATAAAACCAAACCGACAAACACCTCCTTTCTTCTTCTTTTCCCTCGTTTAGCAGAAACCGCACCACCAACACCAACATCATCATCACCTCTCCATACCTTGTACCCTCCACCTCCACACCACAACAAGGAACATTTAATGCTCTCTCACCTGTCCAAGCTACCAGCCCTGTTACAACCATTTTCGCGCCAAAATGACAAATCAAGGGTTGATATGAAGTTGACTAAATCAAGGGCTGAGAAAGGGAGAGAGAAGACTTTTGAGAGCTATAAAAGGCGAAGAAGACAAAGAGAAGGAGAATACCTTTTTTCTATTTCTTGTATAAATAGAGAATGTAGTATTAGTGTATCAGTAGTCTAGAATCATTTCTGTTCTAGCTCATTGTTTTACTTTCATTGTCAAATTATTTTCATTGTAATCTTAAATTTCAAGTAATGCTATTCTCAGTTTTTTTTTATTCATCTTGTTTATCCTGTTTTACTTTTGTTCATGTTTCTTAAAATTATCATTCAAGTCCTCAAGTTAGTTAAAATCGTTTTAAGTTGTTATTGTTGATGCAAACCAAGTTTTAGTGTTGCCTTTTACTCACGGTTTCAAAATAAAAAAATCAAAATCAAAATATGTCTTTGTTGAATCAAGACAGACGATGTGATCTTCATTGTTTTTGGGCTCTTTTCTCACTTATTTGATATTTAAATTGTGCAAATTTGTTTTTTATTAAGTCCTTGTATGCCCAAATTTCAAGATAGTCTCGCTTTTATGCACCAAATGTTACTCTAATTTGGATTAATTGGAAGTCCAAATCTGTCCCATTTCATTTTTTGGTTCTGTCTCAAAGATACAATGCCCAAAAGGCCACCTGTGGTCAAGTTTCAACTCGCGACTTCTTTGCTCAAATAAACAATTACACGACTTGATTTGTTTAGTTTAATTAGTGGTTGCTTTAGCTCATTTAGGTGTAGTAGAACCTCTTTAGATAATCTAGATTTAGGATTTGCTTTTGTTGTAAATTAGTTCATGGTATAAATTAAATTTAATGTATCTCGTTTGTTTTGGAATTTTAGTAGGATTAAGAGCTCATTATTGTCGCAAAAGCCCTAGTGGGTTGTTTTGTTTGTCCTTTATCGTTAAAGATCGAGTATAGCGACTTGTTGATTTTTTTTATTAGCATCAGCTTATTTGTAAGTTAGTTTAAGTTTCAAAGCCATAAGCTCCTTTAGTTTGGCTCATTTGGTTTCAAGAATTGTTGTAGTTTAGGTTTTTAGGTTGTCCTTAGTCTAGTGTTTATTTGTTTTAGAGTTATAAGCTAGTAGGATTAAACTTGATTAGCTAAAGTGGTCATTCAAAAGCCCCATATGGGCTGTTCCACACCTCTGTCCAAACAGCAGCTAAACAAGTAGTTTTTTTGCTTATTGATGATTTCATTTGGCTTACTTTTATCCTACCCATAGTGCTTTTAGGTTCTCTAATTTATCCTCTTTAGTTGTAGCTTATTTACAAGCTTGTTGTAGCATTTTTTTTGCCCTTGATTGTCCACTGTCCAAACAGCCCCTTAGCTCTTATTTTAGCTTCTGTTACTTAAACCAAACAGCCCCCTAAGTTTTTTTATGAATTGCTCAGTTAGTTGGGTGAAAGTAAAAATCAAAAGAAAAAAAAAATAAGTTGAACAAAGGGACTGACCCAGGAATCGAACCTGGGTCTGCAAGCTCACAAAGCCTCAACAGTAGCCCCCCTTGCCATCTGTGCTACCACTTGTTTTGTGTTAAGATTTGCTTTCTTAATTATTTAAATACACATAGCAGTTTTAGCTTATTCCTTTTGAGAGCTATTTAACTGCTGATTTCTAAAAGCAGTACCATGTTTTTTTTATTTTTCTTAGACTTAGTGTAGTTTAAGGTATTTTATGTAATTTTCCCCGATTTTTATAAATTAGTTTCGTATTTTTTATTAATTAATTAGATTAAAATAGTTTTTAATTAATAATAAATAAAATAAAAGTAGAAAAAATACCCGGCTTTTTCCTAAAATTATTTTTAGTCATTTAGAATGTAGGAAAATTAGTTTTGCACTCGTGGGACTTAAATTGCATATTTTCACTTTCGTGGCTCGGTGAGTTCCGGTTTTTAGCTTTAATCGGTTTTAAATATAGAATTAAAATGACTTCAAAGTCGTTATTAGATTTAATTTTCTTAGTGTAATCAATCATAACCTTTTCTGCTCAATATTCACCCGATCACAAATTCGTTGTATTAAAGTTTTCACACCTCGTTGGGACTTAATGTGACAACTCGCAATTTCAGTCATTTCTCAAAACAATTCATGCTTCACAATTTCATCATTTATCGTAAACTAGGTTTACGTGTTCCAAATTCGCGTAACCTTAATGGTTTAGCGGCGAATTCATGATCATATCATCACGAACATTTCATATGGACTAAGTTTAGTCTACATTTCATTAACATCATTTTCATCATGTTAGTTCATTCATGATTTTTCATTTCACATTAAACGCGTAAATTTTATATTAAATAAACGTTATCGCGTAAGTTATTATTTTGAACATTTAATCCGTTACTTCCAAAATGATCCGATATATTTTTATACTTACATTTAGTTTATAAAACAATATTTAGAGTTTACCTAATGTTCTAAATTTATTTTGTATATAAATCGTTAAATTTATATTATTACGACGTTTTCTTAAAAACTACACGATAATTATTATATCACTCAAATTTTACAAGAAATGTATTTTTACAATTTTATGATCTCATTATACTTTACTTGGACCTATTAAAATTTCTTTACCTAAAATTTCCTTAAATACACTAATGTATATTAAACCTTACAAGTTATTACTACTTACATTTCACTTACACTTTTAACAAATTTTACACAATTTATAAAAAAAAAAAAGATATTTTGTTAATCCCTCCCCTTGGCGACCAAGGGAGGGTGGCATTTATTGAGTTAGTAAAATTTGTCAACAAGTATAGATTTATACTTCACTTCACATCTAATACATTCACTCATTTCATTCCAATAATTTCAAAGTTAGTAAAAGTTGTCTTTCTCTCTTTGTTCTTCATCTAAGAACCGCCTTCATAGGTGTTAGCAAGGGATCACCAAAATTTTTACAAGCTCAAGTATACACAATCTAGATCACACTCTTATTAAGGTTTTGAAATAAAAACCTAGGGTGTTTAGGTTAATCCTTGTTCTAATCACCTCATCATAGTAGCTTGTAAGCATATCACTCTCATTTTATATTTTTCATCTTCATTTCATATTTATTTCTTCATATTTTGAGCAAGCATGCAAGACTTGTGTATATTTATACCATTTTTACATTGATTTTAAGAGTTATATATATGAAAGTCATCCTATAATTTATCCCTTGTTATATATTGGTCTTGATGATGTCTAGGAACCCATGACACCCTAAGAAGGTGTATGGTAGGATTAGAATAGCTTTGGAGTTGATTTGAAGGGATTGGAATAGGTTTAGTACGAGAAAAACTATTTTCGACAAGTAATAAAAGTAGTCTGATCTTATTTTGTATTTCTGGAAAATCCGACAGTAGACATGAGTTTTGGCCTAGATATTTAGAAAATATACTTTAAAACGAATCCGTGGCGCTTGAACGGATTAAAACGGAGTTATAACGAAGAAGTTATGAATTTTCAAGTTTGACGACGAAATATATATTTTCGAAATTTCACAACCTATTTTTATTTTATGCAGTTTAAACTAGTCCTAAGCTTTACAAATTATTTCGACTTATCAAAATATATTAGTATACTTTGATACGAAGCTAAGGACGATAATACGTAGAAAACCGATTTGAAACGACTAAGATATACGTTTTCACCAAAATTGCCGTAACTTTATTATTTTAGAAAACTATATTATTTTTACGAGACAAGTGTTACGGTAACCAAAAGCGACCATGTTGAAGGCTGTTTTTAACTATGATGTAGAACTTTTGTGTGAAATGTCTTCTAATAAAATCGAGATCACCAAGCATATTTTTCAAAATGACTAACCGTTTGTATAGCGGAGTTGTAATAAATTATTTACGATTGCTTAAACTTTGCCGAAACTCACTTTTTACACAACATTTGGACAAAACCACCATATTTAACCTCTATTATCTTTATGTTCGAGACCTCTATGACGAAAACTCATGTCTTGAAACTTCTAGATTTTGATACAAACTTTCTAAAACCGTTGAGTTCGCTTCCTAACGCTCGACGACACCATTTTACGACTAGCTTTTGAAGCCATTTTGTCACTTTCATGAAAATTCAACGACATTATTTTCTGACTAAAAGTTATAATTTCACAATAAATCATTAATAAACTATTGAAGGATGACATTTTGACGTAAATACTTGTGAAGTAATTTAAGAATGGTCAAGACGTCAAAAGAGTATTTTTCACGATAAGTATTATTTTTTCAAAACTCATAAATGGTATAAATAACATCTGAAATGCATGCATAACATTACATCATAACTCATTACATATCATATCATTCGTAATAGGTCCAGATTAAAGTATCACGCTATACCTCGATGTACTCACTCTTGTCATCATACCGGTTTATCAAGTGAGTTTTCATAGCCCGATTTATTCAAGTTTTACTTATTTCAAACCTACGGGGAGAATACATTGCACAACATTTTTATTACGATACCAAGTATGTTAAATTCATTTACATTGCTTAAGTTACCGCGTTGCGCTTAAATGTCCCCATTTCATATGCATGAGCCGTTAATTTCCTAGAAGCGTGTGTGAGTGGATAGATCTATCGAGGTGACACCTCCATCCGGGTTGGTGAATCCCAACTAGTCATACGGATGCATTTCATTCATAAACATTATTAGAGTTGTTTGGCAAGACACTGCTGTTGGGGCGAACATCACTGAGCTTCGTATCATGCGCTAAGCAATTGTAACATCATTTTGTGACATGATTGTCATACTCGGTCTATACTTGCGTAGTCGTATAAAACATTTACATAAACCTATGATTTCTCACCAACATTATTGTTGACCGCTTTAGCAATGTATTTTCGTGTAACTAAGACATACTCATCATGGCATGGTTAAGGAACCTTTTGAGTCGGCGTCGACTTATATCATTGTACATTATGGCATTTTCTTTCAAAACCATCGTTTGGACTTGTAGTATATTTATATTTCCGCAAACTTTGTAAACTTTTGGGACCTAAGTTGTAACTCGAACGCTTTTATTAAATATCCAACGATGTGTTTTTAAACGACACTTTAGGTCGTTCAATATAACTGTGATTGTGGTGCTATGATCTATCCCGTGAATTCCATTCATTTGCAAAACAGTAAATTGGGGTGTGACACTTAAACCACTGGAAACACTAAACTCCTCTCGACTTAATTGCATTGCGTTCTCAAAGTCTGTCGGCTTTTATGGTTGACCATTCACAGTGGTTGACTAATAAAAGATAGACCGCTCGAGCCGATCACGTAACTTTGGTGTTTTACGCATAAATGCTACTTGATAATTGTGATTTCTACGCCTAAGGACACTTCATCAACAAAGGTTCATTCGACTACAAAGATCCATTTTACCAACACAAGTTTTCAACATGTCACAACCACCTTACTCTAACTATTTCCCTTACACTTATCCTCAACGACAACAACAACTAAGTCCACAACATCAACAATGGAATCAACAACAAGCAATTTCAACAATTTAATCAACAACATACTCCACAACTTGGAGCAATTCCTCCACCACAAATGGTTCAAACACCGCCAAGTCTTCAAGTTCAACCCTACATAAATGACTTAAATCAACATCCATCAAGGAACACTATGAAGGAACCCACTTGGTTTGCAAAGATGTGTGAAGCTTTAGCGACCAACAATCAATTCATGAGGTGGATCACTTGATAGACCTCCAATGCTCACTCCAGGAAACTACGATCAATGGGTGATAAGGTTCTTTAGATTTTGTGATCGAAGAAGCCACATGGAAAGTTCTTAAAGAAGGTTATCTTGGAAGGTCCATTTGAGATGCCTCTTGTCATTGTGCAGGAGATCCTAATGCCATTCCACCAAGAGATGAACAAACAAACATTGCTCATCATTGTGATTTAAATCAAAATGTAACTTCTACACTATGAAGGCGATGAGCTTGCAATGCAATATATCCTTTTAGGATTACCTAACCCAATTCTTCAAGTGTTGATGCTCAAAAGATGCAAAGGAAATGTGGGACCATATTCATCTTCTTATGGAAGGATCTCATACTCAATCGGGAGGATTTGGAATCCAAAATTTACTTGGCTTATGAACACTTCATGATTGAACACGAGACACACTAGAGTCTTATCATCGTCGATTTTAGACATCATCAATGATTTGGATAAACACAACATCATCATGCCAAGAATTGCGGTGAATACTAAGTTCCCGAGTAGTCTTGGTCCCGAATGGGAGAAGTATGTCATTTTTCTCCGTCGCTGCGAAGAATATGCATCATTCTACATATGGATTGTTGTACGATTACTTGAAGCCTCATGAAAAGGAAGTTGATAGGAAAGGATTCTTCGTGCTCAAATTGCTCCACCCACACATCCGGAAAATCAACAACTTGCCTTATATGCTCAACAAAGTTATCCTCCTCAACAAGCAACTCAACCAAGCGCCTCGGTCACACCAAACGATCAATCACAACAACCTCAACAAAATCAATTGGTTCCTTACAACAACAACAATGATCAAGCACTTCATAGTAAAACTAATGAGGAATCCGATCCGTTCGAAGCATTGCAACAGGATTTGTTATGATTGCTAATGCTTTTAGCCAGTTATACAAACAATCCAACAATCGATTCGTTCCTCATCCAATATAGGAAATTAGGCTGTTGTGAACAATGGACGAGTTGAAGTTCGTAATCGTGGTTATGGTCGTCAAATGGGAGGTGGTCAAGGGTTTAATGCTATGGGTAGGAATAACAATGAGCTCAAGTGGTGGAACAGGAAATGCTCGAATGGGTTGAATGGTCTTCGATGCTACAACTGCAATGAGAAGGACACTGGCTAATGCATGCCCAAAGCCAAGGACTAGGGCGTGCTTATTTCAAAGAGGCTCTTCTTTTGGCTCTTAAGGATGAAGTGGTGGATCTCTCACAAACAAAGAACGAGCTTTATGGCGGATGCGAGACTCGGATGATGATATGGAGGACTTGTGCCAATGCACAAGTTATGTTGATGGCCAATATGCATGAGTTACACATGAGTGAAACAGGCCAGTAGAGGACATCGATGGCTTGTCTCGTGCCGAACAAACCATCATCATATCTCGAACTAATATCTCGCCAATATCTCGAATCAAGCGCGGCTCGATATTCAAAATGAGTCATCTACATCTCGATTTTGACGATTTTCAAATAAACCTCTGTAGTTACATTTGACGATCAAGATGACCTTATGGTTTCCTTTGATAATCAAATTGACTCCGTGGTTGTACTTGAAGATATAAATAATGATCATGTTGTGACTCACGTTGAACAAGCCGAATCTGTTGCCTCATCCGGATCTTGCTCGTTTAATTCAAGACCATCAAATCAAAATGGAGAAATGTTATGCATTAAATAAGGAATTAAAAGCAAAATGCAATGTTAACCAAGGATTTTGAATGCTTACAAATGCAACTCAACTTTTTCAAAACTCAAGAAAACCGTGAAAAAGGTTTTGAAGCCGCTTTTGCTAAATCTCATCAAAACGAAAAACATTTAGAGAGACGGATGCGTAATCTAGCGGCTTCGAAGAATGCTTGTTAACGCTCTCACCTTGGAAAATCAAAAAGCTAAGGCTGAGTTGTTAACTTGTCAAAAACAGTTCTCCGCATACAAAAAGAATTCAACGAATCGGGTAGATGACCTTCTTGAAGAAATTATCGCTTGCAAAACAAAATTAAAGAGTTTAAAGCATTGTTTACAAACATGGTGAATCGAGAATGACTATTGAAAAGTTTACTTTAAAACCCAATCAAAAGGATATGGACCAAATCTAGGCGATTACAAACCAAAGCTTTCACTAAAACATTCAAACCAAATCCACAAGTTTCGGTCGAGAATATAAAATTAATGATATTATTATGAGTGTTGTTGAATATCATCGTCAAGAGGAATTAGATGTAGAAGGCGAGTCGATCAAAATTAAAACTGTTGTTTACAACAAACCTTTAATTATTCAAAACCGGTCACTTCGTCACACCAACGGATTCTTCTAACACACCAAGGGTTATCATCAAAACACCGAGTCTTCTAATGTTAATCCCCAACCGGATTATGCACAAACTTATGGTCCTTTACCTTCCATCGGTGAAGTAAACTCAAAACCACGAAAATCGAAAAATTATTAGATATTTTGACATTTTCATGGTGACCTCAAAATTTTACAACATGAGATAGAATATCATTCGAAATCAAAATTGATCATTTTCAATCGCCTCTGCGCGAGAACAAAGAGACATTTTCGGAAAAATCTTTTACCTAACGTTAAAAATTTGAAAAGTTGTGCATTAGCTTGGGAAAAGGATTTTCATAAGGAACTTGGAGTGATGAAGGTCGTTTTCGAGAAAACGAAACATCTATTTCTAATACTAAGCGTAAAAAAAGCTGTTGAGAAAAGATGTTGATCGACTCTTGAAAGATGTTATCGTCTTGATATCCATAATGTTGTGTTATTCCATTCTTTGCCACATGCATCGATTATATCTCTGCGATAATGTTGACTCTGTGGTAGCTGTTGAGAATCTTGATAAGGTGCTTCAAATCGAGTCTTTAAAAGCTGAAAATGCACGATTACTTAACGAACTTTACAATGCAAAGCGTCGTCTTAATTGGTGTGAAAAGATATTCATAATCAACAACTTGGTTTTCAAAAGAAAATCGCTCGATTGCAAACAAAATCTTTTGATCCTAAAATTGAGCAACTGGATGATTAAAGCGTGTCTTTGAAAGGTCAAATCTCAAAATATGAACAAGAACTTGTAAAAGTTAAGCAGAATATGGTGTCATATTTGATTTACTCAATAAGACTCGTCATGAAGCATCAAACGAACTTGATCACTATCTTGCTCACACTAGAGAAGTTATGAATTTTCTTTGGTAATATTCGCTCGAAAATCAAGATTTGATTTACACTATCTCTAAGTTAAGAGAAATGTTAGGAAAGTATGAACAACTTCGCCAACCATCATTAAGAGATTAGCACGGTAACACTTAGTAATCGTGCACCTAGAATCCCTACCGCCAAATCACAAGTTGCTAATGTGCTTCCTTCTACTAAAGCAGAATAGTTGCGTCTTTTCCAAACGTCCGCACTTCACGACCTAGGAGCACTCAATCGAAGAATAGGAAGTTGCGACCTAAGAAAAGATCAATAAGGAATGCTAAAGTAGAATAACACCCTAGGACTATGAATAAGACTCACGTTGCTTCCACTATAGATATTGCGTCGGCAAATGTAATAGAAATAGTGATGTAACGAATGCTAAACCGTTAAGTACTTTTGATATTGATCGATGCACCTTGTGTTATTTGTCGTAAAAGTAGGAATTCGATTGTCATGACAAATGTGTTGCTAAAGCTATAATCTCGTTTATGGAATCCTAAGAATCGGAATACCTCTAGGCCCACTAATCATTCTAAGTCGTGCTTGGTAGACCGCCTTCTTTAGATTCTCGTCATGCGTTGTTGTCCCTGTAGCTCCGGTTTTACCTCCTAAGAATGTAGTACCACCTAGTGCATTCACAAAGACTAAAGCAAACGAAGTAGTTATAGATGGCGAAATGGATATATAACACATTAGGATTTAAATGGATGCCTAAAGTTATTAATGTGTATGTCTACTATCACTGCTTGAACCCTCTAACAATTCGGGTTCCACATCTACTTTTATTCCATCCGTGTCGTCTATGTGTAATGCGGTGATCTGATCATTCTGGATTGTTGATAGCGGATGTTCCCGACACATGACGAGCAACCTTAAGCTGTTATCAAACTTTATTGCAAAGTTCATTGGCTTTGTCGGGTTCGGAATGATCACTCAGCGACTATCATGGGCTCGGAGATTATGTCAATGGGAACATCGAAATCGTGAGGGTTTACTATGTGGAAGGCCTCGGTCACAATCTGTTTTAGTAGGTCGGTTTGTGATGGAGATTTGGAGGTTGCTTTCGGGAGAAAACTTGTTTCATTCATGATCTACAAGGAAATGACCTTATATCCGCTCGCGTAATTCTAGTCTCTACACTATCTCTATGCAAGACATGGTTGCTTCATCTCCCATCCGCTTACTTTCAAAGGCAACATCAACAAAATCACGGCTATGGCACCGTCGTCTCTCACATCTAAACTTTCAAACCATCACCAACCTTGCTCGACACAAACTAGTTGAAGGTCTCCCACGATTCCGGTATTCAAAAGATCACCTTTGCTCGACTTGTGAACAAGGAAAAAGCACTCGTGCTCATTTTCCTTCAAAGGTGGAACACAACTCTCGACATGTGCTTCATCTTCTTCACATGGATTTGTGTGGCCCGATGCGCGTGCAAGCGATCAATGGCAAACGCTACATCTTAGTAATTGTTGATGACTACTACGATGGACTTGGGTCTACTTTCTTGAAGCAAAGACCAAGCTCCACAAATGATCATCACCTTTCTCACGAAAATTCAAGTTCGACTCCTAACATCGTCCGCCAAATAAGAACAGACAAAGGCTGAATTTGTTAACCAAACCCTTCGTGAATTTTATGAGAAAGTGGAATTTAGCATCAAACATCTATTGCACGTACACGAGAACAAAGCGGAGTTGTTGAAAAGCGAAACCGAGCGTTAGTGGAAGCTGCAGAACAATGTTAATCAATGCTAAACTTCCAGTTACTTGTGGGCGGTATCTATCTGCATGCTATACTCAAAACCGTTCTATGATCACAAAGCATACAACAAAACACCTTTCGAGCTTGTCCACAACCATAAACCGAATCTCAAACACTTTCATGTATTTGGATCCCTTTGCTATCCGAATAATGATCGTGATGATTTTGAAAGCTCAAAGCCAAAGCCGACATTGGGTCTTTATTGGATATTGTGAGAATTCTAAAGGTTACGGATCGGAATCGTCGTACAAAGCGGTGATGGAAGCGATTCATGCTCATTTTGATGAACTCACGGAAATGGCTTACGAGTATATGACTTAGAACCGGACACAACCGTTTAAACTTCCCTCAACCCCATCATCGGTGAACAAAGCCCCGACTCACTCGTCAACAAATGGAAAGGTTATTTGCTCCTTTGTTCGGTGGCGATATTGATGAGCGTGCTCGGTGTATCCATTGTTTCCATTGCTCAACGATAATAATCTTATACGATACACCGCTACAACAACTCTTGTTGAAGAAGCACCACCGATTGACTCCACCACATGAGTTGAACAAACCGCTTCCAACAATGATGAACCGGTGATGATATTACGAATGATGTACCCCACTGCGATTTTGATCCAAATCGTTCTTTAACCCGTTTGCTAATGACTGCTTTGCACGATGTCGCGGAATCATCAACAAACCATTTGAATCCTCGAATCGCACAATGTATACCAACATCAACCCTCTACACATCGATGGACAAAAGACCATCCTCGGCAAATATTATTGGCAACCCGAATCAACCGGTCGTTACGAGACAACGTCTTCACGAGATGGTGAACATTGCATTTATGCACTCTTTGTCGCCAATCGAGCCTAAAAACATTAAAGGCGCAATGACAAAAGACAAGCGGATTGAATCCATGCAAGAAGAACTCAACCAATTCAAGCGTCTTGAAGTATGGGGCGGTTGAAAGACCAACGAGGGTCTCGTCATTGGTCTCAAATGGATTTGGAAAAACAAATTGGATCTTTGAAGGAAGCGTAATCCGAAACAAGTCACGTCTAGTTGCTAAGGGTTATCGTCGGGAAGAGGAATAGACTTTGAAGAATCTTTTGCTCGGTTGCTCGTCTTGAGGTACATTCGGATATTTCTCGCGTTCGCGGCTCATATGAATATGACGGTCTTTCGGATGGATGTCAAAGCTGCGTTTCTCAGCGGACAACTGCAAGAAATGGTTTATGTCGACCAACCCGAAGGATTCGTTGATCCGAGTTCCCGAACCATGTCTACAAAGCGAACAAAGCTCTTTATGGTCTCAAACAAGCCCTCGGGCATGGTACGATAATCTATCATCTTTCCTCATTGCTAATAATTTCACCAAAGGTTCGGTTGACCCAACTCTCTTTATACAATATCACGGGCACATATCTTAATTGTTCAAATTTACGTGGATGACATCATTTTGGGTCTACACATAAAAGTTTTCAATCGCTTTTGCAAAACTAATGAAGAAAAATTTTGAAATGTCCATGATGGGTGAACTTACGTTCTTTCTAGGATTGCAAGTTCATCAATCACCCGTGGTATTTTCTTGAGTCGATCAAATATGCCCTTGAATTGTTAAACAAATTTGGAATGAAAACACTGTGATACTTATGCCACACCAATGACTCATACCAAGAAGCTGAGCTTTGATTTACATGGGAAATTAGTGGACCCTACCAAATCAAGTATTATTGGGTCTCTCATGTATCTAACGACTAGCGAGGACTGATATTGTATTTGCCGTTTATCTATGCTCCGTTATCGATCGCGACCATGAAACCCACCTCTCGAGGCTAAAGAATCCTCCGATACATCAAGGGAACCATTAACTTGGGGATCGGTATCAGAAGGATTCGGTTTTGAACTAATCGCCAGACGCCGACCACGCGGGATGCTTAGACTCGAGGAAAAGTACTTGAGCACTACAATTTCTTGGTGATAAAGCGGTGTCTTGGCAATCAAAGAAGCGGGTTGTACATCATTCATCATCAACAGAAGCGAGAATATGTAGCCATGTCCGCATGTTGTGCTCAAGTCATATGGATGAGAACACAACTCAAAGACTATGGTTACGTATTTGATAGAATCGATGTTTGCGACAATCGAGTGCCATTGCGATCTCGTGCAACTCGATTCGACACTCGAAATCAAAGCACATCGATCTTCGTTATCATTTCATCAAGGACCACGTGGAGCAGTGCTTGTTGAATTATACTTTGTGAGTGCGAATACCAATTGGCGGATCTTCTCACCAAAGCCTTGCCTCCCGCTAGGTTTAATGAGTTGGTCCACGGATTGGTATGAGGTGTTTGACTCAAGAGGAATTGGATGACCTCCTAAAAGCAGTCTTAAAAACACATCAAACACCAAAATCTCTTTTGTAAATAATTTTTCAAAACAAAATACAAAATATAAAATCGATAAAACAACAAAATATTCTTCTAATCTAATTTTCTTTCAACATGGCAAGTACATTTCTTCCATCAACACTTTAATCTTTCAAAATTGGTATTTTCCGATCAAGTGTTGAGGGAGAAAATTATCATAACTATTTCAAAACATCGTGTACTTGCATGTTATTATATCCGGTTGTTTCTTTTATCAATGGTGGTAAACTTTTACGGTTAAATGACACTCCTCGGACTAAAATTTATAACCTTTCATTATTTACCTAAGTCGAGGGGAGTGTCGTCAAGTTTCTTTCTTAACAATCTTTTGTTTGGTAACCAAAATGGAAGTTAAATGGCTTTGTATGAAAAAGGAAAAGGTGGAGGGACCAAAGCGTCAAAAGATGAAAGTCATTTTAATAAAACTCTTCCACCTAACTTATCACTTCACATTTATTACTCTTAACCTAACAAATCCTCGCCTACAAATCATTCTTCCAATCCGTGTTTTGATCATCAATTTGTAAGTGGATTAATGATCTTAACATGATTTTAAACATTGGTTTTGATTTTTAAATAAATCCAACGGTCAAATTTACTTATATGATTGATTTGGTGTTCTTAGCATATGCGTATGAACACATAATCAGAATGGGTGTTTGTGATTAAAAGATAGTGTCAAAATGTTTTAATAACATCAATGATACCTTTTCTATCCTCAAAGCGAACCCGAGCTTCGAATTGAGTGGTTTTGAAAATTAGGGTTTATCGTGAATTTGGGTATTTTAAAATGTGAATGGTTTTGGTCAAAAAGGTTATTGTGGGATGTTCATATTGTGTTGTATTAAAGATTTCCAGGGCCTATAACTACCCAAAAACACTAATTAAGTCAGAATTAGGAATTAGGGTTTAATGTTCTTGTGTTTGGGTATTTTTGATTCACCACGAATTGGGTGTTAAAACTTGGTTATTAGACTCTCACAACTATTAAGACCTACCAGAAAATGTTTGGTGCAAATCCTATGGTTAGAAATCATACGCGTAATTCTTAAACTCTAGGGTTTTGACCTCGCGTATGACTTTCTCGTGTAATCGCTTAACTTGCTTTCATGCCATGATTTGTGTTTAATATGACTATACATGTTAAGATTGATGATATGATGATTTTATTTGGGATTGCTACTCGTAAAATTCAGAATCAAGGTCTTTGTTAAACTACGCATAAGGATCACCTTACGCGTGAAAGTTATCGTAAGAGAAATTTTACGCGTAACTACTACGCATAAGGTTCTACAATGGGACTACGCGTATCACTGTGAAGGATATCGTGGCGATGACCTCTCGCATAAGGTCTACTCTTACGAGTAAGCCTTACGCGTAAGGTTTTTATCGCCTCTGGCGTAAGCTCTCGCATAAGGTCCCTTTTCCTACGCGTAACATTTCTTACGCGTAAGTAAGGATCCTACGCATAAGCTTACGTCTAACGCGTATACTTCTCTGTTTACGCATAAGCTACTATTCCTACGCATAAGCCTTGATCAAACCTTCGTTATGAATTGTTACGCGTGCAAACTTGTAAATTAATGAATCATATCGTCACGAAACCAATAATGTCACTAATAAACTTAATCGTTTAATATGTTGTGTTAAATAAGTGATAACATAAACTTTAAAACTTAAAGTTAACTAACTCACGAAACTTATCACGACGACATTGGACTATTAAACAAACAAGTGACTTTGGACTCGTAACAATCTTTGACCTTTGTATATTCAATAATTAGACAATAAAACCTTACATTGACTAACATTATGTCTTTCGATATGTTGGTTCTTTTGGCTAATGTTATTTGAGATCACGACATGGTGCTCAAATGAATGTGGATGCACGAAGTTCTCACAATTCTTGACATCTTCCCAATGGCTATCCTAGAAAGATTGGAAAGAACAACCTTAGGGTTGACTTTGAAACCCTCACATGCTCGAGAATCTTCTTGTCTCATTCTTTGTGGATATTCTAAGGAATCATCCCTACCGAACATGCTCTCACACTGCCTGCTCTTGTCTGGAAATCTACATTCGACAATTCGGAATTCTATGCGAGAGGATCACGGGTCAAAGTGCGATGTGGTGACACTTAATCACAAACAAGTCACCATCACTCCTGCGAGACTTACGGGCTGTTCTCATCATTCGACATCGCTCCAACCGACTTCTTTGCTACACCTCTTGAAGAGCAGTTCGCAATTTCTTCTTGACATTGGCTATGATGAAGCTTGAGGGATTATTACTAAGCATTCTCACGTGGAGCTTAAGAACATTCCTCAACCGTGGAGAACCCTCTACATCATCATTACCAAGTCATTTACGGTCGTGGCGGTGGTTATGAGCATCCAAAGCTCATGGGCGCAAATCTTACGGTCTCGATCAATAAGAAGGACATCGAAATCGAAGCAGCGATATGGGAGGACATGATGCTATTTCACAAGAAGCTTGGCTCAAAGATTCCTATGTCGGATACACAAAGCTTTTGATCCGAGAGCACTTGGGCTTAATCACGATATCCCATGAGGCTCAATGACCCCGACAATCACGACTTGTTGTCCGAACCTATCCTTTCTATCGAGAATCAAGGAATCGACAACTAAGAAGCGGTGTCGTCTTTGCTGATCACCTTCTATCTAAAGAACTCAAGAAGCTTGAAGCGTACAAAAGGTATCTAGTAGCGGTAAAAGAAGGCAAAGTTGGTCATCTTGATGAAAAACCTTGAGGAACTCCTACTCGGAGAACCGAGAAGAGGAAGTCTTGGAAGTGCGATAAGTTACGAAAGTCAAGGAAGTTTCCCAAAGGAATCCTCCTCGTAAAAGGATTGTTCCGTAAAGGAAGTGAACCTATTCCACACGAACCGCAAAGAAAGCTTGTGGATGAAAGCTACGAAGGTCTTGAATCGGAAGAAGAGATTACATACTACGAAGCGCAAGGATGACACTCCATTAGTACCGAAACCTCCTAGTCCTCCGGTGAACATGGCAAAGGGAAGACTCGGTGCTTGTGCCAGTATGATCAAAGCTCAAGCTCGAGAAAGTGATGAAGAGCAGCTGGATAAATCATACGGGAAGAAGTTTAAATTCGTCGAGACACCTTCAAAAGTTGAAGAATTTGCAAAAGACCAAATGGGTGGCCCGGAGGATCAAGTGGTCTTGCTCTTCACGAGATCTGATGCGGTTAATCGACCCGATAAGGGATGCGGTGCCACCACTCTTGTGCAACAACAAAAGCTTGTGGAGGATACTATCGAATATGAGTTTGAGAAACACAGGCGAGAAGTGCGAGAAAGATAAAGATCTTGATTATGACAAGTGCATACGGAAAGTCCTACGTTCACGAGAAGGAAACTTGAACCGCCCAAGGACCCCGAGTCTCCTCATGTCTCTTCCTCATCGGACTCATCATCTCACTCTTCCCAACCACCATCAAAGAAATCAACCAAATCAACATCCAAATCGTGAAGAAACCACCTCGATCTTGGATTTCTCATACACATGAAAGAATTGTGAAATTTGTCAAACAAGTCGGAAAGAAAGACATGCTATCTGAAGTGAACTTTCTCAATCAACAAATACAATATCTACATGGCGAGAATGACAAGATGCAAGAAGAAAGGAAGTTTATCCGAGAATTCATGAGAAGTCATCGTCAAGAGGCTGAGCGAAATGATCGAAGGTTACACTAACAAGTACCTTGGGATATCGTTCCTAAAGTCACAAAGGAGATGTTTACGAGACAACTATATCCGAATCTTATGCGGATAGCCAAGCAAACTATAAGATCAACACCTTTAACCGTCACAATCAATCCATCGATCCTGTAGTTTTCTCGGATAATGAATTGGTGGCCAAGCTTGTCACACAAATGTCTAAGCGATGCGGGACATTTACTTACGATGAAGGAAAATTGTTTCAAGCATTCTTTGGACTACCAACTCAAAGAAGCATGTAGATTCGAGCGAAGGCCTAAGCGTCCTAGAGGCGATGAAGATAAGGATCGGGATAAGAATGATGAAGCTAAGCGTCGGAAGAAGTCGGTGAATCATCTTCTATGTTACCTCCTCTCCAACGGACTCCTACTCAACAAGGTCTCCTCCCGTTCTTCTTGATAAACCTCGGGATTACGAGTTACCGCCGAGACTCGGAAAACCGGTGATCACTTTGAGTATCTGGTGGTGACGATGAAGAAGTCCGTGAGCCCTACAACAACCCGCCTCTCCCAAACAAGTTAAGAAACCGAATCCTCATCTAGGCCAAAAGAAGAAGAAGAAGAGGCGCCCATGGCGGCGTCGTATCATGGCTAGATGAAGATACAACAGAGGAATTTGAATGGTTTCTACACTTGTCAACTCAACTCCTACCACGAAGAAGGTCAAGATCGGTGAGCGGAAATACATTGGAGCATGCTAAAATTATGCAAGAAAAGTTCCATGTGAAGAAGATGGCGAAATCCGAGTTGAGGCGAATCAAGAATGAAGCTTTTCAAGCTGTGGAAAGATAGCTCGAGAAAGTGCCATCGGTCGAATATCACCTTGAAAACATTGCTCGAGCTATGTCTAACAACATGGATTGGCTCAACCCGAAGCAAACATCGACTTCACAAAGCGGGACAACCCTCCATACTACACCGACTGGTCAAAACCTCTACCAACAATTGGCCAACCAAATGAACCTAGGATTCCATTCGGATATTTCTTCAACAAAGACTTGGAATTTCTTCTACGGTGGCGATGGATCAAGGAAATCGCTACATCTTTGACACTTCCATTTCCAGTGACCATATACTCAAAGCGCATAGCTATCGAGGAAAGAGCTAATCACTTGTTCTCCAACAAAGTGGAAGCTTACGACCGAGATGCAATGTCTGAGATTCATCATTGGCACGAGCGAAGAATCTACTACCAAGCTGCCGAGTTGAAGTCTCAACATGCGGTGTTCGATTACTAAGGATATCGTTGCCATCAAACACGTTGATCTTTCGACCAAATGGGACTACACTTTTCTCAAGAAGATTGTGGTCAAAGGCAAGATGAGCGGGATTATGCATTCTCTGAAGGCGACTTTGAGAATTTGTCTCTCAACGACATTGAAGACATGTACCTTGCCAAAGTACGAGGTCGCATGAGGCAATTTTCAACCGAAGTACAACGTGAATTCATCAAGTCACTGCTCATCTTCATCGAAGCATAGTCATCAAAGAGCGTGTAGAAGATCTCTGATTTGGCGGTTGAATCATATCGGACCCGTGTTAACTTCACACCACCTCGACTTGATCTTCCCGACATCAACCGGCTCTCACAATATACACTCATCGACCAAACCATTCGGGCGTCGTTTACGTAGTGAACTACAAAGAAATTGCTTAATGGCGTGTAGTGATCTTCACAAGTTTGGGGATCACACTTTGAAGATGGTTAGGGACGGATTGGCTTATAGGTTGAAGGATATCGTCAAAAGATTGGGTCTCTAAGCGATGGAATTCTCGGGATCGAAGGGATGTGAGGAGGATCATCAAGATGATTGATGAAAGGTTGAATAGAAGGATCGATTCGAGAAGATTGGAAAGCTTTGTTGGTGGTCGACCAGGATTAACATCACCGGCTATCAGCATACGATTCACACTCCTAGCAACATCTCTGGACTTCTGGTACCCTTGAATTGCTTCCTTCATTATAAATTTGGATGTGTGATTATATATGTCGATGGCTTGCACACATAACGATGTACAACCCGTAATTGTCAAGAAAGGACCACGTAGTGCGCTTGATTGCCACAATCCTTATAAAAGGGCGAAAGCTTCTTACTTTTGAGTAAAACCTATCAAACCTTTCATTTTCAAGGTTTTGCTCAAAGAACAAGTACTTCCGTATGATTTTCAAAACCTCAACCGTTTATATCACTTGTTGAGGGAGTATTTGAATTAAAACTTTGTTCACAAATTGTTCATAGTGGTCATCTTCCCAACACTCGAAATGGTCATATTTATTCTCAACTTTTCAAAATAACATTTTATATGCCATTTTGAGGGGAGAAAATTATGTGATAAGAAATATGTTGTGTAAATGCAAATGAATCTTTGTGTAATAGACTTAACCAACGAATTGGCGGTACTAAAGCTGTTAGTAACTCGAAAAGACTTGTCTGGATGGGTAATAATTTCAAGCTAGTTCGCTAGTAATGTAAGCGTGTCTCATGAAAGGACTTGTCCGAGTAGAATGTACCATTCGAGAAACTCTTGGTAGACATGAACTCGGCGGGTTTGACAACCTTTCGAGGTTTGTTTACACCTTCAAGGTAGTTATTAGAGCTAGTTGTCACCTAAAGGCGACAATGTAACTCTTTAACTATGCAATGTAACCGTGTCTCGCGGGATTGTCTATCTTGAGTGGATCAATTCAAAAGTGCGCGCTCTTTCCTCCTTGTGCAAATAACCGTTAAAACTCTTAAGCACATGTGGAGGGGAGTATTTATGCAAAATCTTATCTCAACAGTGGTTCAAAATGTTTTCATTCACAAACCCTTTGAGAGATTTTCAAGTAAATGGTTTTATGGCAACATAGGTTAGTCATGGGTGATAAGGTGACTAAGGTTAGGAATAACCGTCCTATGATCCACTTGAGTGGAGGATCTACCCAAGGACATCACAAATAGTTAGTACTTAGAAGTCCTTAGGTATGATTATAAAAGGAGAAAATGAGAATCGGAGAAAGAAGGAGTTGAAGAATTAAAAGAAATGCAAAGAAAAGGGTGAAAAGAAATAGCCCTCAAATTATTCAACTTAGAGGCGGACACGGGTTCAATTCATATACTCTTGGTTGTCACTTAGTGGCCGGTATTGAAGATTAAAAGTCGTCATGGACCCGGTGGCGCATGCACTAAACCTTCTTAGCCACTCAAGTTTCTCTCGAAGCTTGTTTCATTCTCACAGGGAACCCTACGTAAACTATTGGCTTTCTCTTAGAGATCGTTGGTATTGAAGAAGGAGACCCTCTCCTAGTCTCCGCTCGGGAAAACCAAAACGCACTATTGAGTCTAGAGCCACGAGATTCATCAAAAGATCTCTTAGGTACACTTGACATTTCATCACTTGTTGATCACCAAATAAGATCATCGGTGGTTCATATCGAGTCCTTCACGGATCTTAGCAATCATCGAGAACATTTATGAGAGGTTCTGGCTGTGATCCTCGGTGATTGAATGGAAACTCTGCCGGTCAACATCAAACGACCACGGCGGTCACCGGTAACTCCCGTGGATTACGCTTAGTGTGTCTCAAGCGGTCTCTGATCGTGAGGTGACGCTTGGTGTACCTCGGCGACTCATCGAGCTGTAGATGTACTTGGTACATCGCGTTATCTCACTTGTGGGACTCGGTTCGAGAGCGGCCTTTGTGAGAATTAGAGTTGTGTTTTCACACTATCTTGTTAACACTCTCGAAGTTCAAACTTGTAAGTCGGAATCCGCTTATTACTAACCGTTTGAAATGTTTTCTTCTTATGGAAGCTCGGGGCGGGATGATCGTCTTGATTCTTCTCATGCTCACGCCAACATCATCACTAATGGAAGTTCTATCCAAAAGCAACACTTGATCGAATGATTCTTCGTCAAATCAAAGAATCTACAAAGTTAAAGACTTAAAGAACTTCATCGATCTTGAATTCCAACGTCAAAGGCGTGTGAGCATGTTGAAGAATGGCGTGGAACAACTGTAGCGATGAAGCGGACACGAGCGAGACTTGATGAGACAACAACATACTATCACTTTCATCACAAAGAACAATGATCAAAGAACAAAGTTAAAGATGACGTCAAAGCATAACCGTTCAAAGAAGACAATTTCTCTACACTGGGAGATTGTTCGAATCAAGGCAATTCTTCTCACAAGAAAGAAGAATGTCGAAGGCGTCGAGCTACTATTACATCAACGCCTTCACCGTTCATCACCAACACTTGAGGGAGATTGTTGGAATCACTCTAAACTATAATTCAAGTGTTAGTTATTCTTATGTAATAGGTAGCTTATTATGGCCTTTATGTTTGTTATTAGCCTTAAGCTTATGTAGAAGGCCCATGAGCTTAGGCCCAAGCCCATAGGAGAAAGGATGGAAACTAGGGTGTTGCCTAGCTTTCCTCCTATAAATACCTTATGTAAACCCTCACTTGAGGTTGGTTGTTCAATTATATTTCATTCTTTCACGTACTACTCATACTCTATGTGTTTGTTTATTGTTCAACCGTCTTTCTTAGCTTGTGTTGTATATCTAGTGACCTAACATCACTAGTGGTGTAGTGTGTATCAAAGTCCATACCAAAACCTAAGGTTTCTTGTTCAATCGCCTGGCAAACTATCTCTCTTCTCGAAACTTACGCCTAGTAAGCTTGTGATTTTGTAAAACTAGTGACCTAACAGTAATCGATCGACATCTTTTGTTGTAGGTTTTAGGGTTTCATTCATGGTGAGATCCACGATCTCAATTTCTCTACATTGTCTAGGAAGTTCGTTCAAGAATGGTTTTGTCATTATCAACTAGGGAAGATTGTTGGGAATTATCGTTTGAGTTGATAAGACAAAAAGAATGAAACAAGAGGACTTAATCGACAAGAAGGAAACCTACAAAAGATGGAAGGACTTGCTTGCAAAAGAAGTTTTATTTATTAGTCCTTATTCTCTAGTATATAAAGAAGACATAGGTGTAGGTTTTACATAAGTCTTCTTAGTCGAGTTTCACACAAGCTCGATACCACTTGTTGGATCGATGTACTCTAACCAAACTAACTTAAATAGCTTGTTAGGTTTAATAACCTCGGATAAATCCTAAGTTATTAATAGAAACACCGAGCAAACTCTATTAAGTATCGAAATTTACTTAACAAAACTAAGAAGAATAACTTTAACTATGAGCGATTTTATTAATAACTCTAACTCGCTTATTATGCGGATCTTTAACAACTCTAATAATATCGAACTTCTCTTTAAAACTCTAATAAAATCACGCATTTAATTATGCCAATCTAGGGATCCTTTTATAGACTCAAGGATACCTAGTCGGTTTACAATATGTATCCTTATACGTCAAGTAATCTAACATAGAATATTCTAGAATTACAAGACTTTCTATAAACGAATAAAAAAGTTCTTTGATCTTGCAGTACTTTGACCTCGTATGCATTACTTTGACTTTACCATTAAGCAGTACTTTGACTCTTTGACCTTTCTAGTACTTTATAGTTTACAGTACTTTATCTTTCTGTAACACTCTGTCAATCTTCAGTACTTTCATATCCCAACAATAAGCTCATAAGGTGTTTTGTTGTGGTGCTTGGTAATCATTGATCGATTTTGAGTGTAGCATGCAGTTGACACGGCTTCAGCCCATAAGTAATCCGAAAGTTTAGCATTAAGTAACATCGTTCTTGCAGCTTCCACTAACGTGTGGTTTCGTCTTTCAACAACTCCGTTTTGTTCTGGTGTACGTGCAATAGATGTTTGATGCTCAATTCCCACTTTCTCATAAAATTCTCGAAGAGTTTGATTCACAAATTCAGTTCCTTTGTCTATTCTGATTTGTCGGACTGTGTTTCGGAGCTGTACTTGTATTTTCGTGAGAAAGGTGATGATCATCTGTGGAGCTTGATCTTTGCTTCGAAGAAAGTAGACCCAAGTCCATCTTGAGTAGTCATCTACGATTACCAGGATGTAGCGTTTGCCATTAAATGTTTGCACACGCATCGGGTCACACAAATCCATGTGAAGAAGATGAAGCACATGTTGAGAGTTGTGTTCCACCTTTGAAGGAAAATGAGCACGAGTGATTTTCCCTTGTTGACAAGCTGAGCAAAGGTGATCTTTAGAATATCAGAATCTCAGGAGACCTTCAACTAGTTTGTAGCGAGCAAGGTTGGTTATGGTTTGAAAGTTTAAATGTGAGAGACGACGGTGCCATAGCCAAGATTTTGTTGATGTTGCCTTAGAAAGTAGATAGATGGGAGATGAAGCAATCATGTCTTGCATGGAGATAGTGTAGAGACTTGAATTGCGAGTGCCAGACATAAGATCGTTTCCTTGTAGATCATGAATGAAACATGTTTTCTCCCAAAAAGCAACTTCCAAATCTCCATCACAGAATTGGCCTACTGAGAATAGATTGTGACCGAGGCCTTCCACATAATAAACCCTGCTAATCTCGATGTTTCCATTGATGTAATATCCGTTGCCCATGATAGCTGCGAAGTGATCATTCCCGAATCTGACAGTGCCAATGAACTTTGCAACAAAGTTTGATAACAATTTAAGATTACCGTCATGTGTCGGGAACATCCGCTATCAACAATCAAAGGATGATCTATATCACTGCATTACACACAGGCGACATAGATGGAATAGAAGTAGATGTGGAACCCGAAGAGTTAGAGGGTTAAAGCGATTATAGTCGAAATACACACGTCAATGATTTTAGGGATCCATTTAAATCCTAGTGTATTATGTATCCATTTCGCCATCTCCAACTAGTCTTTGCTTTTGTCTTAGTGAATGCACTAGGTGGTACTACGGTCCTTGGAGGTGATCTTTGGAGCAGCAGGGACATCAATGCGTTTCTTAGAATCTAAAGAGGCGGTTTACCAAGCGAGACTTAGAAGCATTAGTGGGCCTAGAGGTATTCCGTTTCTTAGGATTCCGTAAACGAGACAAGATAGGTTTAGAAACACATTTATCATGACAATCAGAAAGCATACTTTTACGACAAATAACACAAGAAGCTTCAGACTGAATATCAAAAGTACTTAAAGGTTCAACATTTGTTACAACACTTTTTCCATTACATTTGTCAGATGCAATATCTAAAGTGGGTGCAACTTGGGTCTTATTCAACGTCCTAGGGTGTTCTTCTACTTTAGCATTCTTTATTGTTCTTTTCTTAGGTCGCAACTTCCTATTCTTCCTTGTATTGCTCCTAGGCTGTGAAGTGCTGACGTTGGGAAAAAAGGCAACTATTCATGTTTTAGTAGAAGGAAGCACATTAGTATCTTGCGATTTGTCAGTAGGCATTCTAGTGTCACTTTTTCTAAGTGTTACCGGTGCAAGTTTCTTAATGTTGAACTTGTTCATACTTACCTAACTTCTCTTTTAACACAATGATAGTGTGCAACAAATCTTGATTTTCAGAACGAAGGTTTCCATAAACATTTGTGACTTATTTAGTGTGTGCAAGATAATGATCAAGTTCGTTTGATGCTTCATCACGAGTCTGTTTGAGTAAATCAAATAGGACACCATATTCCTTTTTAGCTTTTGCAAGTTCTTGTTCATATTTTGAGATTTGACACTTCAAAGACACGTTTTGATCATTCAGTTGTTCAATTTTAGGATCAAAAGATTTAGAGCGCAACTGAGTGATTTTGTTTTGCATAGAAAGTTCACGATTTTGACAATCTTTTTGACACCATTAAAGACGACATTTTGCATTTGAAAGTTCGTTTAACAGTTGTTCATTTTCAACTTTTAAAGACTCGATCTGAAGCACATTATCAGTATTCTCAACAATTTCAAAAGTATCAACAGAATCACCAGAGATATACTCAGATGCATATGGCAAAGAATGCAATAACACAACATTATGGATATCAGCACACATAACATCATCCAAGAGTCGATCAACATCTTTTCGTAACATTTTCTTTTTACGTTTTGTATTAGAAATAGATGTTTTAGTTTTCTCGAAAACGATTTTCATCAATCCAAGTTCCTTATGAAATTCCCTTTCCCAATATAATGCACAATTTTTCAAATTTTTAACATGGGGTAAAAATATTTTCTGAAAAATATATCTTTGTTCTCGCGCCTGAGGCGATTGAAAATGTTCAACTTTTATTTCAGAATTAAATTCAATCTCACGTTCTAAAAGTTTGAGGTCAGAAGTGAAAATGTCGAAATATCTGAGAATTTGACGATTTTCGGGTTTTGAATTTACTTCACTGAGTGAAGGTAAAGGACCATAAATTTGCGCATAATTTGGTTGGGGAGCAACATTAGAAGATTCAGACGTTTTTGTGATAATCCTAGGTGTGTTAGAAGAATCCTTTGGTGGGACGAAAGTGACGGCTTTTGAATAGTTGAATGGTTTGTTATAAACAACATTTTCTAATTTTGATCGACTCTCGTATTCTGCATCTAATTCCTCTTGACGATGATATTCAACAACACTCATAACAGAATCACCAATTTTGCATTCTGCACTGGAAACTTCAGGATTTGCTTTGAATGCTTTATTTTGTAATAAGCAAGATTCGGTCCATATCCATTTGGATTGGGTTTTAAAGTAAACTTTTGAATTGTTGTGATTGACTCACCATGTTTATAAACAACATTTCGAAACTCTTTGAGTTTTTTTTGTAAGTGAAAATTTCTTCAAGATGGTCATCTATTCGTTTCGTTGAATGCTTTTCTATCACGAGAGCTGTTTTGACAATTTAACAACTCGGCCTTAGCTTTTGAGTTTCAAAGTAAGGCGTTAAGTTGTTTTGTATGTTTATGTTTGATTGTTCTAGTTGAGACAACAAATCATTCTTCGATGCGGCTAGATCATGAATCATCGTTCTAAAGATTTTTCGTTTTGGTGTGATTTAGCAAAAGCAACTTCAAAACCTTTTTCACGTTTTCTTGAGTTTTGAAAAAATTGAGTTGCATTTTTAAGCATTCAATATCCACAGTTAATAGTGCATTTTACTATGTAATTTTGATTTGATGAACGACATTTATCCATTTGGGATTTATAGTCTTTAAGTAAGAGGTCAATATCCGGATTAGGCAAAAGTTCATCGTGTTCAACGTGAGTCACAACATGATCACTATTCGGATCCTCAAGTATAACCACGAGTCAATTTGAGTATCAAAGGTAACCATAAGGTCATCTTGATCGTCAAATGTAACTACGGGTCTAGTTGAGAATCGTCATCTTGAGATGTGGACGACTCATTTTGAACATTCGAGCCTCGTCGGATTCGGATGTTGGTGAGATATTAGATCGATGATGAAAATGGTTTGTTCGGTACACGAGAGAAGCCATCGGTGTCATCACTGGGCTGTGTCACTCATGTGTAGAGATTGCATTTGTGCCATCAACATCACTTTGCATTAGCACGCAAGTCCTCCATATCATTATCTCAGTGCGCATCGCCATAAAGCTCGTTCTTTGGTTGTGAGAGTTACACCAACTTCATCCTTAAGAGCCAAAAGTAAAGCTTCCTTTTGATAAGCCGACTCTAGTCCTCGGCTTAGGGCATGCATTAGCGGTGACCCTTCTCATTCTGATTGTAGCATCTAAAACCATTCATCCCATTACGAGCATTTCCTGTTCAACCACTTGAGCTCTCTCGTTGTTGTGGAGCACCCATGTTATTCCTTCCCATAGCATTAAATCCTTGACCTCCTACCATCGGCGACCATAACCACGATTACGAACGCAACACGTCCATTGTTCTGGCGGCGATTACTTGTGTTTGATGAGGAGCGAATCGATTGTTGGATTTGTTTGTATACCGGCCGAAGGCTTTAGCAATCATAACAAATCCTTGTTGTAATGCATCGAAAGCTGCGAGTCCTCATTAGCTTCAACGTAAAGTGCTTGATCATTGTTGTTGTATGGAACCAATTGAGTTTGTTGAGATTGTTCTTGTGACGGATCATATGGTGTAATTGTTGCGATTGGTTGAGGAGCGGATTGAGGAGGATAACTAGTTTGAGCCCACAAAGCAAGTTGTTGATTGTCCGGAGTGATGGTGAAACAGTTTGTCCACGGATAACCCTTTCTTTGTCAACTTCTTTTTGATGTGGTTTCAAATAGTCGTACAACAATCCGTAAGTAGCATGATGAAGATTCTTCGCTTGACGGATGAAAATGACATATTTTCCCACTCGGGACCAAGACTACTTAGGAACTTAGTGTTATGACAATTCTAGAGATATAACTTTTCACATACACATCAAACCATAACACAAAGTAGCATATAGATGGAATTCTAGAGAGAAAGTTAGAGGTTTAGGGAACTTAGTGAGAGAAAGTGAAAGATATTATTATGAGCTCAACTCTCTACCTTGGGAAGGTAGAGAGTATTTATAGTCTTACATAAATCGCCACACTTTGGGTGTGGATCGGGCATCTGATGGGTAAAGACCGTCCAGTCCTCCACGGTGTTACTTAACTAAATACTACTAAACTTAAATGAACTACGACTACGAGCTTTCTAACGATTACATATACTTGAGGTGACCGACTCTTTAATCACCGGAATTTCTAATTCCTAACAATCTCCCCAAGGAGGTCACCTCAATCATGTACTAAAATTACATTGAATACAAATAGATATTACATTAACAATTGATCTTGCATTCTTGATGTAGTCCTTTGCTCTAAGCTCGTAGTCATTGATTCTTCACATTGCATGTTTGGTTACTTCAAGTGGAGGTCTTTTCTTGATCCACGTGATAATAATTTTGAGCCATCTTTTGAGATCATCGACTATCAACAATCTCGACACATCCTTTGTGGTGTTGGTATTATGTGATGTTGTGACTTTGGGACCGACATGCTCACATTACGGATCATGAAATCTTCTCATCGAGTAGCGGAAGCTTTTGTTGAATCATGATATTGGCGGCGTAGCGAAGCATGGTGTGAAAATATCGAGTCATTGATGCACTAATCATGATTTCTTTGAGTTGAATGTGTTAAGTGAGCATGCGGCTATGGATTGACCGCTTCATTACGATCATTTGCAAGCGTCGGGTGTACTGCATACAACGATTAGCAATAAATCGCGAAAGTGTCTTTGATCACTTCGTTGAATTGAGTACACGACCACGGTTCCCGTTGATCGATACAAATCTTGCTGTGATCGGTAGGATTCTAAGAATCTCCTTGACGAGGGTTTCGCATTTGTTCTAGTTGTTCTCAAACGGAACATCTCAAAGAAGACAACACGGAGTGAGTGAACGGTAATTTTAAGTCCAGCGATTGATGAAAAGAGATTTGAAAAACAATCGTGTATTGCTCAATAGAAATTGTTTTGCAATACAACGAAGGTTTTATTGAAAATCAATTATCAATCATAAAAATACCTTTTGGTTTGAAAAATGAGTACGGTCGATGTGCTAAAGAAAAGAGTTTTTAAGCACAAAGACCGGTTTTCAAAGGTATCCGTCAATCCATAACTGAACGAGATTGATTCAAGAGATTGAATCGCCCCATTGTTTACATTCGGTTGTCACATGGTTGATCTATATAATAGATCTCACATGCCACCTACCGGGAGCTTGTTTGATGTTGGCTCGAAGGCTTTCCATCTTCATTGTGAATATGTAAACACATCACTCGGATGTTACGGCAATACCACAAGGATAATCGTGGGACTCAAGATATAATCTCTCTTTCCACATTGTGTGAAGCAGAGAGTCTTCATTGAAAGTGTCCTAATGAGATTTATTGATGATCTCGTGGCTCTAGACTCAATTTGTGCATATTTGGATCTGTCTGGGAGACTAGGGAGAGGTCTCCTTCTTCAATATCAACCATCTCTAAGAAAGTCGATAGATAATGTCGGTTCCCGTGAGAATGAAACAAGTCCTTTTAAGAGGAACTTGAGTGGTTTGGAAAGTTGAAGTGCGGTCGTCCTTTGGGTCCATGACGTCTTGTCTTCAATACCGATGTTACCATCGGTAGCATATGAATTGAACCGGTTTACGCCTAAGGTTGAATAAATGGAGGCTATTTGTTTTCACCCTTTTCTCATTCAATTCTTTTAATTCTTCAACCCCTTGATTGCTTACGAGACTTCATAGCTAGAACCTTGTTGGGTTTATTCGATTACTAGCTCGGTCTTAGTCCGCACTCTTCCCATATCTCATTTTCTCCTTTTATCATCATACCTAAGGACTTCTACACTAACTAGTGGATTGTCCTGGGTAGATCCCTCCGATTACGGCGGATCATGGGAACCAATACCTAACCTTATCATCCTTATATCACCGTACATAAAGTAAAGTTGGTCGGTCAATTTGGTATTGTTCATACGCCATTGGATCCAATTGAAAACCATTTGAAAATCAATTCGGATACTTGTGATATATTATCAAAGCATTTTGTACTGAATTGTTTTGATATTTTAAACGAGAACTCCCCTCAACATGTGCATCAAGTATTTGAAAATGTTTTGCACACGGAGGCAAGAGAAAGAATTAACTTCTTTGATTACCATTTTCTAAAGATATCAACATCACTTCCCATATCAAATCAAGTAGATATAGCATTTCGGGAAGGATGAGGTTTCCATAAATTTGCTCCCCTCAATATGTGCCTCGAGGTTTGAAAAGAGTTTTGCACATACTAGAGGAACTGCACATTGGGATGAATGATCACGTTTCAAATCAAAGGTTTAAGATAGATGCTCCCCTCAACATGTGCATTGAAAATTTGAAATCGTTTGTCACATGTGGGAAGGGATGCATGTACATTCTTATAAAACCATTTACGAATTATCGGTTTAAATCCAATTTAAATCACACATTCTCCCCGATCACAATTATCAAAACATTTGAGATTTGTGATCTCGTATAATTAAATTGATTTTGAAAGCTTTAAGGAGAATTGTGACTTGATTGTGAAAGCGTTTGAGCGATAAGGATCGGATTTTAAGACTTTAAACTCCATTGATAAAACATGCATGTATATCTTTTGAAAACAATTTTAATGCCAAATAACTTTTAATTTAATTGAAATCATTCTCCCCTCAATCAATGACATAGGTTGTTGATTGAGAGATAAAATTTTGACAAATAAGTCACGATGATTATCAAAAATAGAGATTGAGTTATTTTTCAAAGCATTTAGTTTTCAATGAGATAAATGTTTATAGAATCGAGCATGGAATTTTGAAAACATGATAAAACATGGCTCTGTTCTTTCTTTTAAAACCGGGTTATTGCACGAAAATGACAATAAACCATTTCTCTTTCTCCCAAAAATTTTTTTTGATTTTTTTTTTTTTTTTTTTTTTTTTTTTTTTAACATTCGAACAAACATCTAAAGTCCGTGTCATTCTTTGAATGACAGCACAAAACCGTAGATATTATCGAGCAAGAAAAACATGACAAAATGACAATATTTTTGAAGATTTTTGAAATTTTTGATTTTATGGATTTTGAAAGTTTTATGATTTTCTATTTGATTTTTGAAGGTTTTATAATTTTGTATTTTGTTTTCGAATAAATATTTACAAGAGATAGATGAAGATAGACCTTTACTCCTCGTCTTCCTCACGAAGGCGTTTGAGAGTTCGGTTGAAGGCTTTTCAAACCAAGGCGTGGAAGAATAAACTCAAAGCGTTCTCTTGGAAGAGCTTTGGTGAAGATGTCGCTAAGCGATATTCGGACCTCACAAAATATAGTTCCACCACACCTTTTCCACTTGTTCACGATGAAATGATGTCGAATGTCGATATGCTTTGCTCTTGAGTGTTGAGCGTTGTTGCATGAGAGAGCAATAGCACTTTATTATCACGATGCAGAGGATTTTGTTGAATTCAAAGCCATAGTCGGATAATTGAGATCTCATCCATAAGATTTGAGCACAACAAGATGACATGGCTATGTATTCAACCTCTGTAGAGAAATAGAAGTACTCATTTGCTTCTTTGAAGACCGACTCACAAGCTTATCACCCAAAAGCGAGCACCTCGGATGTACTTGACGTGTATCTTGACAACTGCATGATCGGCATACGCATAGGCCGTTAGTGACATACCGGTGTCCTTGGTACCATAGTCCCATATTGATGGTTCCTTGGAATACCGAAAGACCCGTTTAAGCGCTTCAAGGTGCTTTTAGTAGGCAGCACGGTATCTAGCACACATGCAAGCAATGAACAAGATGTCGGTCTACTAGCGGTGAGATACATCGGGGATCAATCATACTCCGATATTTCGTTTGGTCAATCATGATCCACGAGTGGTCCTCATCTAGTTTGGTTCGATCAATCATGGGGGTGTCAACGGTCACTTGAATCAAATCAAATTTCTTTAAAATCTCTGTTGCATATTTAGATTGATTTATGAAAATGCCTCGGGACTTTGTGAAATTTGTAATCCCAAGAAAAATGACATTTGTCCCATCATTGACATTTGAAACTTTGAACTCATTTCATTTGAAAAACGATCACATTCCATTGGGTCGATCGAGGCAAAATAATATCATCAACATAAATTTGAACATGAATCAAATGTTTGCACGACTTCACGGTGAACAATGTAGGATCAGCTGCTCCTTTGATGAATCCGGTTGATAGAAGAAACTTTGTGATGTATCATACCATGCCCTTGGAGCTTGCTTTAAACCGTAAAGAGCCTTCTTCAAGCGATAAGCGTGAGTAGGATGCTCTTGATTCACAAATCCTTGAGGTGGGCGGCGTGAGCGACTTCTTTAAGATCTCCGTTTAGAAATGCCGTCTTTACATCCATCGATAAACTACCATGTTCTTACTAGCGCATTAGCGAGAAAGATTACGATTGCCTCGATTCGAGCAAGCTGGAGCAAAAGATTCTTCAAAGTCTATACCCTCCTCTTGGCGATATCCTTTAGCAACTAATCGAGCCTTGTTCTTCAACACATCACCATGCTCATCAAGTTTTACTTTGAAGATCCATTTTAGAGCTATAATCATAGCACGATCTGGGCGGTACTAACTCCCATACATCAAGGCGATCAAACTCATGAATTTCATCTTGCATAGCATTGAACCATTGTCTTCATTCATGGCGGTTTAACATCTTTTGGTTCGATCTTAGATAGTGCGGAGTTGAAGAAACACCATAAGGCATCGGTTGCAAGTTGTTTCGGGTTGATCTGAGACGAGAGGATTTCCAATGATGTTGTCTAATGGATGATCGTGAGTCCATTTTACGAGGTGTTCATGTGGCATTTGTTGAGGCGGGGTAGGCGAGTCGATGTCTCTGAAGAAGATGGTTCGATGATGATTCGGGAGTAGCAAATATGTTTTCAAATGGAGCATCTTGAGGAGTAGCAAAGGGATTAACTTCATCATTGATGCGAAACATTTCCATGATGTACATTTGAAGAATGATGATTTGTTGATGAGGCGAAGGATCGTGACGGTGCTTCTTGACTTAAAGATATTGAGGCGAAGGATTGACTTCATTCATTCATGGCGGTTTAACATCTTTTGGAATATGAGCAACCTCTAATGGATGATCGTGAGTTTTTAGGTGTTCATGGAGGGATCGATGTCTCTGAAGAAGATGGTTCGATGATGATTCGGGAGTAGCAAATATGTTTTCAAATGGATGGTTTTCTCGGCATCTTCACCTCATTAGTAATGTAGGGATCGACACCTCATTAGTATTATTGAGTCATACTGAGTTCATCAAACATAGGATCAAACAATTTCTTTACATCATCTTGGATGGAGGTACATATGGAGTTTCTTGAGAGGAGTTTGGAACAAGGGATGAACCAATGGGAATGTTTTGAAGTGCGGGTCTGGTGGGTGTCCAGGAGCCATTTGACGGTCGACTCATCAAGCGTGCGTGAATTGTTTCCATGATATTTCGGGTTCTTTTGTTGTAGATTCGGTATCCCTTTTGTTTGGTGCATATCCTACAAATACTCCAATGTCGACTTTAGCCCTAAGTTTGCCTAAGTCTTGACCCTCATTAGTTGGATAGCACAATGCACCAAACACACGAAGGAAAGATAGATTAGGTTTTTGTTGTGGACAAGTTCATATGGAGTTTTCCATGAATAGTGTGAATTAGGGAGCGATTTTGTGTGTAGCATGCGGTGGCGATTGCTTGACCCGGAGAAACATTGGAACCTTTGAGTAGATCAACATTGTTCTAGCGGCTTCAACAAGAGTACGATTTCGTCTTTCAACTACACCGTTACATTGAGGGGTTCGTGGAACACTTCTTTGATGGTGATTCCAACGCTTTCATAGAATTCACTAAGTTGTTTGTTGACAAACTCGGTTCCATTATGCATTACGATAATTACGGCGGTTTTGTTTAGTCGAACTGCGGTTTGTTTGATGAGTTTGATGATGATATCGGAGTTTCATCCTTTGTCCTTAAGAACTTGACCCGGTGAATCTAGGTAATCATCAACCACAACTAACACATATTTCTTCCCAAAGATATTACGCACCCTCATTGGTCACATAAATCCATATGAATCATATGAAGAACTTACGTGACGAGTTAGTAGGTTTGGGTTTATGGGCATACTTCTTGCTTTTTCCCAATTGACATCTTGAACAAAGATGATCCTTTTCATACTTTAGTCTAGGTAAACCTACAACTAAGTCCTTTACGGAAAGATCGTTGATGGTGCGAAGTTCAAGTGATTGAGACGCAGCGATGCCATAACCATGACTTTGTTTTGAAGCCTTAGATAACAAGCGATTGGAGATGCCCTCATCATGTCATCGATAGAGATGGTGTAAAGGTTTGAGCCACGAGTTCCTTTCAGCAGTTCCTTACCGTTAAGATCTCTAACAAAGCGGTATGTTTTACGAAGGCTACTTCTAGATCGAATCACGAATTGACCAGCGAGAGAGCAGTTATGACCTAAACCTTCCACATAATACACTCGGAGATGACACTATCACCAACAACATAATCTCCATAACCCATTATAGCACCGAAATGATCATTACCAAATCTAACGGTCCGATGAATTTGCTCACGAAGTTCATGAGCATGACCGGTCTCGGTCATATGCTTGGAGCGGCTGAGTCCGGTACCACGAGCGATTTGAGCGATCTGCGGTTGAACACAGACAAGAATGGATAAGCGGATAATTGGGATCCCCATGCAAGAATGGGTTCCATTTGGTTAGTTACAATGGTTGGACCACCCGCATCGAAATAGAAGCATTCATATCGAGAAAGTGAGGCAATGGAATCATTGTGAATAGATGCGATACTAGTGTACGTATTAGCCACATTCACGGTGTGATCACTTCTTAAGGAATAGTTCTACCGGTAGGCATCCATTTTCTAGTGGGCATTAATTGATTAGTCTTATGACCAGCGGTATCAATAGAAGCCTATTTCTTGAATGTTCTTCTGTGGGTTTCCATTGTTTTCTAACTTTCATTCGCTTTTGCCTTTTAGCCTTCTTAGCATGAATTTTAGCATTAACAATATTAGCTGGACAATTAACATCATTAGGCGAACATTAACATCACATTCATGATTAGAAGCGAAATTCAAGCGATCATCTAGAACAAGGTTTGCAAATAGTATCGAATTGAATTAATTACGATGCGCCTATGGCTAATACTAGAATCAACACGATTCGTTTTATTCGATTCAAACTTAAAGTTCCTAGATTGTTCTTCTACTCTTTTCGGTGCACATTCTTAGCTTGCGAGGTCCTATCATTCCTTGTATTGTCTTGAGACTTTGACTGCTCCCTTTAATGTCATGATTACTCTGTAGAGGAATGGGAACATTAGTTTGGTTTACTACTCTTTGCACCACTGTTTAGATGTCTTTGGGATCGAACTACATGCGGTGCACTAAGGTTCACATTCTTAACACTAGAGTCTTGAGATTTGTACTCTAGAAGGCACATTTGAGTTCTCTTTCCTAGCATTGACGGATCTAGAATCTGAACTACTCAATGGTACACCTCGCCTCACATTCAAAACATTGGGAATCGAGTGCATATCATATTTGGCCTTAGGCATTGAGCATGGAATCAAAGGGTTAACTCTCTCACCTAATGTCTTTGGGCATATTGTGATCAAGCATTCTAAGATTTCTTGAGATCGTTTGGCATATAAGCATGCATGTCCAATTGCATTATCATGAGGTTTCTCTAGCTTATCCTCTTCAACAATCTCACGAGGCATTCTAAGCAATCCTTAAGGGATGAGAAATATGTTTGAATGGCAAGTTTGTTGTTCCTTAGATGAGGGGACATATGTCACGAGATAAAGCATATTTATTACTAGAGTGAACCTTTGATACAACATTCTCCTCATTGATCATTGGCATTTTCCTTTTACGACTCTTGATTCTCAATTTCCTTTTGCAATGAAGTTATTTGTTCGTTGTTTTTGTTCTGAGTGACTTTAATTGATTCAAACAACTCATTGAAATGACGTTTAACCTTTTCATTTTCTTCTAGAAAACTTTCGTTTTCCTTTTGTAAAGCATTTACTAGGTTTTGAAGATGAAACGTTTGAGAATTCGAGAATCTAAAGGAGGAGGCATTTGGGAGCTGTCATATTGTTCGTTTGACCCTTTAATTGAGAGATTTGGGCTTTCAACTTTACGATCGTGTTGCTTGAGCTTGAATCATTCATCACGTTTGTTAATTTGAAAAGCGCATCAAACTCGGAGCATCGAAGATGTCTTGATATTTGAAGTTTTGACATTTTCTTTGAGATGTTGATATTTTAGTTGTAAATTAAAATACTCAACTTCTAGTTTAGAAAAATGTTTAACCAAATTGTCGTGATCATCGGTTCAATTTTCTCATTTAGTTTAGAATTAGTTTTTCAAGCTCAATGACACGATCATGGGAGACTTTCGGGGCCACGAGATAATTCATGAAATTTGGAAGCATTAATAGAGCAATTTGAGCGATGAAAAACACATCTTGAGCAACACATTCGATAATAAGATTCTCATTTAATGTATGCAAGTTCTTTCTCTCAATCTCATTATATTTGATTTGCGCTCATAGTCACTAACTTCAACAACCATTGCATCAAATTCCTTTTCCATTCCCTTAATATCGGTTTCTATTCCCTTTTAAGACTCTCAAAGTGATCTTTTAGAAGTTTAAAGAAGGGCATGACCTCGATCAAATAACATTCTTTCATTTGTTCAAAACCCTTTCTCCTTGATTATACACGTGGGTGTGATCCTTTTCTTGCAAGTTTTCTCAAAATCAACAAATAGTTGAAATATCACGTATTGGCTAATTAATGTCTTGCTTTTAGTGGCAATTTTTCTAGGTACAAGATGCATTGGTGTATTAGGAGGATACACAGTTGCTCTAGGCATTTTCAAAGGGAGGTTTGTTTCAACAATATTTTCCGCTTTACGCTTATCTAAATCCTTTTTCGAGAAGACTTGTTGGGAGTCAACAAAGTCGAGGCTTAAACTTGTTCAATGAAATCCAGTTTTCCTTCTTGTAATCATGAGGAGAGATAATTATGTTTTCTCTTTGCATTTGGGATCATTTTGTTTCTTATTCATCTTTTCCTAGTGATTTCATTTGATTTCTTATCTTCCTCGGTGCACTCAAGCGCAACTAGGTTTACGCCTAGGCTTAAGGATTTCATCACCATCATAAAGCACCTTATGAGCATTTCTAGCCTTTTAATTACCTCTGGATTCGGTTCCTCAACAAGGGAATGCTATGCTTATCGCTTAAGACTCGATGTTTGGTGACCATGTGAGCGATCGAATGGTGTTTCCTTGTATGTACAACTTGTTTTCAAGTTTGTTTTCAAAGTTTTGATTAGAAAAATCTCTCAAGAGTTTTGATTCCTTTGCATTAAATTCTTGCTTAAGCATTTTCACATTTTCTTGAAGTTCTTGTTTTGTTTATTTGTTTTAGAAAGTTTTTCTTGCAAGGAATTTAATTCTTGTTTCAATACTTCTTCTCTAAACTTACTTTTCTAATTCTTGTACTCACTTGGACATCCATTTCACTGCTCACGGTGGTCAACTCAAATTTTGCGTTGTTCAGTAAATAGCAACACGTTCCTTATAGGCATTTAGTTGAAATTATGGAATCATCGGGAGCACATGCGGTGTATTCATCAAAGACATAGTCATTGTTGATGCAGAAGATGCATCACTTGGTACAACTTCACTTTCACTTTGTTTCACGTATTGATCGTATGGGACAATATTGTTATTACCCATATTTTCAACATTTGATTCAATAGTTTGATTGATTGTACTTTGTCATGCATCATTGCACATCGACATCATCGTATAGTTTTAATACCTCGAGATGAGTTTGTCCTTGGATGGGCCACTTGTGGTGAAGAAGAGATCTTGGGAGAAACCATTGGAGAGATGCTAGCCATAAAGATTGTGTGTGCGATGGGTCCATCATCTACATCAGTCGTATGCATCACGATCGGCGACTTGAAAGGCGTTCGATGATTGTGACCTATCTCACGAATAGTTTGCTCATCCACATCGCATCATAGGTCTTGGCATTGCCCTCGGCAAAAGCGACAATTCCTCTTCATCCAAGCGACACCATTGTCACGAGCTTGTGCGGCAACATCTTATCTACGAAATAATCGGCGATTACATGGGCGCTTTGGAGATGTGCGGTTCCTTGCAATGTGTCCTCACCACCACAGTTATAGCATTTGATCGGCTTAGCTTGACCTTGGTTACCATTCCTTCCTCGATTACGATTGCCAACATAACCTCTACCGGCACCACCCTTCCACGATCATCTTGTCTTTCTGAGCTGGTTGCACACGATCCTTCCATCTTTTGGTAGCTTGATTGTGTGGGTTAGATCTTTGTTACGAGGTTGTTGTTGGTTTGTGGGAGAGAATTCATGTTTTGGCTAATCGGAAGAGCTAGTTGATTAATGAAGCTTCCAGCGTGTGCATCGGCATCGACTTGTTTGTACATAGGATCGGGAATGAGTTTGTGATTACCATTACCCAAGGGTATGACTTGTGAAGCTTTGGTTGTGATTCCGATGTTTGAGTAGAAAGCGGTTGAATCATTAGGCGAGCTTGTCTCTCACAGGTTAGTTTTGAGCGATTGAGAATCAATTTTTCAAACATAGCATGTCTCTCATTACGAAGGAGGAAGGCATAGAGTTGCTCATAGTTTGTGTTCTTCAATCCTTTAGTAAGCTTCACGGTAACAAACTTGTGCCATTCGGGATTCATGTTGTTCACAAATTTTGAATTCAAGCGAATGTTAGGCATAGTCATTCGATGTTCCTCATGTCATTAACTAACTTATGAAATCTCACATAGTACTCATAGACATTCTCATCGGTTTCATCTTGAAGTGCTCAAATTCGTCATAGAGTTGGGATTCTCTGTCTTCCATGGTCGATTACGAACACGAGAGAAGCATCTTAACATTATCCCAAAGCGCCTTTGCATCCGTGTTATGATTGATCGACTTGTAGATGTCTTTAGGAAGACCTTGAAGAACAATGTTTGAAGCCACGATATCGCATCGAATCTCTTTTCTCCTTATCATCAAGCTCATCATACATCTTAGGTACATCCATTCCGTAGCAGAGTACCATCTTCATTAGTATCAAGTATGTCTCTAGTCGTTTCAACTCGATATGGTCCTTCATCAATGGATTTGAGAATGTTGACACCATTTTCCTTTCAAGGCAATACAATCGATTCGTTGAGCCCAAGAGTCGTAGTCGATTACATCAAGCATGGGTGGGCGAGTATCGAACCATTGCTTGTACATCCTCGCAGCGATGGAGATGGCGGTAGGAGCGTTGGTAGACATGTTAACAGTTATACGGGATTTTATAACTCTATGATTAAAGCGGAAATAGATTCTTTCACGGGTTTTACTAAATCAAGAGAAAACCGTAAACAATCACTTAAGTCGCTAGAAGATAAAGCACTAAGTCGCTAGAAGATAATGCACTAAGTCGCTAGAAGTTAATGCACTAAGTCGCTAACCCTTAATTCGCTACACCCTAAGTCGCTAGAGTCCCAGTCGCTAGACAAAAGCAAGTCGCTAAATAGTAACTCGCTCTGGACCAAGTCGCTAGCCAAATTTTGGCGACAATTAGCTACACAAGTCGCTAGATATGCAAGTCGCTAAAGAGCAACTCGCTCTGAGACCAAGTCGCTACCACAAGTCGCTACCGTGGTGGAGAATCCACTACTTGTACTTTAACTCGCTAGATCTAACTCGCTACCTTCAACACTTTGTAAGTCGCTACAAAATGTGAAGCAAGTCGCTACCAAGAAAATATTCCGTGAGCTAAGTCGCTAGCTTGAAAAACCATATAAACATCACTTTTCAATCCAAAACAACCCAACCAAGATGATTCAAGCTTACCAAATGAAAACCTAAACACTTTTGATGATTCTAAACATAAAAGTACCAACAAAATTCAAACTTTAACACAAGAAATCAACCAAATGATGCAAAAACCACTAAACTTTTCAAACTCAAAACCACCTAAAACCACTATAAATCCAAAGATGTGCAAGATATGATCTAACCATGGCTCTTGATACCAATTGTAAGATATAACTTTTCACATACACATCAAACCATAACACAAAGTAGCATATAGATGGAATTCTAGAGAGAAAGTTAGAGGTTTAGGGAACTTAGTGAGAGAAAGTGAAAGATATTATTATGAGCTCCAACTCTCTACCTTGGGAGGTAGAGAGTATTTATAGTCTTACATAAATCGCCACACTTTGGGGTGTGGATCGGGCATACGGTGGGTAAAGACCGTCAGTCCTCCACGGTGTTACTTAACTAAATACTACTTAACTTAAATGAACTACGACTACGAGCTTTCTAACGATTACATATACTTGAGGTGACCGACTCTTTAATCTGGGAATTTCTAATTCCTAAGATTGAAAAGTGTAAAATTGAGTTTTAAAGCGTGACAAAGTTTGAGAACCGTAAGTTCGCGTAAGACAAAAATAACTTCAAAACAAAAGCTTTTCACCCAACTATTTAGCGATTGATACCTTTGTTAGGTCACCATATTAGTAACACAAGCATCAATATAAAAAGATAGAGAAGTGATCGGATTAACACGTTAAACACACACACGTATGACTGAGGAATGTTATGCTTATAGTGAATGAGTAAAATGAACAACCAACCCTCAAGTGAGGGTTTACAGGGATTATTTATAGGAAGGAACTAGGGCAACATGCAAGTTCCCTTCCTTTCCTTTATGGGCTTGGGCCAAGGCTCATGGGATTTCAACATAAGCCTTGGTATGATTACTAACATAAAAGCCATATTAAGCTAACTATTACATATTAATTACTAACACTTGAAATGTAGTTTAGGAGTGATTCCATCACTAACAATGTGGTTTATAAAGCAAAGGATTTGGCAAGTGCATTCAAGACTTAAGCCACTAAAATTCATTGGAATGCGATGATTAACATGCACAAGAGTCAACTTAGATACACGGTTGCACACACAAACACATGAAATAATGAGAAAGGTTATGCGTATATTGTTATGAGTGAAAAACACTTCTCAAATGAGAAGTAAACAAGTATTTATAGGGGAAGGGAGCTAGGGCAACACATCTAGTCCCTTCCTTGGCCTTTTGGGCCTTTGTATAGGCTTATGGGCTTTCTACATAAGCCTGGCCTTAATTAATAACTTAAGAGCCATATTAAAGCAACCTATTACATATAAATGACTAACACTTGTAAATATAGTTTAGAAGCATTTTTATTGCTTTATACTTTCTATCCATCCACAATTTACTTTACTTGCTTTCATTACTTACATTACTTATTGCTTTATACTTTCTATCCATCCACAATGAATTCACATAAGATCGAATCTAAAGTTTTTGAAACTAAACTTAAAATCGGCAAAACTATTCAACCCCGCCTTCTAGTTTTCCACAATTGGTATCAGAGCTAGGTTTACAAAAGTTTTAAAGTAAATCGTATTTTAAAAACTTTTCGATCACAATGAGTTTTGAAAATTATAAAGAAGGGCAATCTATGCAACAACCTCCACTACTTGAAACAAATGGTTTTATTTATTGGAAGAATAGATTCGAAACTTATGTGAAGTCAAAAGATATTGATCTTTGGTACATCATTATTGAATGTGACATTCAAGCCACTAGAAAAGATGATAAAACCGACAAACAAGTAAATATCCCTCATGATCGCTTCTCCGACGATCAAAAGAAAAAGCTTTCCAAAAATAGTGAAGCTAAAATGGTTTTATATAATGTTGTTGTTCCCTATTTACTATAGTATAAAACAGTTTAAGTAAAGTAAACAAAACTAATAGTGAATTAATGACTGAAAAGATATAAATAAAACACAAGAGTTATTTTCAACGTCATATTCTTATTAGAAATAAATCAGAAGAATTTGTTACCCTAGTACTTGCGGAACAGTAGTAGGGATTGAAATGACAAAGTGTTTGCAACTCCTCTCTAAGCTCAGGCTAAGTCTGAGCACAACTACAAGTACCCACCGAGCTATCTCTGGGATTAAGTTGTATTTGGAGGAGTGAAAGATGGCTTATGTGTATGTGTTTTACAATTCAAAGCTTAACCTTTCACTCCATCTCTTTTGCTATTTATACAAGTATGAGTTTAACTCTTTCTAAGTAACAAGCGACAATTTTAGAAGACAAAATCTTGATGTATTTTGTCTCTATTCTAAAGACTATATTAGGTAAAGGGACTAAGTCACTTTCTTCATGTTAATCTTGATCTTTGAGCCTTTTAGGGAAGGTTGACTTCTTGAAGATAAGTACTCCCGTCTTTATCGCTTCAAGCATAACCGTTTTGTCCGCCCATTCTTGATGTTCATAGTCTTGATCTTCAATTTCGGTTTGTCTTGATGTTTGTAGTTGGAGAGGTGTTTGAGGGATTCGGTAAGTTATTGTCATCACTCACCTCGAATCCACCATCTTCTTCTTGACTCGGTCTTTACCCTTTAAGTTCCGCGTTCTTGAGTGGAGACTTCTTCTATGTCTCTTCTTGGCGTCTCGAAGATGGCTCGAGAGACTATGCACTCGATGACACGTTAGTGTTTAACGGTCTAAGCACTTAGTTTATTTTCTATTCAAATCCTAGATTAAGGGGTTTGGGTATTTACTGAACCCAACAAATGTTTTACCATCTTTTCTAGGTTTGAGTATTTACCCTATTTGGATATACAAATAGCCTAAGTGTTTGATCAGTGTAAGTGAGCAAATGGCTTCTTCTTACACTGAATGTACTAATGAATACAATAAGGAACACTGAATATTTTAACAAAACATACATCGTTTATTGGTCAAATTACAAAGTTCTATCACTAGTACAAAAGATAGTTCAAAATGATGTCGATCTAGATGGATTCCGATTAGCTTCAAGCTTTACTTTCTTGGTGATGAGTGTTTCTCGTCATGGTGCGCTCTTATCTTGGCGTTTAGGTGCACTTGCGAACTTGGCGTTTGCGGTCTGAATTTGAGAGGCCTTTGGTATATAGCTTAGCATTGCAACCACACCTTCACGATCAATGTCACTCCATCTTTGAAATCTTTGGGTTTCCATAGACATCAATGTGGAATAGACCTCTTTTAGGCTTTTCAATCACCAGACAGTTCTGAATTTTACACCTTGAGGCATTTATTCTAGTCCATGCACTTTAATCTCGAGCTAGAACTCAACTCTTTTCCTTTTGCCGGTGGATGATTGTGGTTGAGATCCTTGAGGTGCGAGTTAAAGCGGTGAATCCCAGTTGTCTGGTGCATCCTCGATCTTTCATACCTTTTACTCAAACATCTTCATCGGCTCCTTAACCACCGCATTTTGCTTATTTTCAATTATTGGGCGAGTTCATCGAGTTCGGTGATCCCAAAGTCGGTGAATTTTAGGGATCGTGAACCTCGAAATGTCTTTATCATCCCCCATGAGGCGTTCATTGCAGTGGTTTAGACACAGGAATGATTTTGACATCGATGATATTCTCAAGCGGTCTTACGCATGTCATTGTCAATTGTAATGGTCAATTCTTGCTTTCCGATGGCTGCAGTTCTTTTGTTCTTTTCTTCCAGCTGCTTTTTCATTTCAGACCATTTTTCTTTGCTGGCGTCCTTGAACTTCATCCATGAGACCACTTTTCAAGCTTCTTAGCATCTATTCCAATGTTTTAGCTTCCTCGAGAACTACTTGTACCGATTGCTTTCTGCTCTTTCTTTCCTCTTGACAAGTTTCATTTCCTTTCCTCCTTAGCAAGGTGTGCACTTAGTTGTTGTGGTGTGAGTAGGTACACGGTGTTTCCGATCTTAAAGGGAATCTTCTCGGCTCGGTGGTGTTGTCATTATGCCTTTTCCTTTGTCGGCACGAGGAAGATGATGTTGCTACCGAGGCGGTGTTGTTGTTGTTATTGGTGTGATTCTTTGTCGGTGTTGTTGTTGTTGAAGATGTTGGTGGTGCTGATAAGTTAGTACAGTGGGGTGGTAGTGATGATGATATTGGAGCTTCAGATCTTGGTGGTGTTGGATCCCTCGGTGAAGAGGAGTTTCTTGACAATATTCTCCTCAACTGTTGCAGGCGTCGGTGAGGAAAGAGTTGGTGTGGGTCTTTGAGGGGACGGAGCTGCTTGACCTTGAAAGCTCGATAAATTTACGTGATCATTGCCTTGATATCTGGAGTATCATTTTGAATACCAGTGACTTTTGTTTCCAAATTAGCCTGATATATTTCCAAAGCAGTTTTTCTGGCCCCGAGATTCCAGGCCAAGGAAGAAGATGCTTGAGCCAAAGTAGCCACCTGAGTATTCACAGAGCCCAATGTAGCTTGAATAGACTGGACTGAAGATTGAAGACCCTGAACATTTGTAGATTTAAGCATGTCGATCGAGTTCGAGTGAAATTTTGGAGGATTGTTTCAAGTAGGCCTTAGTAGCCTTGACACTTTAGAGTTGAGCGCTGGGTCTTCTTTGAAAATTCCACGATTTCATCTATCTTAGTGCCTACACCACGAAGGTGCACGAGAAAGTTAGCAAGTTGTCATCGATGCGTGAAGAGTGTCATACATCGATCCACCGTGCTCATGAGCGTTTTCATCAAAGGCTTGTACCTCGACTTTCGGATCTTCATAAATGGCACGAGCCTCGGTGTGTTGTTCCCACAATGTTTGATGACCCCGAGTATAGCTTCCTTGAAGCTTTGGTGATCCTGAACAAGCCGCCTCTAAGTGAGTGGAAGAACATTATCAAATCTTTTGAATTCATCGGTGGAGGAAGAGGATTGAGTCATTATTGTCGGTGGAATGGTGATTGGTATGCTCCTGTGGATCGAGCTTGGGTTCTTGTTAAGATTGAACCTCGGCGTCACTTCTTCCCTATTGATAAAATAACATCTTCACTTTCGTGAGTTCATCATCGGAGAAAAGTATCCTAGTAACATCGACAACTGATTAACAAGGGGTTAGAGATGGGTTCGATATCGTGGTGGTATATTTACCTCGAGTCTTTGTCCTCGTTGACCCTCGAACCGGTAGGAGTTTCCAGTGCCTTCTCCGGAGTCGGGATTGGTATTGGGTTCCGTGTCGGTGACTTGTTCCTTTCCTCAGTCTTTGTCCCCCAGAGACCCACGAGACACTAATGGGTTTTCCCGGTGCCTTTAGCAGTCGATGAAGGTGATATCCCTATCGGTGGGTTGTTTGGTTCCCTCGAGTCTTTGGGATATTCGGTGTGCCCTCGACAAAGGCTTTGATTTGCTAATGTCATCACTAGGCGATGTGGGCGGCTCCCCTACCACCGGTTGTTGTTTTTCCTACGGATCTTAGGGAGTAGTAGTTGGGACCAAGGGCACAAATTGTGATTTATCGGTGTCCTTTGTTGTCACGGGGTGGATGATGCTTGGTCTCCTTTGGGTGGCAAGTCAATCTTGGGGTTTCTTTGCCTTTTGGCGGTGTTCACGAAGCCTCGGGGCCACGAGACTTGGGTTTGGTTTTAGTCCCGATCGAGACTTCCCTTTCTCTTTTTAGGAGTAGGGTTAGGAGACATCGATTCCCTACGGTTGTTTACAACAACCATATAGGCCGTCAATTCAATATCAGTGACAAGGGATGGGTCCTTTTGAAAATTTGATTGACTCGGGATGCCGGGTAAAGCACAATATTTTTCTTCTTGAGGATAATTGGAGCCCAAGTAACACTTGTGAGCACAAGAGACAAACCTAGGATACGAAGCGTATTTTGTCCTAGTTTTGCTCTGGAGCTTGGTTACGAGATCACGTAAATGATCTCCCGATGTCGACAGTGACCCCATTCACCAAGCGGTATGCCATCATCAAGCTGAATAGAGTTAACTTGTTCGGTGGATGAGTGGTTCCCGCCGAGGACACGAATCACAAAAGTGAATAGGATCCTCCAAGCCACGGAAATGAACTCTTGGTGGTGGGGTCTTGTCAAAAAGTTGGATCTAAAACAATTTCTTTTAACCCATCCTTCACTGTGGAGGGTTCGGGATGGGCGACATAAACTCTAGTGTTGTAGTCTAACCACGTTGAGGTGCAAAATATTTTATAATCCGGGGTAAATTGTTGCCCCTGTTAAGATCGAATCGATGAGATATTCACAGAGTGGTCTAAGGTTATTCTCATCGGTGAGGGTGTCGGGTCAAGGCCTTAGCTATTGCCCAAAACTCCCTAAGGAGGTTTTAGTGCAGATAGAGGACAGAACAAAGGCGTTTTCGGTGGGCGGTTGAACAAAAATTTCATTATGTCCTTATATTGGGACATTTGTGGGTATTCAAAATTGCCTATGACATTGTTTGTTTTAAATTCAACGTTCTTGAGATCCCTACCATTGAGTTACTGGCCCGAAGAGATTGTGTTCTTGCCATTTCCATTAAAAGGTGTTTAGGGTTTTGAAAAAAACTTTCTTGACAAGAACTATCAAAGGTTTTTGACTCTCTTAAGTTGTGAAGAAAAACTTTTGTAAAGGTTTACAAAAGATTTTTAGAAAAGGATTTGAAGAACACAAAGATTTACGGGTTTGAAAAAAGATTTTGTGAGTTTTGTTAGCGAAATCTTTTGTGTGTGTTATAATGATTTTGTGAGGGTATTTATAGTGCTTTTAGAGGGTAGTTTGTGCATATTTGTGGATTTGTAAAGTCGGTTTTGAAAATGTTTGAATTTAGACATTTAATGCCACCTACACTACATGATAAAATCCGTTTTCATGGGAGCGATTGCGATTACGAGTAAAAGTGCAATTTGCAATAATAAAATATCCTTAAATGCCAAGTGGGGTGAGGTAAGTATTTGAGGGACCATGACATGGATGCGGTAAGACAAAGAGACATATATTCCTTTATTAAATTGGTGTGTTTACCAATCTAGGACATTTAAGTAACTAATACTTGGTGCATTTAGTTACTCATTCAATGCTCAATATCTATAGTTAGGGTCCTGAATGAGTCTTCTTGAGATTGGTTTTAGATGCACGACTTTCAATGTCAAGCATTCCCAATTCAACTTTTAGTCTCTGAAGGTAGGTTCATCCAAGGGTTTGGTGAAGATATCGGCCGATTGATATTCGATGAGGGATGAAATGGAGTCCTATGTCTCCTTTCATTATGTGGTCCACGATGAAGTGATATATGATATCAATGTGTTTTGTTCTTTGATGAAGGACGGGGTTGTTGGAGATTGCAATTACCTTTGGTGTTGTCACGGAAGATGGGTACCATTTGTAATGGATGTCATAGTCACCGAGTTGACTTTTCATCCATAAAACATTAGCACAACATCTGCGGCGACCACATACTCGACTTGACTAAAGACATAGCCACCGATTGTTGCTTTTAGCACTCCTACAAACCAGTTTTCCTCCAAGAAATTGACAGAACACGAGGTACTTTTACATCCATGTTGCAACCACATAATCGAATCGAGTAACCTTTGAGATCAAACCACGAGCACTTTGGATAATAGAGTCCAAGGCTTGGGGTTCCTTGATACTGAGTATTCTTTTAGCTGCGGTGAGGTGGGATTCTTTGGATTGGGTGATATCTTGTGTCGACGGTGAGAATTGTATGTCAGTGCAGGCGATTAGATACATCGGTGAGCCAACAATCCCTCGAAATGGGTTTGATTGGTGACTTGCCGGTGAGATCGGGTCCAAGGTTGTTAGGAGGGACCATTGGTGTCTTCACCGAGGCACGGTCAAATATCTCATATTCCTTCAAGAGATTTCTTGTGTATTTCTCTTGGTCGTCTGATTCCTTTATCAATTTTCACGATTTGTAGTCCAAGGAAGTATGTGAGTTCACCCATCATGCTCATTTCAAACTTCTTTGTCATCGGTTTTCAAACTATTTGCAAAAGTGTAGTTTGTTGAGCCAAAGATGATGTCATCAACATATACTTGGACTAGTATCATATATTGTTTTGTCTGTAGATAAACAATGTGTTGTCTATCTTTCCTCGACAAACTTGTTTTGAATCGGGAAGGTGAGAGAGTTTCATACCACGCTCACGGGAGCTTGTTTTAGTCCATAAAGGGCTTTATCAAGCTTGAGACATAGTCGAAATTCACTACTCTCAAAGCCGGAGGTTGCTCAACATACACATCTTCCTTGAGTTCACCATTCGAGAATGCACTTTTACATCCATTTGGTAAACTTTGAAGTTCATGTAGGTAGCAAAGGCAAGGAAGATCATGATGGCTTCCATTCTTGCAACAGAGCAAATGTCTCATCATAGTCAATGCCTTCTTGTTGTTGTAAACTTTGGCTACAAGTCGGCTTTATTTTTAATGCAGTGCCATTTTCATCGGTTTGTTTACGAAACCTACTTCATTCCTATGACTATGACATCCACGAGGACATTTTATCAAGGTCATGACCTTGCTTTTGTCAAGCTGTTGAAGTTCTTGGATGGCTGAACCCGACTTGGGTGTTTTAGAGCCTCATTGACACTTTCGGGTTCTATATATGATAGGTAATCAACATATAGACATTCATTGGTCAAAAGCTGCGATTAACTTAGCGACCATGCTTCTAGTGAGCATGCCCTCGGTGGGTTCACCAATGATGTTTACAACTCAATGTCCTAAGATTTTGTCCACTTACTTTGTGGTCTAGGATACGAGCTTGAAGAGGTCTTTGGGGACTCGGGGTGAGTTCGGTACATGAGCCACATAATCATTAAGAACATCATGAGATGTCTTGTTGGAGTTGGGTTTCATGAATCACGGGTTCACGATCATTTGGATCGATGTTACCTATCGGCGAGGGGCCGATTGATTATCAATGAATTCACTAATATTTGGTTGTGACAGTTGTGAGGCAAGACATAATATGAGATGTTAGCATCGACTTGCTATGAGGAATTGATTTTAGTGTTATACTCATCGGGAGGATATCTTGATGAGTTATCAATTCCTATTTCTTCCACTAAGGTGTTGGTGAACACGATGCTTTACGAACTCTCATCAAAGGTGACATGAAAGGTTTCCTCAACTTGTTGTCTCCTTGTGTTAAATACTGAAGGCTTTGGAGATCGGTGAGTAACCTAGAAAGTATCCATCATCGACCTTAACATCAAATTTGCCTAGATGATCTTTGTGGTTGTGAATAAACACAAGACATCCAAACACATGAAAGTAGGCGATATCGAAGTCTACCTTTGAATATCTCATATGGGGTTTTGCTATGTCTTTTGACAATGATTGACTGTTTTGAGTGTAACGGTTGTCTTGGCCTTGATCGAAATGCTATGAGAGGGTGAGCCATTTAACATGGTTCTTCTGACCTCAATGAGAGTTCATTTTTCCTTCGGCCGCCCCATTTTGTTCGGGGGTGTGGGTGATGAAAGTTTTGGAACTCCATTTTCATCACGAAACTCTCAAGCTCATCATTTACGAACTCGTACCATTGTCGATCTGATTTGTTTCTGATAATGTCATTACGGTTTTCAATGTTCACGATGAATGACATTATAGTATCATTGCGACTCTTTTAGAAAGAAAGTATACCCAGTGTATCTTGAAAACTCATCAACAATGACAAGTGTATACTTCTCATCTTTGGATTGATCTAGGGTGTTGGTCCAAAGAGATCCATATGCAAGAGGTGAAAGCGACTTTGATGGAATAATTTTGTTTTGTTTTGAAAGATGCTCTTTGATGTTTCCCCTTTCTCACTGGTGACCATGGTTTATCTTTTGAAAAAACCGGTGATGGTAAGCCAAGGACCTTGTTTTGTTTTGCCGGGTTGTTGATGTTTTGAAGTTTAAGTTAGAGTCTCTTGTGTCATAGCAGTTGATAGTTTCGGTGGCTTTGGCGAAAGACAAGTTCCATCTTGAGAAAGAGTAGACATGTCTAAGACATAAAATCATCTCTTCTAGGAGCTATCAAAATAACCTCTTTGTTGGCATTGAAAATGGTACCTTGTTTGTCATTGAATTGCACAATGTACTTAGCATCACATAGTTGGTGACCTTGATGAGATTGTATTTGAGACCATTGACATAAGCTATTCTAGAGAAAACTATTCCATTGCGGTTCTTGAACCATAACCTTTAGTGGGACATGATGAGTTATCACCAAATACTACCTTGGGTCTGGTTCCTTTACATACTTCAGAGATACTCCTTCACACGGTCATGCTTCTTGAGCATCCCTTGTCTAGATGCCAAATAGGCTCCTGGCGTGTCTCTACACAAGTAGTAAACTGAATTAGTTTCTCTTAGTGACCCACTTCTTGGTGGGCTTGGGTCTCAAGGTCTCTTTGAATTTGGCAATCGACTCATGGTCGGTGGTTGAGTGCATTGTGCTACCACAAGTTTTGCATTTAGAGGCGAGGATGACTCGGTGATTTTGGGTTGCTTGGAACTTCTCCTTGCATGGATGACTTTGTCATCTTTGGGATGTCTTATGAGTGGATTTCATAAATATCACGGCATGTGTTCATAAGACAATCATCAAGGTGATGATCATTAAACCCACAATGTGGACAAGGAGGAAGGGTTTTGCTCTAAATTTTGAGCGAGACTTGGAGGTTGAAGCATCTTGATGACTAACTTTGGTATAGTTTGCTTCATCGAGTAAACTTACATATTGTAAGTGATCGAAGTTACGTGATCATCCTTTTGCGGATCATACAAAAATGGATTCTATAACGATTGTCGATGGTATGGTGGTATAGTGGCATAAATCACACTTACGCTTGGATTTGGGGTTTGACTTGGACTTTGAGGAACTAGAGGAAGATGACTTTGTCTCCTTGATTGATTCAGGACTTTTCAATGGATTCCATCTTTTCGGTTAGCTTTCTCACAAGTTCGGTCGATTCTTGAATTTGGTCGACTTCAGGTGGGAGTCGAGGATGTGGAAGTCTCGGTGGGAGTAGACTCTTGTTGAGTTGGTTTTGTTTGCCTTTTCGGGATGGTTCTACCAAGTCGGACCTTTCTTTTGGTGAATAAGGATTGAATTGCATTGGAGTAAGCTCGGAGCTTGGTGCGGCACCCGAAGAGGTTTCGGGGGTGGGCGTTGCATTAGATCGCCCGGACTCAATGTGTTAAGTACTCTTGGGCACATCGTGGAGTCCAAGCATTCTCTTAAGAGCTTGACTCGGGCTCTAGAATTGTTCGAATCGAAATTGGGAAGCTTACTATCGGGATTAACACGATCAATCCAATCACTAGGCTTGGGACTAGTCAACATACTAGTAATCATACCACCAGACACAAATGGCTTAGGACCACGGTCTTTGTTGAGAGATTCGGAAGATGATCTTCACCTAAGACTCTCTTCGTGCTCAGGGGTCTCCACAACATCAAAGACCACAGGATTTTTAGCGATCCAACTATCAAGAATATCTTGAACCTTTTGAGTTCGTCTTGAAGAGCCCGATTTCTTTTAACTAGTTCGAGTTTTGAATTTGCAAAGTGTGACCTCAAGCTTAGCTTGTTTTAAAAAAGCGAGTTCATCCCTACACTTGTTTAATTCAAAACTTAGATTGTTGTATTTTGAAAAAGATTTAGTCTTTGCTCTTCAACGAACTTAAGGTTAACATTAAGATAGTTCATGTAAGGCGCCAATCGAGTCATCATCCATAGAAAGTAAAATATTTACCTTCTTCATTGTGATATTGACCCATTCTCCATTCTGGCATGATTCTTTCCAACATCTAGCTTGTCCTCTTCTCGAGAGGTCCATCCATGCACCATTTCATCATCGATGACAACGGCTCTTCATCGATCGAAGGTTTCAAAGCAACAAGGCGTTTGTTTTACCACGCAGCATTGAACACTTTTTGTTGTTTAGAGGGACGCCTCAAGCAATGCAAGCTTAGCTTTGACTTTCTTATACTTAGCTTCAAAATCAACGTTTTGTTTTGATCTGATTTGTTTTGAAAGTTTTGATGAGACCGATAGATTTTTGGTTGAAATTTTCTAAAGCACGAGGGCGATTTGACCCTTATGGTTTATAAGAGGGTTCGAAATTATTTTTGAAAAAGGTCTTTTGCAAAATGACCTCTTTGTGACACTTAAAGCATTCAAATGTCCTCATTTGCTTTAGCATTTGAAAAACCTTTGTTTCTTTTATAAACCTTCGAGAGTTAGCAAGGAGTGCCCTTTCCTGAAATTCAGTGTTCAGGTCATTTAGGTACACCCAATGTTGCAAAAATCGTGAATCGATAGTCGGGCGGTCGACCACCCTGCAGCGAGTAATCGGTCAAGTCGGGATTAATCGGTGATTAATCGGATTGGCATTTCTTGCAATTTTTTGGTATTTTTGGAGATCAAACTAAAAATCTTAACCAATTCCAAGCCTGCTATGTTCCCAAACCTCAATAAAAGGCTCCAATTCTTATTATGATGCCCATTGTGCGTTATAAGTGAAATATACGATCCCCAAATTAAGTAGAATACCTAAATTATTATACTTTTTAAAATGACCGATTTTCTCGATTCGGCCGATTTTTTACCGATTCGGCCAATTTTTGACCGATTCAGCCGATTAATCGGCCGATTCAGCCGATTTTTTGACTGCTTAGTGTCGATATTTTTTCTAGGCCGATTTTTCAACCGATTTTTAAAAATCGACAAGGTACTCGGCCGATTAACGATTAATCGGCGATTAATCGGTCGAGTTGACCGATTTTTGCAACATTGGGTACACCTCACTTGATCTCTCATCAGGCTCATCATCTGAATTTTCACGAAAATATTGAACAACATTGTTAGAATAAGCGGTTGATATTGGTAATGAGGTGGTGGTCGGGGACTTCTTGACTTCATGAGACTTCTTTAAGTCGGGGTATAAATGCATTGATAAGGTTTTCCTCATAGACAAATTTCCATAAATTTTAGGAAGCTCAAGATTTTGGATATGATTAGCATTCCTAAGTCCACGAGAGAAATTCAACCACTTCTCGGGAGACTATTAACAAAGCCAACATTGATTTCATGTTTGGATAACTTAACACCATCATTTGACAGTTCATTTAAAAGAGTTTTGTAATGGTGTAAGTTTGAGACGAGTTTCGAGTCCTTAGTACAGAAGGTATTATACTCAAGTTTGAGTCCATAGTCTGTTTTCCTTGGTATCGAAGGACCTTCATGACTATGAACCAGGTCATCCAGTGTTTGTTTTGCGTATTACTGACTTATAATCGACTCCATAATATCGTCGGGAAGACAAGATATTATGATACTTTTTGAGCCTTTGGTCTGGTTGACCACTCTTCTCTCATCTTGAGTCATCGAGCTTGAGTTTAGGCAAACCTTCACGATCTTTGGGATAAATGGACCTTCATTTATACACTTGATATAATAAGTTTCCATCCCAATCAAATAGAAAAGCATATGCTTTTTCCATTTGTTGAATTTTCCAACTTCAAGTCCGGGGCACTTGGTGAATAAGCTCCACCCTTTTATCGACTAGTTGGGGTACATCAATTTAAGCCATTTTAAGGATCTTGATTTAAAAACGTTTAGAGAGGTTTAAAACAGTTTTATAACCGACCTTGCTCGATACCACTTATTGTTCCTATTCACTATATATAAAAGCAGTTTAAGTAAAGTAAACAAAACTAATAGTAAATTAATGGTGAAAAGATATAAATAAAACACAAGAGTTATTTTCAGCGTCATATTCTTATTAGAAATGAATCGGAAGAATCGTTACCCTAGTACTTATGAACAAGACTAGGGATTGAAATGACAAAGTGTTTGCAACTCCTCTATAAGCTCGAGCTAAGTCCGAGTACAACTACAAGTACCATTGAGCTATCTCGGGGATTAAGTTGTATTTGGAGGAGTGAAAGATGGCTTCATGTATGTGTGTTTTACAATTTACAAGGTTAACCTTTCACTCCATCTCTTATGCTATTTATACAAGTATGAGTTTTAACTCTTTCCTAAGTGACAAGCCGACAATTTTATAGAAGACAAAATCTTGATGTATTTTGTCTCATTCTAAAGACTATATTAGGTAAAGGGACTAAGTCACTTTCTTCATGTCGATCGATGTTGAGCCTTTTAGGGAAGGTTGACTTCTTGAAGATAAGTACTCCGTCTTTATCGCTTCAAGCATAACCGTTTGTCCCGCCCATTATTGGTCTTCATAGTCTTGGTCTTTAGTTTCGTTTTTCTTGATGTTTGTAGTTGGAGAGGTGTTTGAGGGATTGAGAAGTTATTGTCATCACCACCGAATCCACCATCTTCTTCTTGACTCGGTCTTCATCCTTTAAGTTCCGCCTCACCGAGTGGGAGACTTCTTCTATGTCTCTTCACCGAGCATCCTCGAAGATGGCTCACCGAGAGACTATGCACTTAGTGACACTGTTAGTGTTTAACGGTCTAAGCACTTAGGTTATTTTCTATTCAAATCCTAGATTAAGGGGTTTGGGTATTTACTGAACCCAACAAATGCTTTACCTAAAAAGGAATTCGAAAAAATTTCTATGCTTAGAACCTCTAAAGAAATTTGAAACTCTTTAGTTGTAACTCATAAAGGAAATCAACAAGTTAAAACTAATAAAATAGATTTATTTGTTCAACAATATGAACAATTTTCAATATCGGATGAGGATAGTATAGATAATTATTTTGCTAACTTTAACACTATTATTACGTCATTACAAGCACTTGATGAGTCTTTTTCTAGTCGTAATCATGTCAGGAGATATCTAAGGGCGCTTCCATCCAAGTGGAGATCAAAGGTGATGGCCATAAAAGAATCTAAACACTTGTCAATCCTCACTCTCAACGAACACATAGGCAATCTAAAGTTCTATGAGCTTGTCCTCGCTAAAGACTCCGAAGCCTCAAAAGAAAAGAAAGAGAAGAAAAAATCTCTTGCCTTAAAAGCCAAGAAGGTCTCAAGCGATGAACAAAACTCTTCCTCAGATAGTGATGACAAAGAATATGCCATGGCGGTAAAGGATTTCAAGAAGGTCTTTAGAAGAAAAGGAAGATATGTCAAGCAACCATATGACGACAAGAAGGGGTTCCGGAAAGGCAAAGAAGACAAGAAAGCAAGGGATGAACACGCATGTTTTAAATGTGGGGACCCTAATCACTTCATTAGTGAGTGTCCCAAACATGACGAACAAAAAGCGTTCGTAAGTGGTTCGTGGGGAATGAGTGAGGAGGAGAGCGAAGAAATTTGTCTCATGGCAATGGACTCAAACGAGGTGTGCTTAAAGGTCGACCTAGATCCGGATGAATGCATCAAGGATAGCGGGTGCACGAGGCACATGACCGGTAACAAAGACTTGTTTTCCACATACGAATCCTTCAATGGAGGAAATGTGGTATTTGGTAATAGCAAGAGCAAAATCATCGGTAAAGGTACAATTTCTCACAAATCTTTAACCATTAACGATGTATGTCACGTAGAAAACCTAAACTTCAACCTTCTAAGTATAGGACAAATATGTGATAAAAAGTGCAACGTACTTTTTAGTGAAACCGACAGTAAAATATTGAAAAATGGTATTAGTGTAGGAAGAGGCATTAGAAAACATGGAGTTTATGTCATTAAAATCGGTAATGAACCAAAAGACAAACTTTTTCTTACTTCTATGGATGATACTTCGACCTTATGGCATCGAAGATTGGGTCACGCCAATATACGACTTCTATGGATGATACTTCGACCTCCTGTTGTTGATTTCCTATCCAAACTGGCACCAACATAATCATCGTCTGGATATGCTACAAGATCAAAAGAAGACTCTTTAGGATACTATAGGCCCAGCTTAGAATGGCCTTTAAGGTACCTAAAGATCCTCTTTACAGCAGTAAGGTGAGAGACCTTGGGACTAACCTGAAACCTTGCAGAGACACACACTGCAAACATTATGTCTAGTATTGTGGATGTAATGTACATCAGTGACCCAATCATGGATATGTAGGCGTGTACATCAACATCTTCTCCAGACTCATCTTTCACCAAAGGTTTCTCAGTATCAAAAGGTGTACTAGCTACTCTGGCATCTATAAAATGAAACTTCCTCAGAATATCAGCCACATATTTATCTTGACTGATGAATATACCATCTGGTCTCTGCTTCACTTATAGCCCCAAAAAGAAAGTGAGTTCTCCCATGGAACACATCTGGAATTTATCATGCATCAATTTTTCAAATTCAATACACATCTCCTTCTTTGTAGCACCAAATATAATATCATCCACATAAACCTATACAAGCAAGATATCTCCTTTGTACTTCTTGATAAACAAAGTCTGATCAATTGTGCCCCTTTGAAACCAATTCTGCAACAGGTATGAAGTTAAAGTCTCATACCATGCCCTTGGTGCCTGATGCAGTCCATAAAGAGTTTTCACCACCTTACACACCTTGTTTGGATGATCAGGATCAATAAAACCTAGAGGATGTGAGACATAAACCTCCTCTTCAATTGTGCCATATAAAAAGGCATTCTTGACATCCATCTAGTATACCATAAACCCCATGAATGAAACATAGGCCAAAAACAGCCTGATAGCTTCAATCCTAGCTGCAAGTGCAAAAACCTCTTCATAGTCAATTCTCTCTTCTTGTGTATAGGCCTGAGCCACAGGCCTTGCCTTATTTCTGATAAAAATCCCTCTTTCATCTCTCTTCAGTCTGAAAACTAACTTAGTACCAATCACCCTCACACCCTTAGGTAAATCAACAAGAACCCAAACCTTCTAAATTTTGAACTACAAGAGTTCTTCTTGCATTGCTTCCACCCAACTTTCTTCCTCCAAAGCTTTGAGAACATTTGGGTTCAATCTGGGAGAAAAAACATCCAAACAAATAGATGTTTGCTTCTTCATGATTTCCTTCTTCATAAATAGCCATAAAAAATCCTTGTTGGTCTTCAGTCTGTGTTTGTCTCCTGGTTTTAACACCTGACTGCACATCTCCAATTACATTACCCAGAGGATGATTTTTGTGAATGTTTGTCAGAGGAGTTGATAGAACATCATATGTGAGGGGAATGTTGTTGAAATCAGATCTAAAATCATCAAATAGATCAGTAGGTGGAGCAGTACTAACTGTTAGTTCATCTGAGTTAGCACTTTGTCCAGCAGTACTATCTTTTTTCCTAGCAGTACCATAATAATTTGTACTGCTTTCAGAAATCTCTTTGTTCTAAGAATCTGCATCATCTATATTGATCATGCCAGCATCATTTTCCTTTGGAACATCATCAGTGGAAGATGGTGGATCATCACTCTTTGAAGAAGAAGCAACCTCATAACTGTCTTCTAAAATGTGCACCAAAATGTGATCTGATTCTTCCTCCAAGCTTGGTTCATCTGAGTTGGGATTTAGAAAATCCAGTAGTTAAAGACTCAGTCACCTCAAGTATATGTAATCATTAGAAAGCTCATAGTCGTAGTCGTTTAGTTATAGTCAGTAGTTAGTTAAGTAACACCGTAGAGGACGGACGGGTCTTTACCCACTGTATGCCTGATCCATAGCCTGTAGGTGGCGTATATTGTAAGACACTATAAATACCTTTTGCCTAGCAAGGCAAAGGGTTAGAGCTTTTATTCTAATCTAACATTCTCTTTGTTTTCTATCTCACTTTCTCTCTAGAAAGCATCCCATCTTTCTTTCTCTCTCTAAAACTCTTCCATTCATTCGAATACTTGTATTTATGATTGTGTATTTAAGAAAACCAATATGCTACAAATGGTATCAAGGACATGGTTTGATCATCTACTCTACATGTTCTTGGATTCTTAGTTGGTTTTCATAAGTTTTGGGTTTGAATGAGTTTAGAGACATTTTCACCATTTTGATCTTAGTTAGTGTTAAAGTTTGGATTTTTATTGTACTTTTGTGTTTAGGATCATCACACTAGTCTAGTTTTTGGTTTGGAAGGCTAGATTCATCTTGGTTGTAGTGTTTTTTATTGAAAAGTTTGGTTTTCGAAGTTATTCAAGGTTGCGGTTTATCTCTCGTACACTAATTCTTTCCTGCGGTTTGGTATCTTCTGGGTGCGACTTGACCTTGGTTATGTGCAACTTGATTCTGTTATCGCTGCGGTTTGAGCATTTTTGTATGCGATTTGATCAAAAACCGGTGCAATTTGTTAGTTCTAGTGCGGTTTGAGGTGAAAAGGACAAAAGTACAAGTAGTGGGTGTACTATTGATAGTGACTTGTCCCTTTGCGATTTGTCAAAGTCTACGTTTTGTCCTCTTTTGATAGGTTGTGCGGTTTGTTCTCTGCGAGTTGACAGGTTGTGCGGTTTGTCTCTGTAAGTTGTCAATTGTTGAGGTTTGTTGTTGCGGTTTGTCACTAATTGCGATTTGTCTCTGTGATTTGTTAACTTCTGCGATTTGTCACTGAGGTTTGTCACTTTATGCGGTTTGTTACTGCGACTTGTCATTGAATGCGATTTGTCACACTGCGATTTGACCATTGTGCGATTTGTCAATACTGCGACTTGTCACTTGAGATTAGACATTTTTTTGTGTTAAGTTCTATGGTTTCCTCTTGATTTAGTTAAATCCCATGAAATAATCTATTTCTTGGTTTAATCAAAGATTAGTAAAATCCCGTGTACTTAGGAATCAGTTGGAATCACTCCTAAACTATATTTCAAGTGTTAGTAATCAATATGTAATAGATTGCTTAATTAGGCTTTTATGTTAGTTATAAATGGCAAGGCTTATGTAGAAAGCCCATAGGCCTTGGCCCAGGCCCAACAATGAAGAAGGGACTAGACACGTTGCCCTAGCTCCCTTCCCCTATAAATACTCTTGTAAACCTTCCTTGGAAGGTTGGTTGTTCACTTTCATTCTATCCTACGCATAACTCTTTATCATATCATACGTGTATGTTTGTTTAGTGTTCAACCGATCACTTTCTTTCTCATTTCTTACATATTGTTACTTGTGTTCTATTATGGTGACCTAACAGTGGTATCAATCGCCATCTAGTTGGGTGAAACATATTTGTTTTTGAAGTTTGTTGTTATACGCGTGGGTTTTGTGCTCTAAACCTTTCATACGGTTAAAGTCTTAATTTTTACACTTAAAAACTCAAGATTCTTGTGGTTTAAGGTTTATTTAGTGTTAAAGTTTATGTTTTTAGCATCAATTTTCAAACTTTACGTGTATAGCATAGTTTTAAAGCTTGGTTTTGTTCGTGTGATTCTGTCTACGCGTAAGGGTGAATTTGTTTTTGGATCATCAAGTTTCAAACTTTCTTGTTATTTTGGTGATATTGAAGCTATTTCATCATTAAAATTAGGTTTCTAAACACTTTTGGGCATAAAATTCAGTTTTGGTGATAGTTTGTACTTTCTACTCGTAGTAAAACCCTAGTTTTACTCGTAAGCTCCAAGTATACACCTAAATATTTGTTACGTGTAACCATTCCATCATTTGATCTTCAGTGCTCTTGGTTTACTCAGTGTTTTTCTTACTTGGATAATCCTGAAAACACTTCAACTTTGGATATCTTTTACACTGGTATAAGTGTAAAGGATTTTTGGGTAAAACCCTAGTTTTACGCCTAAGCTAAATACTTACGCGTAGAATTCTGTTTGCCTAAGCATTTCTTACGCCTAAGCTTGTCTTACGCCTAAGGGAATATTACGCATAAGGATTCTACTCCTAAGTCATTGGTTTATGCCTTAGCTAAGTTTTCTCAAGTCTACGCGTAAGCTTTCACTACTCGTAAGCTCTTGTATACGCGTAAGGTGGTTATTACGCGTAAGGTACTTTTCTACGCATAAGCTGTTTTTTACGCATAAGGTTACTTCATCAACAAACCCTAAGTTTCATTCGACTACAAAGATCCATCATCAACACAAGTTTCAAGATGTCTCAACCACCATACTCTAGCTACTTTCCTCATGAGTATCCTCAACAACAACAACAACAATTTTATCAACAATATCCTCCACCATCTCCACAACAAGTACATCAATTTCAACAACAATTTCAACACTTTCCTCAAGGAGCAAATCCTCTTCCACCACAAATGGTTCCACCAAACCCTTTTCAACAAGTACAACATTATACATACTTTCAAAATCAGTATCCAGCAAAGTATGCTATGAATGTTACAACACCAAAGGAACCCTCTTTGTTTGCAAAGATGTGTGAAGCTTTAAGTAGCCAAAAATCTATTCATGAAGCTGGATCCCTTGACAGACCTCCAATGCTCACTCCCAGAAACTACGATCAATGGGTGATAAGGTTCTTTAGGTTTTGTGATCTCAATAAGCCACATGGTAAGTTTTTGAAGAAGGTCATCTTTGAAGGTCCTTTTCAGATGCCTACTACCACTGTACCCGGAGATCCGACTGCCAATCCACCAAGAGATGATATCATCAACGTTGTCGGTCTTGATCAAGTAACTACTGACCAACTTCTTCACTTAGAAGCTGATGAACTTGCAATGCAATATATCCTTTTGGGATTACCCAATTCGATATCAGAGTGTTGATGCTCAAGATCGCTAAAGCAATGTGGGAGCACATTCATCTTCTAATGAAAGGCGCGAACTCAATCAAGAGGACATGGAATCAAAAATCTACTTAGCATATGAACACTTCATGATTGAACCAGGGGAGACATTAGAGTCATATCATCATCGGTTCTCATATATCATCAATGACTTGGATAAACATAATATCATTATGCCAAGGATTGCAATCAACACAAAGTTCCTGAGCGGTCTTGGTCCTGATTGGGAAAAGTATGTTACATTCATCCGTCAAGCGAAGAATCTTCATCAAGCTACATATGGATTGTTGTATGACTATTTGAAGCACCACCAAAAGGAAGTTGACAAAGAAAGAATCATCCGTGGGGTCCCTGCTTCACCTTCCCTCCCGGATAATCAAACTCTTGCTTTATTGGCTCAAGCATGTTATCCTCAATTCCCGACCTTGCAAACTGTATTCACAAACCCTCCACAACCAACTGCTCAGACTACACCATATGATCCATCACAACAACAATCCCAAGAAACTCAATTGGTTCCATACAACAACAACAATGATCAAGCACTCTACAGTGAATCAAATGAGGATGCAGAAGCCTTCGATGCATTGAATCAAGGATTTTGTATGATTGCAAGAGCCTTCGGAGGATTTGATAACAAATCCAACAACCGCATTCGCACCTCATCAAATACAAGGAATCAAGCAGTTGTTAACAATGGAAGGGTTGAGGTTCAAAATCGTGGAAATGGTTGTTAGATGAATAGTGGTCAAGGGTTTAACGTTAATGGAAGGAATAACATGGGTGCTCCACAACAACGGGTTCAAGTGGTTGATCAAGGAAATGCTCAGACTGGGATTAATGGTCTCCGATGCTATAACTGCAATGAGAAGGGTCATCTGGCTACTCCATGTCCAAAGCCGAGGACAAGAGGTAGTGCTTATCACAAAGAGGCTTTACGCTTGGCTCTCAAGGATGAAGCTGGTGGAACTCTTACCAACAAGGAACAGAGCTTCATGGCAAATGCAAATTCTGATGATGACATGGAGGACTTGCAGGCTAATGTAGCTGTGATGTTAATGGCAAATATGCAAGAGCTCCACATGAGTGACACAGGCCTAGTGTATGACACTGATGGCTTGTCTCAGGTGATATAGATCATCCTCTGGATTGTTGATAGCGGCTGTTCCCGACACATGACAGGCAATCTCAAACTATTATCAAACTTTGTCTCAAAGTTCATCGGCACTGTCAGGTTTGGGAATGATCACTTTACAACTATCATGGGCTAGGGAGATTACATCAATGGGAACATTGAAATTAGCAGATTTTATTATGTGGAAGGTCTCGGTCACAATCTCTTTTCAGTCGGTCAATTTTGTGATGGAGATTTGGAAGTTGCTTTTAGGGAGAAAACTTGTTTCATTCGTGATCTACAAGGAAACGATCTGATTTATGGAAACCGCACATCAAGTCTTTACACATTCTCAATCCAAGAGATGATTGCTTCATCTCTCATCTGTCTACTTTCTAAGGCAACATCTACATAATCCTGGTTATGGCACCGTCGTCTTTCACACTTAAACTTTCAAACCATAACCAATCTTACACGTTACAAACTTGTTGAAGGTCTCCCAATATTTTGGTATTCTAAAGATCATCTATGCTCAGCTTGTGAACAAGGGAAAAGCACTCGTGCTCACTTTCCTTCAAAGGTGGAACACAGCTCCCACACATGTACTTCATCTACTTCACATGGATTTGTGTGGCCCGATGCATGTGCAGACAAATAATGGCAAACGCTACATTTTAGTAATTGTTGATGACTACTCAAGATGGACTTGGGTTTATTTTCTTAGAAGTAAAGATCAAGCTTCACAGATGATCATCACCTTTCTCACAAAAACTCAAGTTTAGCTCCGGAATACAGTCCGACTAATTAGAACCGACAGAGGAACAAAATTTGTAAATCAAAATCTTCGTGAATACTATGAGAAAGTAGGAATTGAGCATCAAACATCAATTGCACAGACCCCAGAAAAATATGGTGTTGTTGAAAGACGAAACCGTACGTTAGTTGAAGCCGCAAGAACAGTGTTGATAAATGCAAAACTTCCAGATTACTTGTGGGCAGAAGCCGTGTCAACTGCATGCTATACTCAAAACCGTTCGATGATAACCAAACGCCACAACAAAACACCTTATGAGCTTATCCATAACCATAAACCGAATCTCAAACACTTTCATGTATTTGGTGCTCTCTGTTACCCGAATAATGATCGTGATGACTTTGGAAAGCCCAAGGCTAAAGCTGAAATTGGAGTCTTCATTGGATACTGTGAAAACTCTAAAGGATACCGGATATGGAATCGTCATACAAGGGAGATTATGAAAACGATTCATGCCAATTTCGATGAGATTACTAAAATGGCTTCTAAGCAAAACGACTTGGAACCCGGACATAACCGTCTAAACTTCCCCAAACCCCATCATCACCGAACCAAGCCTCGACTTACTACGTCGTCAAATGGAACAACTATTTGCTCCTACGCTTAGTGATGATCTTGATCAACGTGCTCGGATGTATCAAGTGTTAGGAAGCATGAAGCATCACCCCAAATATAATCTAGCTTAAGTTAGCTCGTAGACATATCGTTTATTATGTTATTTGTTAGTTTGTTATTAGCATAGTTTAGTCTAGTGCAACACCGTGGAGGAAGGACGGGTCTTTACCCATTGTATGCACGATCCATGACCCGTAGGAGGCGTATTAGTTTTATAAATAGCCCTCTCCCACAAGGAGAGGTTGGATGTTCATTTGGAATCTAACCTTCCATGAGTTTCTCTTACTAGAATATCCCACTTTCTCTCTCTAAAACCATATATACGCCCATACTTGTGAATGTTTGTGTGATTGTGAAATCCAATATGTTACAATTGGTATCAAGAGCCAAGGTTTGATATGGTTTTGGGTTTGAAAAAGTTTAGTGGTTTTTGCATCATGTGGATAATTTCTTGCGTTAAGCTTGAATTTTGAGTGTACTTTTGTGTTTATAATCATTGTAAGTGCTTGGGTTTTGATTTTGAAAGCTTGAATCACTGTGGTTGGGCTAGTTTTGGATTGAAAAGTGTAGTTTTGAAGTTTTTCAACTTAGCGACAAGTGTTTTTCTTCATAACGACTTGCTTTAGTAATTTCCAGCGAGTTGTAGTTTAAGTCGCAGCGACTTGATCTTAGCAACTTGTCTATTGAGACAAGCCGACAAACAGTACAAGTTAGTGGAGGCTCCACTACGGCTAGCGACTTGGTTGGGTTAGCGACTTGTTTCTATTATTTCTAGCGACTTGTCTTTATTGTTCTTAGCGAGTTGATCTCTTAGCGACTTGGATACTTAGCGATTTGGTGCTTTAGCGACTTGCGCCTAGCGATTTGGTGCTTTAGCGACTTGTGTTCGATGACTTGGGTCTTAGCGACTTGTGCTTAGCGACTTGATTCACAGCAATTTGAGGTTTTAGCGAGTTGCTACTTAGCGACTTGGTGTCTTAGCGACTTGTTTCTAAGGTTTATTGCAACTTGAGTACCTAGCGACTTGGGTAAGTAGCGACTTGTCTTCAAGGTAGTTAGCGACTTGGTGAATTAATGCAAGCAACTTGTGCCTAATATCCATCAACACAATGTCTTACATCACTGACCCTTTAATCTCCAAAGTGCTTGAACTCTATGATACCTCACAGAACAAAGAAACTGTTTGCTACTCAGAATGTTTAACCATGATTGATTCGGTGATTATGATCAAAACACTTCACATTCGAGTCGATATCAAAGAATCACACTTATTTATGATACATGATGCAAAGAAAATGGAATGCAACATTGAGCCTTATCAACTACTTCATCTCGCACCTCATACAATTGTTATCCACAACGGGGATCGAACATGCGATGCTCTCTTCCGCCGGGACTTACCTACATTTACAAGAACCTTGTTCTTGAACTTAGAACAACTAAAGCTTCAAATTACCAAAAGGAAGGTATTAATGGATGATTCAATGTCGCACTTCAAGTTATCTACAACCAATTTCACCATTTATCAATGGGGAATATTCCTCAGACTTTGATCAACACGTTACTGGAATTTCCTTCAAGAAACATACTGGAATGGAAATTCATAAGTTCATTAACACATTTATTCAACTTATGGATAATGTGGAAAAGTACATTAAGGAAGCTGCTCAAGAGAATGAAAATTTGAATGCTTTAAATGGGTGTCAAGATAAATTAAGTGAAAGTTGTGATATGTCGGGTAATGAATTAGTTGAACGGACGGATGATGCTGAATGCAGAATATGAGATACAACAAAGGATGATGAAACCATTTGATCGAATACTGAGGCTCGTAGTCGATATGCTTGAAACGACTTGCATTTCAATAACTCTGTTATGCATGATTTGAATGCGGATGTCACACCAACAAATGAACAGGTGTCATGTGATGAGGTACCTTAAGCGATCAACATAATGCAATTAATAATGTACCGATCAATATGATCCTATTTCGAATATGACATTGATAAATGTTTCTTGGTTGAGCACGAATCTAAAATCTTTAAAACAAATGAAATGGTTGAAAAAAGGGTTTTTGATGAACTTTCAAACAAATATTCAACTCTTGAAAAACATTGTATTTCCTTAGAAATTGCAATACAACAAAGAGAAGAAAGTTTTCTTGCTACAAAACCTTGCATAAAACCGGAATTCCTGAATTTCGAGAATTTTTTGAAATTAACCAGTTAAAAACCCAGATTCAGGACAAGGATTCAACCATTTGTAATCTGAAATTGCAACTCTCAAATCTACATAAGAGTTGTAATTTAGGGATGAACAAGTCTAACCATGAGGTGAGTGATACGCTTAAATCTAGGAATGATGAATTGGCTATGTGTGTGTCCAACCTATTAAAGGAAAATGAGTCCTTAAGAAAGAACTTATCAGAGAACAATTCAAAGTTGATTGATCAAACTAACTCCTTGTTGGCAGACATTGATGCCCTCAAAGCCCAAATTCAGGATAAGAGCTTCACTATTGTTGCCTTAAAAAATGAGCTTAGGAAATCTATTGGAAATAGGGTGAACACTAAGTTTGCAAAACCATCAACCTTGGGAAGCCAATTGTCTTGAACAACTCAAAGCGTCTTGTAGTTAGGCAGCCCAATGCTTTTAGAACTGAAAGATTTAAACCATTGAAATCTAAGCTTGCCTCCCAAGTTGATGCGAATATTGTTTTGTCAAAACCAGTCACTTCACTATTTCATTCCGATATGATGAATAACAATCCCCAGCTTAATGTTCGAAGCCCTAAGATCATGAATATTAGGAGTTCATCTAGTTCTTATAAGAAGCATCAAATGATTGATCAATCCCCTAAGAAACAAACTAATTACAAAAGAACCAATATTCAAAACAGGGAAGTGGCTACATCCAAATCTACTAGCAGTTGTTTCAAATGGATTCCCACTGGTAGATTATTTAAGTTTTCAGGATCCAAACGGACTTACATACCTAGATCTTGCCTTAAGTGGATGCCCACAGGAAAACTCTTCAAGAATATTGAACCTAAAGGGATTTCTATTAATGACACTCCTAGATCAAAATGTGCAACACCCAATAGTGAAGTTACTCATGTCACTAACTCATCTATTTGCAATACTACATGTGCTTCTAGTGCAAAGTGTCCTCAGTCTTTTTCAGGTACAATGCTCAATTCAATCATGAACATCATGACTTGGTTTCCATCGAAATGAAGAATGCTCACTCGTGAATTGTAGCTTGTCGAATTGATGCACCTCGTACTTTGACTCTGTTCGACTTGAATCGGGACTCGTTCTCATGAATCGGTGTACAAATTAGTTTTCAAAAAAAAAAATGAAAAAATTTTCAATTAAATCAAAATCATTTTTTATTATTTAAATCTTTACCTACATTTTTATAAAAGATGTATCTCTTGTAATCGATAACATCTACGGTCCTATAAATGTCATTCAATAATGACACGGGACCATAGATGAAGTTCGAACAAAAGATATACTCTAGTTTTATAACGGGGGGTTTGAATTCAATCAAGGTTCATTGGTGACATTGATTGAGGGGGAGATTATTTCAAGTTATCTCGTTTTCTCTGTTTCACTTTGCATCATTGTTTGATATGTATTGTGTGCTGCTGCATGTTTAAGTTATAATTTGTTATGTCCACTGTGTTAGATAGCTTATCTACGTTTTGTCACATATTGGTACTTGTCATATCCACTGTAGTTGCATGCAATCTGATAAGTACAAGGATTGAAAGTGTCCATGGTACAAATTTAGATAGATAGCGACTTGCTGTAATCAGGGATAGCGACTTGGCTTTTCTAACGGGTAACAACTTGTCATTGAAATCTAGCTAGCGATTTGTCTCAAGTTTCTCGAGTACAGGGACTGAATGTGTGAACTTGTAAAACTTGTATAATATACTTAAACCCTCTAGCGACTTAACACAAGTCACAAAGTTTCAAAAAATCCCAAAAGTGTATTTCGCTTTCTCTCATAACCATTGCAATAGCGATTTGTTTGTGGTAAGTTAATCTCACCTATTTGTTTCAAATTGAGTTTATCTCGTACCTCCCCTAACGCATCTCATTTTAACAGATTCCACCGTGTTTTTATCCTCTTCAATTGACTCCATCATTTAGGTTTGTTAACGGATTTGTTTAATGAAACACTGGATATAATTAGGTGCTGTTTGGGTTTACTAGGATAGATGTGGTGATGCATTTGTATGTTTAAATGGGTCTTTGAGCGAATCGTTGTATCACTCGTATAGGTTTCCTTTTGGGTTGTGTTTCTGTTTTTGTTTGTGCTTATGGGTTGATTGTACTTGTTCATTGTAGCGATGTGATTATATTACTGTAATGGTTATATATGTTGATTGGATTGTGGTGTTATGCGTATGTTTTTGTCAAGTTCTTGGTAGCGACTTACCTGATAAATAATGTGTTCTTGGTAGCGAGTTGGTTCATAGATTCCTCATGGCGAGTTGTGATATTTTAATACATTCTTGCTAGCTACTTGGTGATATGATTTGTAGCGACTTAGCCTTGTAACTTTTGATAGCGACTTGTCTTGACAAGTTGGCGACTTGCTTAAACGTTTTCATAAAGGCGACTTGTTAAGTATTTTTCTTATAGCGACTTGTTTTGACAAGTTAGCGACTTGCTATACTGTTTTCACAATGGCGACTTGTCACTATTTTTCTTGTAGCGACTTGTTTTGTTAAATTGGTTAAAGCGACTTGCTGTAATAACTTCATGTTAGCGACTTGGTTCATGTTTACTCGTAGCGACTTGTTTTGACAAATTTCTTTTAGCAACTTGTTAAAACACTTTCATAATTGCAACTTGTCTCATGAAATCCTATTATAGCAACTTTGTTCTTAACAATTTTGACTCAAAACAACTTATCTCTTGAAAACGTTGTCAAAATGATTTGTTACTTTGAAAATTACTAAAACTACTTAATCTATTTCCAAAGAATTTCAATCCATTTATTGGTAATCTGTCATGTATGCTACTCGTTGTGCTTGGTTCATGAGATTAAATTAAAAGTTGTTCAGCTAACCATGTCTTATCTAACATGCTCTCGAACACTGGTGTTGTCTGTGTGTTTCTACAAAATTTCAAATGGCTAATACAACTTCATCCGAGAATCTTGCTACCTCTACTCCATCCATTGTTCTGACAGACAATGAAATTCTTCCAGAAGACAAATGGGTAGAGATTGGGAAAAGTAACTGTTATGTGGACATGGAAAGGATTCAACAAAATCCAATCTTCAAGGTGGCTATTGATATTCTTAAAAACACTAACTTCTTTAGTGCCCTAACCAAACAATGCACGATCCCTTCCATTTACCTACAACAATTTTGGAACACCATCACTTGGGACAAGATCACTGCCACTTATTCCTGCAAGCTTGATGATAAGCAATTTGAAATCACATCTGACATTCTCAGTAAGGCCCTAGGAATCACACCATGTGACCCTACCAAACAATCTTCCCTCCACCTAGTGCGGAAGAGCTAATAGTCTTTCTAATTGGTTTGGGTTATCAAGTTGGCATAACAAGGGCCTCGAGATATCATCACCGGACACATGTATCAACCTTGGAGAGCCATGACAACTATTCTCAACTTATGCTTATTGGGCAAAACCTCAGGGTTCGATAAAGTAAGGATACCTATTCTACAAATTCTATGGGGTCTCGTCAATGGGGTGAACATTAATGTCTCGGAACGTATTTGGGAAGAATTCTCATTCTCAATGCACACATTCATCACTGATAGAACAAATGTTCAGAATCAAGCTCAAGGAAGAAAGAAAGTACACAAACTTGTGATTCCTAGCATCAGATTCTCGAAGCTTGTCATCCATGCTTTGCAATGACTCATAACTTCAATCCTAGGGTGAATCGGTCCTCCATAATGCTAAGGATGAATTTGTTCGGGTAACCTCAAATATATTGCTAGAGGTGTCAATAAAGAGATCTTTGGATTGCCAATTCACGATGTTCTTCTCACGATGATATTAAGAAGACCGACCACTTCAAATTATACAAGAAAAGAGCATCCGGATCCAATGTTGATGACTCTCCCATTCCATCACAACCCAAAGCTACAAAGTCCACTTCGAGTACAAAGACCTCATATGTTGCCCTTCCCAAGAAGAGACGTGATAGATCTCATCCACCGACACTTCTTCAAGAAGCGTAAAAGAGAAAGAATGATGTTGAAAAGGAGAATGTTGGAGGAACCGAGGCACCAAAGGGTGATGATGATTGATTGATGAAGACGATGCTAATTTGCAACAAGGAATTAAACAAAGCCTTGAAAGCTTGAACATGAGACCACCGGTTGGAGGTGTTGTGTTAAGAGAACACGAGCCGATGCCAAGTCAAACAACCTCAATCACTCAAGACAAAGGGAAAGGGATTGTTGGTGTAGATCTTTGAACGAACAAGCATGCTCACATGCTTCTAACCATCTCCTCTTCACCATCAAGAACTACCACCCAATTTGAGTGAAGAAAAGAAGTGTTGAGACATCTTGACTCAAGAACAAGCTGGAATGGAAAAGGAGGTATCCGAAACACAAGAAGAAACTCCCGCATCAAGTGATACCCAATCGATCGAATGATGATGAAGAGTTGCGAAAGACTCACAGGAGAACCTTGAGTCAAGATCGATGAAACCGGGCATATGGAGGAACCGAACATGTCTCTCGATTCTCTTTCCTCATTGAAGAATCTAGATCTGAGACTTCTCTTTCGGTGATCGGTTCATAAATGACAAACCCACGACACCGAGTCTTATAAGCAAGGTAATGAGAAAGAGGAAGCGAGTCCATGTTTACGATCGACATCTGAGAAGACACTTCAACCATTCCTCCTATGTTAGCACCTTCTCATGAAACCGCACTTCCACCACCCATACCTGCTAAAGATCTATCACTGGAACCAGTGGTTACAGTAACTGACACAGATAATTCACCGGCTTCACCACCTCAAATTCTTACTTCAGATCAATTGCTCGACAAAGCTGTAAAACGAATTGAAGCTCTTGAGAGGCAATTGCCAAAATCTATCAACGTCCTTGAGCGTCGTGTTTACAAGCTGGAGAACCTCAACTTCGATCAAGGAGTCGCAGACGCAATTGAGGGAGAGGTGAAAGATGCTGTAGAATGGGCAATGCAAGCTCCATTGCTTCAACGATTCAAGGATCTGCCCATTGATGATATGAGAGCTGTCTTATCGGATAAGATGTATGAAGCTAATGAGCATCAGGATGCAGTTCACAAGAAGATTTATGATGCACTTGAAGAATCGATTAAACACGATAATCATCTACAGTTTCTGGAGGATATTCGAGAAAGGGAGGCTAAAAGGAAAAGGAGGACTTCAGTGTTGGAATCTTTACATAAAGGTCCCAAATCTCCTCCTCCTCCTCCACCTCCTCCAACAGTTGGAGCTGGAACATCCGGTACTGGTGGATCTTCTAGCACAACCTCTACACCTCCACCACAACCACCATCATCACCACCAAAACCTTCAAATCAACCCAGTTCATCCAGTGATCAAGAAACTCATTAGAAATCTGCAGCCTGGACCATCGTTGATTCAAGGTTCACACCCACATTCTCATCTATTCTAGAAGATTAGGTGCTTCATGAAGAATCGTATGTCATGGCAGAGTCAGAATCAGATGACGATGAGGCATCCACCAAACATATCCCCAATCCATCTGAAGATGATTGGTTTAATGCATACGTGTCAGGTGAACGCTCTAATACCTCTAGAGTTACACCTTCAAAAGACATAATTCAAAGCGGCTCATCAAGAGAGACCTCAAACTCTAGAACCTTCATGGTCCATTCCAGTCGACACAATGATCACGACAACAAATGGGCTTCAACAATAGCGCCAACTATGAAGCCCCCGGTGAAGATTCTCTTCTTCACATCACGGAGATATGGGCGGCTTTATCAAGTGGTTTTGTGAAAAGAAGAAAATTTCATCTATCACTCCAAAGGATCTTGAAGGACCAGCTTTTGAAATCGTCAAGGTCTTCCACTCAGATGCCAATCAGCTTCAATACCAGATGGAAGAATGTCACAAGATGCTTAATGATCAAGTCAGTGAGGAGATCAGCCGTTTCAATGTAAACAAGCCTCTTCCTCTCGGTGGTGAACCTGGTCAAATGACTATTCAATCAGAGTTCTTCTTCAACCATGACCTGGACTATCTTTGTGCTCGTACTACTGAAAGAAGACCAGCTTTATCGATTTCAAAGATGAAAGCTGCTACCTACACTGATCAGGGTCTTGAACAGATGGTTCCGGATCAATTCTGGGCAGATAAAGAACAAGAGTATGACATCGCTGCCTCATACGGCATTTCTCATTGGTGGTTCAAGAAGAAGAAATTCTACATTGACAGACATGCTGCTAAAAAGAGTCGCAAAGCTGTTCGATCCAAGCTGCGAATTCTTAGTGTTGTCAGTATAGAGATCTTCCCAATCTACGGCTATGATTATCTGAAGAAGATCGTTCTTAGAAGAGCTGACCTGAAAGATCATGTTATAGAAGAAAACGACTTCAAACATCTGCTGCCAAGTGACTTTGAAGATCTCTATCTTCTAAACCTCCAAGGACACCTTGACCATCTACCTGTTCGTGAAAAGAAGGCTCTCTCGGCTGCTGTCAATCTCTGGATCAGAGGCTTGGTCATTCGACAAAGAGTTGGGGATTTTCAGCTTGGAATGGAAAGCTACCAGACTCGGGTCAACCTAACAAGACCGCAATGGGAAGCCTCAGGACTTGAATTTCATCACGAATATAAAGTGATTGACACCCCTAGAGCCATCATCTTTACCGACAGATACGGGTCACGTATGCTAATGAGACTGTGCGAGCTTTTCAAGTTCAGTGATGGAACTCTCAAGATGGTCGAAGAAGAATTGAACTCTAGAGTGAAGGAAATCAGACTTGATCTGAAGCCGTGGAACAAAACAAGATTCTGGTCTGAACAGGACTTGAAGATATGTGAAGATTTCATTGCTGCAATCGGACGAAGATTAAAGACTAGAATGATTTATCGCAGCCTTGAAAGTTTTGTGGGTGGTAGACTTCGTGAAGGTCACTATAAGCTGCTTCAAAGAACTGAATGAAGACATCTTAGGAAGTAGTTTCGTTTTGTATTTTGATGTGTAAAATGTGGTGTATGTACTATGAACAACTATAATGTATGTAGTAGTGATAGGTTATGTATTGTGGTTTCCCTTTTATCTAAAAGGGAACTTGATGTTGTCCACTTCGATCATATAAAACGGACACATTTTCTCCAACAAACGTTTTGTTTCATACATATTTAAATCACTTGAGATCCAAAATCTCAAAGGATTTGAAATTTTGATCGGGGAGAAAATGTGATATAAATATGAAAGATGATAAAGATGACCATTTTGTCTCAAAGTGCATAACGCTCTCTAATATGTGCTAAACTCTTTTCGAATCTCGAAGCATATATTAAGGGGGAGCATTTCAAAACAAATACAAACCTTCAAGGTACAAAGATTTCCATGTTTTAACATAATGTACCTTGATTGTGTGTTAAATGGTTTCTAAATATTTGGTAATCGTGGTTGTATTTCAAAAGATCTCTTTCCTCTATGTGATAAAATGATTTCAAATATCCTATGCACATATTGAGGGGGAGAATTTACCAAGAAAATCAAATGGCTGTTTCTACAAAAATAGTGATCAAGAAATTATTTCAAAGAACTCTTGCCTCCATGTGCTAAACAATTTCTAAATCTTATGCACATGTTGAGGGGGAGCATTTCTAAATGATCAAAACAATTAAGGTACAAAATGCTTTGATATTATATCACAAGTACCTTGATTGATTTTCAAATAATTTTTCAATTGGTTTCGTAAATGAATGAACAATACCAAATAGACCGACCCTTTTACTTTATGTATGGTGATATAAGGATGGTTAGGTTAGGTATTTGTTCCCACGATCCGCCGAACCGGAGGGATCTACCCAGGACAATCCACTAGATAGTGTAGAGTCCTTAGGTATGATGAAAAAAGGAGAAAAGTGAGATATGGGAAGAGTGCGGATGAGATAGAGCTAGTCTTGGAATAAACCCAACAAGGTTCTAGTAATGAAGTCTCGGTAAGCAATGAAGGGGTTGAAGAATGAAAAAGAATTGAATGAGAAAAGGGTGAAAAGAAATAGCCCTCCAATAATTCAACCTTAGGCGAAACCGGGTTCAATTCATATGCTACTGGTGGTTACTAAGGTAACACTGGTATTGAAGACAAGACGTCATGGACCCAGTGACGCACTGCACTAAACTTCCCAAGCTACTCAAGTTCCTCTTAAAAGGGCTTGTTTCATTCTCACTAGGAACCCACATAATCTATCGACTTTCTCTTAGAGATTGTTGATATTGAAGAAGGAGACCCTCTCCCTAGTCTCCGGCATAGGAACCAAATGTGCACAATTGAGTCTAGAGCCACGAGATCATCAATAAATCTCATTAGGACACTGTCAATGAAGACTCTTTGTTTCACACAATGTGGAAAGAGAGATTATATCTTATGAGTCCCACGCATTATCCTTGTGGTATTGCCGAACATCCGAGTGATATGCAAACATATTCACAATGAAGATGGAAAGCCTTCTAGAGCCAACATCAAACAAGCTCTTGGTAGGTGGCATGTGAGATCTATCCAATAGATCAACCATGTGACAACCGAATGAAACAATGGGGCGATTCAAATTTTTGAATCAATCATGGTTCAGGTTATGGATTGACGGATACCTTTGAAAAACCGGTCGTTGTGCTTAAAAATCTTTTCTCTAGCACATCGATTGTGTACTAATATTTCAAAATAAAAGGTGTTTATGATTGATAATTGATTTTCATTAAAACCTTCGTTGTATTGCAAAAACACTTTATTTTGAGCGATACACGATTGTTTTCAAATCATTTTCATCAATCGGTGAATCTCAAATTCATTGGTTCACTCACTCCGTGTTGTCTTCTTTGAGACGTTTCGGTTTGAGAACAACTAGAGCACTGCGAAACCCCGTCAAGGAGATTCTTAGGAATTATACCGATCACAGGCGCAAGACTTGTCTTGATCAACGGGAACCGTGGGCGTGTACCTCAATTCAACGAAAGTGATCAAAGACACTTTCGTGCGCTTTATTGCTAATCTGTTGTATGCAGTACACCCGACGCTTGGTACCGATCGAGAATGGAGAGGTCAATCCATAGCCGCATGCTCACATAACACATTCATTTCAAAAGAAATCATGATTAGTGCAACAATGACTCGATATTCTCACTCCATGCTTCGCTACATTCTTTGCAAATATCATGACTCATCTAAAGCTTCCGCTAATCTGATAAGAAGATATCATGATCTAGAATGTGAGTATGTCATTGTCGGTCCAATTGCCACAACATCATATGCGGGCAACACAACAATGGGTGATGCTGAGATTAACCATGGTTGATGATCTCTATTAAAGCTCAAAGGTCATCAATGTGGATCAGCTCTATAATCTCCACGAAATATTCATTATTGTTGAACAATGATGAAATCACCATGGAAGCACAAAGTTTGAATATTTTGATGTTTTGATGTCTACGAGCTCAAGATTAAAGATTAAATAGAATGCTAGGATTCACAATGTAAATCATGGGGTGACCTCCCTTAGGGGGAGATTGTTAGGAATTGGAAATTCTATTGTGAAGCATCGGTCACCCCAAATATAATCTAGCTTAAGTTAGCTTGTAGACATATCGTTTATTATGTTATTTGTTAGTATGTTATTAGCATAGTTTAGTCTAGTGCAACACCGTGGAGGAAGGACGGGTCTTTACCCATTGTATAGGAGGGCGATCCATAGCCCTCTCCCCGAGAGGTTGGATGTTCATTGGAATCTAACCTTCCATGAGGCTAGAATATCCCACTTTCTCTCTAAAACCATATATACGCCCATACTTGTGAATGTTTGTGTGATTGTGAAATCCAATATGTTACACTATGTTATTGATCTTAAATGGATTTGGAAAAACAAGTTGGATGTTACGGTTATTAGAAATAAGTGTCTGGTGGCTAAGGGTTATAAATAGAATCATTCGCACCGTTGCCTTCTCCCTCACATGAACATAACGGTCAATGGGAGCCTTTCGAATGGTTGGATGTTCATTTGTTTGGAATCTAACCTTCCCCTCGCGTGGTACGATGAGTTTCTCTTTCACTAGAATATCCCACTTTCTCTCTATCACGGAAACCATATATTATGACATCGCCCATATTTGTGAAAACACATTTTTGTCCATTGTGTGAACTTTGTGAAATCATCAATATTACATGGGAAAATGGTTGACCCTACCAAATACCAAGTATTATTAGGTCTCTCATGTATCTAATGACCAGAGAGACGACATTGTATTCTTTGTAAGAATCCTCCGATACATAAAGGGAACCTCTCTGAGGCTAAAAGAATCCTTCGATACATAAAGGGAACCATTAATTTCGGGATCTGGTATTTAAAGGATTCTGGTTTTGAACTAATAGCTTTTTCAGATGTTGATCACGCAGGTTGCTTAGATTCTCGGAAAAGTACTTTAGGTGCTCTATAATTTCTTGGTGATAAACTAGTGTCATAGCAATCGAAGAAGCAGGATTGTACATCATTGTCCTCAACCGAAGTAGAATATGTAGCCATGTCAGCGTGTTGTGCTCAAGTCATTTAGATGAGAACACAACTCAAAGATTATGGTTACGTATTTGACAGAATCCCAATGTACTGTGACAATCGAAGTGCTATTGCGATCTCGTGCAACTCCGTCCAACATTCGAAGTCCAAGCACATTGATCTACAATATCATTTCATAAAAGAGCATATGGAAAAGGGTGCTGTTGAATTGTATTTTGTGGGTACTGAACACCAATTGGCGGACCTTCTCACCAAAGCTTTAGCTCCTGCTAGGTTTACTGAGTTGATCCACCGGATTGGCATGAGGTGTTTGACTCTAGAGGAACTGGACAAACTTTTAACACAATCTTAAAACAAGTCAAACACCAAAACTTCTTTTGTAAATAATTTTTCAAAAACAAAATAGAAAAATACAAAATTTCATAAAATCCAAAAATATTCTTCTATCTAAATTTCTCTTAACATTGCAAGTACAAACCTTCCGTCAACACTTTGCTCTTTAAAACATTTCATATGTTTTTTCGGACAAGTGTTGAGGGGGAGAAAGTAAATATTTTTTTGTTTCATAAAATCTTGTACTTGCATGTTACCCTTAATTGGTTGTATCTTTGATAATGGTGAATTCGTTTCTTGTTTCAAAACACTACTCGGACTCTTATCTGTAAAATTACTCTATTTCTAAAGTCGAGGGGGAGTGTCGTCAAGTTTCTATCCAAAATTTCATGTTTTGGTTAACCATAAGGAAAGTTATGGGTTGTGGATGAAAATGGTTGAGGTGGAGGGACTATTATTGTCAAAAGTTAGAAACTATTTTTAACAAAAACACTTCACCTAAATTCTTTTATCATTTGTTACAAACATTAAACCTCAAGAACCATATCCACGGCTAATAATCCATACTCAAATCCGTGCTACAATCTTGAAATTTGTAAGTGTTAATAGTTTCTTTGAGTGATTTCAAACATAGGTCTTTAACCATTTTCAAAATCAACGGTTTGATCTTTCTCTAGGCGTGATTCCAATTTTTACGCTTATGCGTATGAACTTGTAATCATGCTGGGATGTTATTTTGTGAAATGGTTGTGTTAAAATGGTTCAAATATCAATACTAAAGTTGTTTCCAACATCTATTTCAACCCAGAAACTGTTATTAAGCACTTTTCTAAAATTAGGGTTTATGCGTGGGATTTGGGTATTATCTATTGTGAGTGTTTAAGGACAATTAGAGGCTTGAAAGATGTTTGATATGTGTTTAACTAACCAATGACACTTTTGAATCTAACCCAGAAACATCATAATGGTGAAATTTGAATTTAGGGTTTATGTATTCGTAAATTTGGGTACTTTTGATTCATAAGTCATTTGATGTTAAATCTTGTTGAAAGCAACTCATAATGCCCCTAAGACATCCCAGAAATCATTTGGTAGATTTTGCATGGTTAGATTTCTTATGCGTAGGATTTGAATTTTAGGGTTTAACCTTGTTAGGAATTGGAAATTACATAAGGAAGTGTCGGTCACCCCAATTATTGTTTAGCATATCTTAGCTTGTAGACTTTACGTTATTTAGTAGTTATTAGTTAGTTATTAGTTTAAGTAACACCGTGGCGGAAGAACGGGTCTTTACCCACTGTATGCTTGATCCACAGTCCGAAGGAGGATGTGTAGTATGTAACTATAAATACCCTCTACCTCCCAAGGTAGAGGGTTGGACCTTTCATTCAATCTAACCTTCTTTCTTTTGTTTACTTTCTCTCTCTAGAAAGGCTCCCATCTTCCACTTTCTCTCTCTAAACTCTTGCATAATTCAACCCATATATTGAATGTATGATGTGTTTATGAAATCTAATATGTAACAATTGGTATCAAGAGCCATGGTTTGATCACTCATCTTTCATGTTCTTGGATTTCTAGTGGTTTTCATAAGGTTTTTGGGTTTGAATGAGTTTAGAGTGGTTAGCATCATTTGGATCATTTCTAGTGTTAAAGTTTGGATTTTGATAGTACTTTTGTGTTTAGAATCATTATAAGTGTTTAGGTTTTGAATTGGAAGGCTTGAATCATCGTGGTTGGGTTGTTTTTGGATTGAAAAGTGGTGTTTTTTGAAAGTTTTCTGAAAGCGATTTGAGTCACGTTAAGACTTTCTTGGAAGCGATTTGTCTCTTTTGTGACAGCTTATTAAAGCGATATGTCAAGCATTTTAAGCGATTTGTCAGTTTCAAAGAAGCAGTTTGTCCAGATTCGATGTATCTGAAGCGGTTTGTCCAGATTCGATGTATCTTAAGCGATTTATCAACTTAAGCGATTTGTCAACTTAAGCGATTTGTCCCTTAAGCGATTTGTCAACTTAAGCGATTTGTCAACTTAAGTGATTTGTCACCTTAAGCGATGTGTCCCCTAAGCGACTTGTCACTCTAGCGACTTGTCATCAAAGCGATTTGTCAAGGACTGAGATTTGTCTATTCCTGCGATTTGTCTCTAAACCTAACATATAAAACCCTTTTTTTCAAACCCTAATTCTCCACGGAACAGGGGTATATATATAAAGAATTAGGGAATATCACAAACTCAACCATAACACCAACATATTTTCACTTCCTTGTCATCTTCTAGTTCCTTTACTATATTCTACTTCTCACTATCTTACGGTTTTGTCTTTATTTTAGTAAAATCCCGCGAAATATTCTATTTCTCGGTTTAAATCACAGACTTGTAAAATCTCGTGTACACATCAACATCATGTCTTACACTCTTGATTCTGTAATTTCAGAAGTACTCAAACTGTATGACACTGTTGACAACCATGAGAACATTAGCTATACTGAACGGTTAAAGATGATAGAATCAATCAATGAGGATTTGAGTTCTTCATGCTCTGAGTCCAATGAGAAAGATTTGCACTTGTTCAGGCTACAGAATGCCATGCAAAAGCAAAGTAGCATTGAACCTTATCAACAACTTCACTCTCACCTCATGTTACTTCTACCCACATCAATGGAACGAACATGTATTGCCCTCTTCCGTCAGGACTTATCCACATTAACAGGAACTTTGTTGTTAAACCTAGAGCAATTGGATCTACAACTTGACAAAGAGAAGGTTGAAAAGGATAGTTCCAGTGCTGCACTTCAAGTGATCTACAAACATTTTCAGTCATTCATTAGAAGGGAATTCACATCAGATTATGATCAAGACATGACTGAAATATCTTTCAAGAGACACACTGGAATCGAAATTTGCGTCTTCATAGAAACACTTATCCATCTCATGGATAATGTGGAAAAGTATATTGAGGAAGTTACTCAGAAAGATGAAAAAATGGATGAGAGTCTGGTGCAATTGACAGAAAGTTGTGATGAGTCGGTTAATGTATCCGTTGACGAATCGGATGTTCTTTGAATGCGTAATGTCGAGACAACAAAAATGATATAACCACCGCTCGATAACTCTGTCACACAAGAAGCGGATGTCAGAATCGAAAGGTGAATGAATTTTGGGTACAATCAATAAATTTTAGTGTTGAGACCAAGAAGGCATCGGGTGATGGATCGGTTGACATTGAATCTGAGGCTCGAGACACATAAGCTTGAAACAACCGAGAGTTCGGTGACTCTTGTTACACATGATGTGGATGCAAATATTAGACCGACAAATGAGCTGGTGTTATGTGATGAGGTATCCTTAAGGTTCAACATAGTGCATCCGCTAATGTACCTAAACAAACCGATCTTAATCTTGAATATGATTCGATAAATGTTTCTTAGTTAAGGTGTGACTAATAAATTCAAAACAAATGAGATGGTTGATAAAAGGCTTTTGATGAACTTTCAAACAAATTCTCAAAACTTGAAAACATTGCATTTCTCTTGAAATTGCAATACAAAGAAAGGAGGAAAGTTTTCAAACTAAGAAACCATGTAAAATCCGAATTTCACGAATTTCGTGAATTTTTGAAATAAACGATTTAAAAGCTCACTTCAAGCTAAAACTCGACTATTAACAATTTGAAGAAACATATTTCTGGTATGCATGTGAAAAGTACTTTGGTTACAAGTAATTCTGATGATAATGCTATTTATGATATTCAAATGAGAAATGATGAATTAGCAGTCTGTGTGGCCAAATTATTAAAGGAAAATGAGTCTTTGAGAAAGTATCACATAGAACTAAGTGACTCTGTCAAAGAAGCTAGAACTAAGTCAATGGAACAAACAAATTCTTTGATATCAAAAATTGATGAACTTAAAGATCAACTTCAGAAAAAGAGTTTCGCTATTGTTGCCTTAAAAAATGAGCTTAGGAAAACTGTAGGGAAAAGTGTGAACACTAAGTTTACAAAACCATCAACCAAAGGGAAGCCAGTTTCTCATTCCACTAGAGACCGGTCCATTGTTAGGCAGCCTACTGCATTTATATCTGAAAGAACAAAATCTTTAAAGACAAGGCTTGCCTCCCAAGTTGATGCGATACAAGTTTTGTCAAAACCAGTCACTTCACCTAAGTTTCCTAAGAATAATGATTCTAGCTCCGTTAACCCTCTACAAGTAGCTACTTCTACTCCCAGCACCTGTAGGAATAGTTGGAAAACATTGTCAAAACCAAGCATTAAAACCCAGAATTCATATGATATGAATGACCTGTGGAAGAACTATTATCTAGAAAAAGCTAGGAAAAAGGCACAAAATCGAAAAGACGGAATTTTAGGTGCAATACCTAGGGTGATGAATTTCATGAGATTTCAAGGCACTGCTAGTAGTAGTAAACCACTACCTAGGAACACTCAAAAGACTAGGGGATGGCTTGCATCTAAGAGTAGTTATATGAGGAAGAATGCTAAGCATGTAGAAAGTGAAATTAGATATTCTGAGTCTTTTCCAAATAAGAAACATTTTCCTAACTCACATGCTAAGGTACAATCCACTAATACTACTAACATGGCTAAGGTTCAATATGTCATGAAGCATAACAAACCTAAAACTTCACCTAGATGGATCCCAACTACTAAATCTTTGGAGTCTATGAATACCAATAAGTCTTCCACTGTGCATTAGAATATCAACAATCCTAGACCTTGCCATAAGTGGATTCCGTCTGGTAAAATGTTTAAGGATGTTGGACTTAGGTAAAATCAAGGTTGACCGTGAAACCCCAAAGGGTTTGGATACTGATGTCACTAACCAAAATATATGCAATCAAGTTTGTAATACTAGTGCATTAGTCCTTACTCGATTGCGAGATACTTGATCCTTCACTACATGGACCGCTTAAAGTATGGATTACAAATGGATTGATATCTCATAACTCACGGTTTCAAGTAACTCAATCTTGATATTCATTCGGCTATGACGTTTGAACACAACAGTTAAAGCCTCGTTAGAAAAGAAAAGTGTAAGTCTCAGTGCGCTTTATCTTCAAAAGAAGAGAAATCGTCTTATGACGTTTGATCACAACAGTTCAAGCCTCGTACTCTAAAGAAAAGAAAGTGTATGTTTCAGTGCGCTTTATCTTCGGAAGAAGAGAAATATTCTCACTTATGACCATTCTCATCAACATACTTCATGCTTTTTCCTTGTGCTTTCAATTATCAAGTGAACCGGACTACCGTTGATTGTTTTCTTATTCCACTTGCTCAATTATAATGACGATGGCGACATCATATACTACTTTTGAGGGGGAGAAGTGTAAATAGACTACATTTGGATGATTTCACTTATTCAATCAAGAATGGCATCTCCGTATGCAATTCTTGAGGGGGAGAAGAAGTATGATAATTCTGCATGGTTGATTGTTATTAGAGAATAAATGGTCAAATTGCTCCAAACTCATGTAAGAACCGAGCTTCTTCTTATTGGGTCATTTCTACATGGAGTTTCTTCTAAGAGCCGTTGGTTGACATCTTCACAAGATGATATAAGTTTAACGACAAAGTGCTTCCAGTTAATGCTTCACGTACACATAGTCATGATGATTCCGGGCAACCTTATGTTCTTGTTTGATGTGATTGTTTGTTTGGTGTTGCCATTCCAAGTGTTCGTTGCGGGCTGATTTCTGATTTCCTTGATTAACATCTTTCTGTTCTTGTTTTATTGGGAGAGATTTTAGTTAAGGGGAATTGCAAGATGTAAGTTAATTAGGATGCTTTTTTGTGAGATGAAGATGCTAACTATCTATTCCCCAACTGGACAATCTTGAAGAAGTTCGAGTCTACAGTCGGTTCTACATTTTCTGATACATGTTAGAAGACTAAAGACGAGTTGCATTTAACGATCTAAAGACTTCTTCTTATTCAAGGCATTTATCAAAAAGATATTCGGTTTAGAGGAGAGCACTAATTGGGGGAGGGTGAAATGTTTGATTTAATCCCCAATTAGACTTGCTTACATTCTTCAGCAAGTTGATTCTCACAGATACATCCGTGCTAATGATGTTCTTCTCAAAAGATTTCAAGTATTTGGGCTTACAATGTGTTGCTAATTCTGAAGTATTAAAACCAGCAAGGGGGAAGGAGACACGCATCTAAACGCGAGTAAACATTGATGAACTTAATGCTTCTAAGTGATTGAAGATATCTCGGGAAGACTATTGTCATTACCGCAGAGAAACTCAAGGTTTGACTCATGGCATTTAGTGTTCTTATTCCAACTATGTGGGGGAAGAGATGAAAGAGTTAGTGTCTGGTGATTAAAGAAGTACACAAATATGACATATTTAGGGGAGATAAATGTATAACATGAGGGAGGTGTTAGCAGTTATTCTTTCGGTGGGAATGTGTGTACTTCGGGTTCTTGAGCTTCATACACGATCATCAGGGAAGAAAATTGTTTAGCACAAACATTTCTTTTCGGGCATGATGTGTATTCCGGAGAGTTCTTGGATATTGGTGTACTTCGGGTTCTTGAGCTTTATACACGATCATCAGGGAAGAAAATTGTTTAGCACAAAATTGGGAGGTGTTTTCATTAGGGCATGATGTGTATTCGGAGAGTTCTTGAGCATTATTCTTAGAGACTGACTGCATCAATTCGTATACTTGGGGGAAGTGGTTTCTTGACACCTTTTGGAATGGATTGTTTTAGACTTCAGTGGAATGAATTTCGAGAAGAGTGATTTATGTGTGGGATGATACGTTGCTGTTAAGAATCACTAAGATCATTCTTAAAAGGAGCAGCAAGATCAAGATAATGGTGTGCTTCTGCGTGCACCTGGCTAAAGCAAGCTTGAAATAGAGCTTCGAATCTGCTCAACACAAGGATTTTCGGTTTGGGGGGAAGCTGCCAAAGTCTCTCTTTCTCAAAGGCTCGGGTTCTATCTTCTATTCTGGAGCCTCGAAAGATTTGGTGGTGGAAGTTTAAGAGATGACGAATTCTATCTTCTATGACGTGTTGTTCGATATCCTTATCTCGGTACTCATATCATCATCTTCTTAAACTTTATCATCTACTCTATTTGTAAATATTTATCAAAAACCAAATACAAAAATATAAAACCAACAAAAAGAAAATAGAAAATTACAAAACCAACAAAAACCCATAAAAATCAAAAAATTTGAAAAATACCAAAAATATTGTTTTCTAAAGACATGTCTTCTGGTATCAATAACATCTACGGTCTTAGAAATGTCAGTTAATAATGGCACGGGACATAGATGAAGTTCGAGCGGGAGGTGTAAATATTCTTTTTCCAAAACATGTCTCAAACAATGGCTTGCAGTTATTTCAGTTACAAACGGATCGTTGCTATAATGAATGTTAGTCTGGCTACAAAGTGGGATTACTCATTCCTGGAAGCAATCAAAGTCAAATGCCAAGACGAGCAGGAATATGATTTTACTGAAGCTGATTTTTCGAGACTGTCACTCAACGACATTGAAGACATGTATTCGGCTAAGGTATAAGGTTGAATGCGACATTTCTCCACCAACATCCAGCTCCAGTACATCAAGTCACTGTTGATATTCATCAGAAGCATAGTGATCCAGGAATGTGTTGAAGACCTTCAACTTGCCGTGGAATCATACCATAAACAAGTTAAGAAACCGAAGTTTGGAGTAGTTTACCGCAGTGAAATACATCACAACTGTTTAATGGCATGCAATGAGCTTCACAAGTTTTGTGATCATACTTTGAAGAAGGTTCGTGATGGGTTAGCATATCGGTTGAAGGAGATTCATGAAGGCATTGGGTCGAAGAAGCGGTGGAATTCTAGAGAAAAGAGGGATGTGAAGAAGATTATCAAACGGATTGATGAAAGGTTGTTTCAGCGGGATCAGATGAGGAGGCTAGAGAGCTTTGTGGGAGGAAGGGAGAGCTTCCCTCTTACGGGATATCAACGTCAAGAGAGAACTCCCGGTGTTATTGATGGATTTCCTGGTACTCCTTAAATTTTATTTGATTGATATTTGGATGATATATTTTGTATAATTGACAATGGCTTGTACACACATAACAGTGTACAACCCGTTCTAGTATTGAAAGGACCCTGTGGTACGCATCAGTGCCCCAATCCTTATAAAAGGAGCGAAAGCTTCTTACTTTTGAGTAAAACTTATCAAAACTTTCATTTTTCAAAGTTTTGCTCAAAAGAACAAGTACTTCCCCTTATGTTTTCAAAACCTCAAAAGTTAATATTACTTGTTGAGGGGGAGTATTTGCCAAAAAATCTTTGTTCACAAATTTTTCTTCGTGGAAATTTCCCACAAAACTCAAAATGGTCATATTCGATATCAAAATTTCGTCAAAAATAACATTTATATGCCATTTTTTAGGGGGAGAAAAATTGTGTGATATAAATATGTTGGAAACTGTGATTGAATCTTCGTGCTAAAGACTTAACCCATGAATTGACGAAATCTGAACTGTCATACATCGAAAAGATTTGTCTTCCAAGACTTATCCGAGTAGATTGTACCTCTTCGAGAGACTCTTGGTAGACATGAACTTTGACGGGTTTGACAACCTTTCGAGGTTTGTCCACACCTTCAAGGTAGTTATTAGAGCTAGTTTTCACCTAAAAGCTGACAATATAACTCGTTAACTATGCAACGTAACCGTGTCTCGGAGGGAATTGTCTATGTTGAGTCGATCAATTCAAAAGTGCGAGCTCTACCCTCACTATGCAGATTTCTGTCAAAACACTTGAGCACATGTGGAGGGGGCGTATTTCTGATAAATACAAAACTCTCAAAGTGTTACAAAATGTTTTCACTCATAAACACTTTGAGAGATTTTCGAGAAAATAGTTTTATGGCAACTTAGGATAGTCATGGTGTTATAAGGTGACTAAGGTTAGGAATAACCGTCCTATGATCCGCCAGAGCCGGAGGGATCTACCCAAGGACACCACCAATAGTTAGAATTTAGAAGTCCTTAGGTATGATTATAAAAAGGAGAAAATGAGAATCGGAGAAAGAAGGAGTTGAAAAATTAAAAAGAAAAGTAATGAAAAGGGTGAAAAGAAATAGCCCTCCAAATTATTCAACTTAGGGCAGACACCGGGTTCAATTCATATGCTACTGGTTGTCACTTGATGACACCGGTATTGAAGATTAAAGTCGTCATGGACCCAGTGACGCATGCACTAAACCTTCATAGCCACTCAAGTTTCTCTCAACAGAAGCTTGTTTCATTCTTACTAGGAACCCTACGTAAACTATCGGATTTCTTTTAGAGATTGCTGGTATTGAAGAAGGAGACCCTCTCCCTAGTCTCCGCTCAGGAAAACCAAAGCGCACTATTGAGTCTAGAGCCACGAGATTCATCAAAAGATCTTTTAGGAACACTTGACATTTCATCACTTGTCGTTCAACAATAAAGACGCAAGTGATGCATTATCGAGTCCTTCACAAATCTTAGCAATCTGTCGAGAACATTTATAAGAGGTTCACAATTGTGATCCTCGGTGATTGAATGGAAACTCCGCCGTGGTCAACATCAAATGCCCGACAATGTGTCACCGGTAAATCCTTGTGGGTTACGCTTAGTGTTGTCTCAAACGGTCTGATCGTGAGGTGATGCTTTGGTGTACCTCAACGACTCACCGAACAGTAGGTGTACTTGACATCGTGTTATCCTACTTGAGGACTCCAGTTTAGGAACAACCTTTGCTAGAATTAGAGACGTGTTTTCACACTATGCTGTTAACACGCTCGAAGTTCGAACTTGTAAGTGCTGGAAATCCCGCTAAGGAGATTCCTTTCATGAATTGAGTCCTGAAGATGTGGGTCATTACTTGAACTCGTTCAATGTAATGCCAATTGTCCCTTATGGGATTCGGATGGCTGATTCGCCCGACCAAGGTGAATGAAATCAAGACATTCATCAAAAGAACAATCGTAGTGGTCAAATCCCTAAGAAACGACCACAATGATCGATTGGTGTTTATCACTAACCCATTCTTATGTTTTCTTCTTATGGATACTCCTGGGAGATGATTGTGCTGATTCTCCACATGCTCATACCAACAACAACTAATTGAAGTTCTCTCGAATGGCAACACAAAAGTCAGAATGATTCTTCGTCAAAGCCAAAGAATCTACAAAGTTTAAATACTAAAGAGAACTACATCAATCTTGAAATCCAATGTCATAGAGCATGTGAGCATGTTGGAGAAGGACGTGGAGACACCTGAGCAATGAAGCACACCTGATGCAGATTACAACAACATAACATCACCATTTCCACACCAGAACAAAGAACAAAGATAAATGAAGACATCAAAACTAAAAACTTCAAAGAAAAACAAGATCCTCACACTGGAGAGATTTTTGGAATCAAGACACTTCTTCTTACAAGAAAGAAGAAGGTCATAAGACGTCAAAGCAACTATTACATCCGCACCAAAAAAATTTCAAGATTACTGAAGTCATTAATTACCAACACTTAGGGGGAGATTGTTGGAATCACTCCTAAACTATTTCAAGTGTTAGTAATCAATATGTAATAGATTGCTTAATTAGGCTTTTATGTTAGTTATAAATGGCAAGGCTTATGTAGAAAGCCCATAGGCCTTGGCCCAAGCCCAATAATGAGGAAGGGACTAGACATGTTGCCCTAGCTCCCTTCCCCTATAAATACTCTTGTAAACCTTCCTTGGAAGGTTGGTTGTTCACTTTCGTTCTATCCTATGCATAACTCTTTCTCATATCATGCGTGTATGTTTGTTTAGTGTTCAACCGATCACTTTCTTTCTCATTTCTAACATATTGTTACTTGTGTTCTATTATGGTGACCTAACAGAATCATGTCTACAATCATCTCTTCCATTGCTCATGATGTTCAAGCTGTAGGGTCCGATACTCGTCCTCCTATGCTTGATAGAACTGATTATGACTCTTGGGCACAGAGAATCAGACTATAATTCTTGAGCAAAGTGAATGGTCGTAACATCATTAAGTCAATTGATGAAGGACCATTCCAAATCGGAACTAACAGAGATACTCTTGAAACTGCAGCTGATGGAACCATCGTTTTGGGTTTGGATAGACCAAGGACGTATGATGATATTGATGAGAAGGAGAAGAAAAGATATGATGTTGACGTTAGAGCCTCAAACACCGTACTTCAAGGTCTACCAAAGGACATTTACAAGCTGATCAATTACAATACTGAGGCCAAGGCAGTCTGGGATAATGTCAAGATGCTTCTCTCTGGCTTAGAATTGACTAAGGAAGATAGAGAGTCACAGCTTTATGATGAGTTTGAGAACTTTAAGATGAACCCATGGTAAAGTGTCACTGAGTATCATGTGAGGTTTCACAAACTTGTGAATGATATGAGGAACATCAACATGACAATGCCAAATATCCAACTCAATTCCATGTTCGTAAACAACATGAACCCTGAATGGCACAAATTTGTTACTGCAGTCAATTTGAACAAAGGATTGAGGAACACCAACTATGAACAGCTGTATGCTTACTTACATCAACATGAGAAGCATGTTACACTTGAGTGTTTGATCATGGAGAAATTCCAATCTAATACTGCTGCTGCAAACTCTTCAAATGACTCAACTGCATTTCTTTCCAATGTGAGAATAAGTACCAAAGCATCACAAGTCATACCATCCTCTCAGAATTAGAAACAGATTACCATTCCAGACCCAGGATATAACCCATCTGACATGTTTATTGAAAACCTTGCAAACCAACTGGCCCTAATGGTTCAACAAAATAGAAACTTACTTCCCCACACCAACAACCATCTCAGAACCTCATCGAATCTACATAATCATGCTACTATTGAAGATGGAAGGGTTGTGGTTCAGAACGTGCAAGGAAGGTAGAATGTGAATCCACCATATAATGCACGAGGGAATGTAGGAGCTGGAACTGGTTATGGGAATGTTGGGGCTGGAGCTGGTAATGTGGGTGTTCAGAACCGAGGAAGGATCACGGTTCAGGGTCAAGGGAAACCAATTAAGTGCTACAACTATGGAGGGGAAGGACACATTGCCAGGAACTGCACTCAGCCAAAACGTCCACAGAATGATGTAGAGTACTTCAAGGATAAGATGTTGCTGGTGCAAGCTCAAGATAGTGTAGTTGTGTTGGATGAGGAAGAGTTGCTGTTTCTTGCTGATGGGAATGCCAAAACATTTGATACATATGTGGATGAACAACCGGTGCATGATTTGACATAAAACAATCCCAGTTTCTTCCAAGTTGCAGATTGTGATGCATTTTACTCTGATGTTGATGATGAACCAACGCACAGACCATCTTTATGGCTAATATTTCTCCAATGGTTTCATCACCTCAACAAGCCGGTCCCTCCAAGGATTTTATCATATCAGAGGTACTAAAACTATATGATGTGGTTGATGTGCAAATGATTCCCAACGAAGTACAATTAACAGAAGTCGTTTAATCAGATATTGAAAATATGGATAATAGCAATGTTGTCCCATATGAACAATATGTGAAGCACGATGAAAGTCTTGTTGTACCAAGTGATGCATCTTCTGCCATCAATGATGAATGTGTGTTTGATGAGTACACTGATTATTTGTCTGATGATTCCATGACCACTAAACTAAATATTTATAAGGATCAAGTTGCCATCTATGAACAGTGCTAAATTTGAGCTGACCACACGTGAGCAGGAAATGGGTAGCCAAATGCGTACATTAATCAAAAAAAGTAATTTAAGGGAAGAAACATTAAAACAAGAGTTAAATTCCTTACAAGAAACTCAATAAAACTGTTAAGCAAAAGCAAGAACTTCAAGAAAATGTAAAAGTGCTTAAGCAAGAGTTCAATGCAAAGGAACCAAAACTTTTAAATGATTTTTCCAACCTTAAAACTTTGAAGAACAAACTTGAAAACAAGTTTTACGTACAAGGAAACACCATTCAGACTGCTCACATGATCACTAAGCATAGAGTATTAAGTTATAAGCATAGTATTGGCCTTGTAGAAGACCCCAATCATGTGTATCTTAAGAAAGCAAAAACAGCTCATAATGTGATTTATGATGGTAGTGAGATTCTTAAGCCTAGACAAAATCCAACTTATGTTGAGAACACTGAAGAGGACATAGAAATAGAAAATGCCTCTAGAGAGAAAATGGAAAAGTAATTAGAAGATCCTTGGTGTGTGAGTCATAATATAACGTTTAGAACTCCCAATTACACTAAGGATAACTGGATAGCCACAGCTAAGTTTAGACCTCAGACTCAATTAACCCTTGAACAAGTATTTTGGCAGTTAGATATGGAAAAGAGAAAAGCTGATAAACTTGTTGAAAAGAATCCTCCCCTTAGGAAATTGCCTCCAGCTACAGTGTATCCTCCCAATACACCAATACATTTAGTGCCTAGAAATCTTCTCACTCAAAGTAAAACCTTAATCAGGTTATATGTAGTTTACCAACTATTTGTTGATTTCGAGAAAACTTGTAAGAAGAGAATCACACCAACAGGAATTACTGGAGGAGAAAGGGGTTTTGAGCAAACTAAAGCATGTTATCTAACTGAGGTCATTACATTCTTTAAACAACTCAAAGAACAATTCGAGGGTATTCAAAAGGCCATAGATACGGAAGTTAACGATATGAAAAAGATGTTTAATAAAATGGAAAACGAGGTTAAAACATATGAATGTGAGCTTAAAAGTAATGAGATTGAGAGGAAGAATATTCACATCCTTAATGAGAATTTGATTTCTAGATGTATTGCTCAAGATGTGTTTTATATTGTCACGAATTATTTCATTACTGCTTCTCAATTTCATGATTTATCGATTGCATTGAAAGTCTCACAAGATCGTGTCAATGAGCTTGAAACCAAAAATTTGAAATTGCATGACATAATCGAAAGGGATGATCATGATAACATGGTCAGGCATTTTTCTAAATTAGAAAATGAATATCTTGATTTACAATTAAAATATCAACATCTTGAAGAAAGAATTAAAACTTCAAATGGCAAGACATCTTCGGATGCTCCTGAGTTTGATGCATATTTTGAAATAAACTCTCGTGATGAACGGATTCAAGCTCATCGCAACACGATCCGAAAATTGAAATCTCAAATTTCCCAATTGAAGGGTAATATGAGTGAAGTGATTGGATCCCACATGCCTCCTCCTTTAGATTCTCGTATTCTCGAATTTCCATCTTCAAAACATCATTGATGTATTGCAACATGAAAATGAGTGTTTTCTAGTGAAAATGAAAAGGTTAAACAAAGATTTCAAAGATTTATATGAATCAATTAAGGTCACTCGTGACAAGAACAATGAAAAAATAACGTCTTTGCAAAAAGAAATTGATAATCTGAAGAATCAGGTAAAAGGGAAAATGCCAATCACTAGTGGTGATTATGTTGCAGCAAAGGTGCCTACTTGTATAAATATGCTGTGAATGTGAAGTATATTCCATTTCATCTTAGGAATAATGAATTTGCATTTCAAACATATCTTTCGTACCTTAAGGATAGTTTAGAGAGTCTCCGTAAGATTGTTGAAGATGATAAAATAGATAAACCACTTGATAATGCAGTTGGTCATGCATGCTTATATGCCAAACGATCTCAGGACTTAGAATGTGTAATGCAACATCTCCTAAATCTGGTACTAGGCGAGATAGAATAGTTATGCCCAGTTCTATGCCTAAAGTCAAGCATGTGACCTTTGATGTGCCTCCTAAAGTCTCAGATCCCAGCACTTCTAGAACAAAAAAGCAAAAAGTACTGAAACCAACTAATATTCCCATCGTTCCTTCTACAGGAGTAATCAGTGACACTAAGGCTAGCGGGTCAAAGCCTTTAGGCAATACAAAGAAAGATAGGACCACGCGAGCTAAGAGTGAATAAGAGAAGAAAGTAGAAGACCACCCTAGGAATAATAAGTTTGATTTGAATAAGATGAATCGTGTTGATTCTAGTATTAGGTATAAGCGTATTGTAATTAATTCGAATTATGCTACTATTTGCAAAACATGTAACGAATGTTTGGTTTCTGGTAATCATTATGAATGTGTTGTGAATGATTTGAGACATGTTGTTAAATCTCCAATTAAAAATGTTAGGAATTCTAAACAGGTTAAGCATGTTTGGAAGCCCACAAGGAAAAGGTTTAGTAATTATGGTAAGCCTACAGGGAAAAAGTTTAGTAATGTGGGTTATCAATGGAAACCTACTGGCCATAAATTCAAAATTAATGAACTTTTCCCTAAGATATCTAGATCAATGCCCATTAAGAAATGGAAGCTCACTGGTAGAATCATACCTTTAAGAAGTTGTCACACTTCAAATAGGTCCATTGCCACTACTAGTCTTGCTTCCACCACTAATGTCATGACATCTAAAAATGATGTAGGTATACAAATTGCATGTACTAACCAATCGGAACCCATTTTATCATGGGGATCCAATGCTTCCAGTTATCCATACTTGTCTGTGTTCAAATGCAGGTCGTACAAATCGTCCTTTGGTATTTGGACTCAGGCTACTGAAAACATATGACTAGAGATCGCTCTCGGCTCAAGAACTTCGTAAATAAGTTCATCGGGACTGTTAGATTTGGGAATGACCACTTTGGGGCAATTATGGGTTATGGAGATTACGTTTTTAGTGACAGTGTAATCTCCCGGGTATATTATGTGGAAGGTCTTGGTCATAATTTGTTCTATGTTGGTCAATTTTGCGACTCTGATCTTGAAGTGGCCTTCAGAAAGCACTCTTGCTTCGTTAGAGAATTAGAAGGTGTTGAACTTTTAAAGGGAACTCGTGGTACTAATGTGTACACCATCTCTATCAAAGATATGATGAAGTCTTCTCCAATCTGCTTATTATCTAAGGCATTTAAGAACAAGTCATGGTTATGGCACCGTCGTCTCAATCATTTAAACTTCGGCACCATCAATGATCTTTCTATAAAGGACCTTGTTAGAGGCTTGCCCCGGTTGAAATATGAAAAAGATCATATTTGTTTTGCATGCCAATTGGGAAAAAGCATGAAGTATGCCCACAAACCCAAAACTGCCAATTCCATTATAGAAGTTCTTCATACCCTTCACATGGATTTGTTCGGACCTATGAGAGTACAAAGTATAAATGGGAAGAAGTATGCGCTAGTTGTTGTTGATGACTACTCTCGGTGTACTTGGGTTAAGTTTTTGAGATCAAATGATGAAACTCCAGAAGTCATCATAAAACTCATTAAACAATTGCAGGTTCGGCTTAACAAAATAGTTAGAATCATCCAAACAGACAATGGAACTGAATTTGTGAACAAAGAACTTAGTCAATTTTATGAAAGCATTGGAATCAGTCATCAAAGAAGTGTACCACACAATCCTCAACAGAACGGTGTAGTTGAAAGGTGAAATCGGACTCTTGTGGAAGCTGCAAGGACTATGCTAATATTTTCAAAAGCTCTAATGTTTCTCTGGGCGGAAGCCATTGCCACTGCATGTTACACCCAAAACCGTTCCCTAATACATACTACTCATGGAAAAACCCCATACGAATTAGTTCACAACAGAAAACCGGATCTTTCATTTCTTCGTGTGTTTGGAGCTTTGTGTTATCCAACCAATGATGGTCAAGATCTGGGAAAGTTGAAAGGTAAGGCTGATATTGGATTTTTCATTGGTTATGCACCTAATCGGAAGGGTTACCGAATCTACAACAAAAGAACCCGAGACATTATGGAAACTATTCACGTTACGTTTGATGAGCTGACTGAGCAAATGGCTCCTGGACAATCCAGTTCTAGACCCGCATCTTAACTTTTGACACATGGACCCATTAGTTCAAGTCTTGTACATAATCCTTCTCCTACAGTTCCTTATGTACCTCCATCTTAAGACGATTTGAAGAAACTGTTCGATCCAATGTTTGATGAATACTATGAGCCTCCAGCTGATGATAATCCTGCACCACCAACTGTGGCTGCTCCTTCTCCAACCAATGCAAATGGTCCATCTATTTCAATGTCTTTATCTCAATAAGCGCCATTTTCCGATCATTCATCATCATCTTTAAATCCTCAATCATCTTCTTGTGCATCAAGGAAATGCAGTTGTTAATTCTTTTGGAGATATCCCATTTGCAACTCCTGAAGATGCTCCATTTGAAAACATATTTGCCCCTGAACCCACTCCTGAAACATCTTCACCAAAGGGTCCTAACTCTGCTACATCAGTTCTTTACCAACAACCACATGAACATCTCAGAAAATGGACACATGATCATCCATTGGATAATATCATTGGGAATCCTTCTCGTCCGGTATCTACTAGAAAAACAACTTGCCACTGATGCCTTATGATGCTTCTTCAACTCTATACTATCAAAGATTGAACCAAAAGATGACAAATCAGCAATGTTTGAGGACAGCTAGTTTAATGCTATGCAAGATGAAATCCATGACTTTGATCATCTTGATGTATGAGAATTGGTACCTACTCCAGATTGTGCTATGATTATTGCTCTCAAGTGGATCTTCAAAGTAAACTTGATGAGCACGGTGATGTTCTGAATAATAAGGTAAGGCTTGTGGCTAAGGGATATCGACAATAGGAGGGTATTGACTTTGAGGAATCATTTGCTCCGGTTGCACGAATTGAGGCTATCAGAATCTTCCTGGCTAATGCTGCTAGCAAGAATATGGTAGTTTATCAAATGGATGTTAAGACTGCTTTTCTTAATGGAGATCTCAAAGAAGTGGTCTATGTTAGTCAACCCAAAGGTTTTGTGGATCCGGAACATCCTACCCATGTCTACCGCTTGAAAAAGGCCCTTTACGGCTTGAAGCAAGCTCCTAGGGCATGATATGATACGTTGTCAAAGTTCCTTTTGGGAAATGGATTCTACAAAGGAGTTGTTGATCCTAGATTGTTCCCCAGAAAGTCAGGCAAACATTTAATTCATGTTCAAATCTATGTTGATGATATTAAATTTGCCTCGCCCGACCCTAATGAATGTGACCGATTTTCAAAAGAGATGGGCTCTAAATTTCAAATGTTAATTATGGGACAAATGTCATTTTTCTTAGGATTACAAATTTTACAAAATCCCAGAGGTATTTTTATTAATCAATCTAAATATGCAAATAAAATTTTAAAGAAATTTGTATTTGATTCTTGTGACCCTGTTGACACTCTCATGATGGAACGAACCAAACTGGATGAGGACCACTCGGGGATACCAGTTGATCAAACTAAATATCGTAGTATGATTGGATCCTTGATATATCTCACTGCCAGTAGACCTGATATTATGTTCGTTGTATGCATGTGTGCTCACTACCAGGCTAAGCCTACCAAAAAGCACCTTGAAGTGGTTAAACGGGTCTTTCGGTACCTCCAAGGAACCATCAACATGAGAATTTGGTATCCAAGGACACCGGTATGTCACTAACAACTTATGCGAGATCTCGACCATGCATGGTGTCAAGATACTCGTCAAGTACATCGTGAAGTGCAGGTTTTGGGTCATAAGTTGGTGAGTTGGTCTTCAAAGAAACAAATGAGTACTTCCATATCCTCATAGAGGTGAATACATAGCCATGTCATCATGTTGTGCTCAAATCTTATGGATGAGATCCTAATTATCCGACTATGGCTTTGTATTCAACAAAGTTCCTCTCAGATTGTGATAACAAAAGTGCCATCGCTCTGCTACAACAATGTTCAACACTCAAGAGCAAAGCACATTGACATTCGACATCATTTCATCGTGGAACAAGTAGAAAGGTGTGGTTGAACTATATTTTGTAAGGACCGAGTATCAACTAGCGTACATCTTCACAAAAGCTCTTCCAAGAGATCATTTGAGTTTATCCTCCCACGACTCGGCATGAAGAGTCTAAAGCCGAAACACTCAAACGTCTTCGGGAGGAAGATGAGGAGTAAATGAGTTTCTTCACCCATTCTTTGTATATATTCTTTCAAAAAGCAAAATACAAAAATATAAAACCATCAAAAAGAAAATAGAAAATTTTAAAATATTCAAAAACCCATAAAAAATTGAAAAATCAGAAAAATACCAAAAATATTTTTTTCCCAAGGCATGTCTTCTGGTATCGATAACATCTACGGTCTTAGAAATGTCATTCATCAATGGCACGAGACGTTAGATGAAGTTCGAGCAGAAGGTGTAAATATTTTCTAAAACATGTCTCAAATTGATGGCTTCTTGTCATTTCAGCAAGAACTGGCTTAAAAGTATGGCTTGCGCTTATTTCGATCAGAACCCATTTTTAAAGAAAGGACAAAGTGCTATGCTAAATCAATTTTAAAATATCAAGCTCTGTTCCTAAAAACAAAAGTTCATAAGGAATATTTGTCGCCAAAAAGACGAATGTTTCTTCACAAATCTTTTTCATTCTAAAGATTCTTTTGAAAAATATTTGTCTTCAAATGAAAAAAAAATTGCTTTGAAAATTACTCAGACTTAATTTTGAAAATCAATTGTACTTATCTTTAGTCAAAATCTCTGTTACTCAATCAACAACTTTGGTCATTGATTGAGGGGGAGAATTATTTCAAACATTTCAAAAAGGATATTTTTCAAACAATTGGCATCAAAAGGAGCATGTTCTATATTTTTGAATCAAAAAGAACATTTTGTCCACAATTGGATCAAGAGCATGCTAATTTTGAGTTTTCATCCAAATGGTACAAAATCTGAACATTCTACATATGGTACATGAGCATGTTAGATGAATGGAGATTAATGTTTTAAAATCTGATCCTTATCAGTCATGAGTTCTTAAAACAAAGTTACATCTCTCCTAAAAAAGTTTTCTAAAATAATTTAAATCAATTGGGATCCCAAATCTCAAAGGGTTTGAAAATTGTGATCGGGGGAGAGATTATGATTTAAATCGAAAATACTCTGATAAATTGGTGAGTGTTTTAGAAATGAAATAAAAGACATTTCTTTCTACATGTGCCAAACGATTTCAAATTTTCCATGCACATGTTAAGGGGAGCATCTATCTAAAACCAAAGATTTGACTCAAAGTGTGTGTTTCTCTAATATGTGAAAACTCTTCGAATCTTGATGCACATATTAAGGGGGAGCAAGTAAAAGAAAAACATCCTTCCCCAAAATGTTTTATTTAAAGTATCTAAATACTAGATTTGATCGGGGGAGAGATGGAGATCATTTTAGAAAACAATTCCAAAGAAGTAATCGATTTCTGGATCCTTCCTCCATGTGCCAAACGATGTTTAACACACTATGCACATGTTGAGGGGGAGCATTTCTAAAAGATCAAAAACAATTAAGGTACAAAATGCTTTGATTTTATATCACAAGTACCTTGATTGATTTTTCAAATGGTTTTCATTTGGTTTTGAGGCGGAAAAATATCTATACCACAAGACCGACCATTCTACTTTATGCATTGAGTTATAAGGATCATAAGGTTAGGTATTAGTTCCCACGATCCTGCCAAAACCAGAGGGATCTACCCAGGGTCAATCCACTAGTTAGTGTAGAAGTCCTAAGGTATTATGAAAAAAGGAGAAAAATGAGAATAAGGGAAGAGTGCCGACTGAGATAGAGCTAGAACCGGAATAAACCTAACAAGGTTCTAGTAATGAAGTCTCGGTAAGCACTGAAGTGGTTGAAGAATGAAAAAGAAATGAAAAGTTAAAGGGTGAAAAGAAATAGCCCTCCAATAATTCTACCTTAGGGCAGAAACGGGGTTCAAATCATATGCTACTGGTGGTTAATAAGGTAACTCCGGTATTGAAGACAAGACGTCATGGACCCAGTGACGCACTGCACTAAACTTCCCAAGGTACTCAAGTTTTCTTAAAAGGACTTGTTTTATTCTCACGGGGAACCTACATAATCTATCGACTTTCTCTTAGAGATGGTTGATATTGAAGAAGGAGACCATCTCCCTAGTCTCTGATTAGGAAACCAAATTGCACAATTGAGTCTAGAGCCAAGAGATCATCCACAAAATCTCACTAGGACACACAATTAATAAAGACTTGATGTTTCACACAATGTGGAAAGTAAGAATATATATTGAGAGTCCTACGCATTATCTTTGTGATACTTGCCAGAACATCCGAGTGATATGTTAAATATTCACAATAAAGATGGAAATCCTTCTAAAGCCAACATCAAACAAGCTCTTGGTGGTTGACATGTGAGATTCTTCAAGAATCAAACTTGTGACAACTGGATAGAAAAAATGGGACGATTCACTCGTGAATCAACCTTGGTCCAGGAAATGGTTTGACGGATACCTTTGAAAAACCATTCGATGTGCTCAATAATTATTTTCTCTAGTGCATCGAATGTGTATTAATTTTCCAAAATAAAAGGGTATTTATGATTGAAAATTGATCTTTCTCATAAAACCTTCGTCGTATTGCAAAACTCTTTCTCTTAAGCAATACGCGATTGTTTTTCAAATCAATTTTTCCTTTAATCGCTGAATCCCAATTGGTTGGTTCACTCACTCTGTTGTCTACTTGGGACGCCCGGTTTGAGAACGGCTAGATCAAGCAATGAAACCCCGTCAAGGAGATTCTTAGGAATTCTACCCGATCACAAAAGATTTATCTCGATCAACGGAAACCGTGGTTCTTGCAACCGTATTCAACGAAAGTGAAAAAGACACTTTCGTGTATTTTATTGCTAACTGTTGTTCGCAGGAACATCGGACAGTTGTAGGTGATCATAATTAAGAAGTCAATCCATATCCGCATGCTCACACATCACACTCACTTTCAAATAAATCATGACAAGTACACGTCTACACTCTTTCATTATGATACCTGATAACGCTACACACGTCGTTCGGGGTCAAAGGAACTTCCTTTTCGTCGAGCAAGTTTTTCAACACCCTAGGCGTGAACCTAATCGTTGTAGTGTAGTATTAGGGTAAGCCACGGGTATTGATATCGTTCTCTGGGGAATAGGAATGCTAGTAAGAAGTTACTACGCTAAGGTTGGGGTTGAGGAAGATTATTTTTATCTTTTATATTTTTAAGGAAAGGAAAGGTACTAACTGGGGTTTGGATTGGGGGTTGGTATTGCTACCGATTACTCTACTTATCTAATTATCTAATCTAAGGTGTATGTAGTCACGTCTAATTATTGTGTGCTCGTATGATAGTTTAAAGATGTGTTTACTTAGCTTTTACTACTCCTTAATTATCTCCTATTGGTGGTTGAATTGTCACGCCCTTATTCTTAGTTGCGTTGTGTATCTAAGGTTGTAGGGTATGTGTTTCTCCCAACTCTTTGAACTTACCAAAGGGTCTCGTCTACAAAACCCACTAGGGATAATAAACTCATACTCTAAGGCACTCTTTGGATGGTTTAGCTTACAACTACTCAAGGAGTTATATTCTAAGGTTCACAAAGATTTAATCAAGCATGAAGTACACAACGAATGACCTATCGCATTACTAGATCATTAATCAACTAAGATAAGAGACAACCAATCAATATTCAATAATTAAGTTTCATATCACGGACATGGAGAACATGCAAGCATACACACAAATAATCAAAGACATAATTATATTAATGAAGTAAAACACTTATCTTGGTGTAAGATAGGTTTGAACCCCAAATACTTGTACAAGACAGCCTTGGTTCGGTTTAGGTTTTACTCCAAAAGACTACACACTAAATAATCGAAAAATTCGGATTCTATATATAAGATTACATCCGCGACGGTGTCACCTTATGTTTTGTGACGCCGCCGTGTCGCCATCATTAGGGTTTCGTCTTGGCCACGTTAGACTTGCGACGGCGCCACCTTATGCTTGTGACGCCGTCCACTTCAAACCGACGCCGTCTGGATTGCATCTAGGCCGCCCGAGTTACGACGGCCTACTCTTTTATAACTTGACGTCGCCACTTGAAAATAGGAGTTTTGGCTTCGTCCCATCACAAAATCCTCCGACGGCGCCGCTTATAAGTCGTGACGCCACCTTATGTTTTCAAGACTTTGAGTGTCTCGATTTCGACTTTGGCCATTTTCTTTGTTTATTCGCGCTTTTCGTCCAAATAAGTGCCATTCCAGATTTTGCCTTCAAGAGACCTAAAAGTGAAAAGGAACGATATTAAGCAATAACGGATACAAAAGTGATCAAATAAGTGCTTAAACGACCCTCAAAAAGGTACCTTTTAAAACCTTATCAAATATCCCTACACTTGGTATTTGCTTGTCCTCAAGCAAATGTGCTTTTAGCCAATTAATTTTTAATTTAGGGGTCATGAAGCATTGGTTTAAAACAGTCCACAACACATAGATTACCATAGGCTTGAAAATAGATCAAACCTCCATCGCTTTGGCGTAAGCACCTAGGAAAGACTATCAAAGAGGTCTTTAAAGGGTTGTAACGTTAGGCTTACGGTAGGGAAACAAAGGGTTTGGTGGGATAGGCTATATAGTTGTGGCAAGTCAAAAATCTCTATGTTAAATGCATACGAAGAATGGCGTTGCTAAGCCAAGACTCGACACTCTAAACTCTAGCTAACTGAAATAAACAAACATAAATTTAAAGGATAGATGTAGGATGGTAGCCCGTATGTTTTTTTTTTTTTTTTTTTTTTTTTTAACACTCTATTTTTTTTTCTTTCTTTTTTCTTTTTTTCAATTTTTTTTCACATACACTTTTACTCTACCATCCTCTACGGTAACATCAAAATGATAGGGATTTATAGGCACATCCCTACACTTGAGTTTTTATTACTCTAACACTAATTTGACCCGAATTGAAAAAATCAAAACACTTGGGGTACATTATTATGCAAACAAAGGGAATTTGAATTTAACGCTCTCTCCCGTCATTTCATAAACTTTAACTTTTCCCATGAATCCCAATCGTCCCAAAATCAGATACAAAGGATATGACTCGACTTAGCAACTCATGCAAGCAACTAGATAATTGAACTAAGGGTTTAGGGTGATAACAATAATGCACTAAAAGTGAGTGCACAGTGAGGTAGGCTAAGGCGATTGGGTGTATATTCGGGGTGGGTATACACAATGTTTTCATTGATATTCCGAAAACCGAAACATCACGAGAATCGCGAAAAGGATAGGCTCGAGAGGGTTAACTAGGGTATCGTGTACTAAAGATGAGTACAACGAAAGGGTGTGGGGAATTACTCAACCGATGTGGAAGAAGTAATTATATTACGGTATCAAACAAGGTTATCCTAATGCCTCTTATCATTTAGTTATTCCTAACTACACAAGTGTAGTCTTACTAGCGATCTCGGAATGCATCACAAAACAAGTTCTAGAATCTATTATACTACCGGTTCACACTCTAAGCATTAAAGATGAATGCTTTAATTCCTACTAATCTAAGGGCGATCCTCACATTTTGGGTGGAATTTAGTGGTAAAGGGTTTTGTGCTAGTCATATAACTTCCTATCCGTGAGACGCTTTTGTTAAAACTAATGGCCCACTCCTATACATCATGAAAAATTTTAAATTTGGTGCCAAAATTACCCTAACCGACATTTTCTCATGGTTTATTACACAAATACAATTGGACAAAGAAAATATTCAAAGATAAGCATAGTTTCAAAGTTCACATTTTATTTTCCTCCTACACTTAAACCGAACATTGTCCCAAATGTTCCCGAAAGTATCAAAGTTATGATAATGGAAGGTAATTAAAACGAAAGAAACTAGTACTCCCCGATTAGCTCGGTAGGATCCGTGTGTGAAGTAGTGGTTAAATCCTTTCCAAGAAGAATTTATGCGTGAAAAGCTCCTTCCAATCTTATGTAACTTCTTCTTGATAAATTAAACCGCACACTTGAAGAAAACAAACGAAACTCTGCGTAAAATCGGCGGTAATAATATATATAAGACTCGATTTAAACTAGGATATAATGCTTGTGGAATGGATGTTTTGCACTTCGGAAAATTAAGACCGAAAATTCCAAAATTTATAAGTAGCTTAGAAAACGAGAAAAAGTAATCTGTTGTTTTTACTCCTTCGACGCGTCGATTTGCGATCTCGGACGCCAAAGTTATCCCGACAAAACCGGTCTCGCGATTTTCTCGAAAATTTACATCTTTAGAACTGGAAAATTTCGCAAAACATCCATTATGACTCGATACAAGCATTTGACTCGAACAAACACATATATATCTTTTAGTTAATTGTTATTCTCATGTTTACGTTTCTTGAAAACGTGTGTAATCCTCCCTACACTTATCCCTTATGTAAAATACCTTTATATGCAATTAAGACGAGGTTAAAAACAAAATAAAGCATTTTACAAATTTAAACATGAGAGTAAACAATCAATAAAAGACATATGACACTAACAAGCAAACAATTAAGCATGGGTTGCCTCCCACGAAGCGCTTTTTCTTTATTTAAGAGTCTTGTAGCTAGACTCGTAGTCGTGTCTCACGTGACTTCATTACCGCCACCTTGACGGTCTCTAATGGGGATTCCATGTGTAGAAGTGCCCTATGATGCACCTCTCTAAGAGTTCGCCCTCTCCCCACTCGGTCCTATATTTCGTCCTAAGTTCAAGCAATCCTTATAGAATCCGAAAATCTTAGCCATAACATAATCTACTCCTTTTCCCTATCCTCATCATTCCTATAATAGACCGACAGGCTTAAGTTCCTTTTCATCATTAGAGAGTGATGAAAACTTCTCAATCTTAAACGGCATTTGGTAAGCTATGTCATCGGTCTCATCCTTGAATCACACTACTCCTAACGAGGGATCATAGGTCATCCCGGTGCTTTCTATGAAAGGTTTTCCTAGAATAACGTGGGACAAGCTAGGGTCTATGGCCATGCTAATATCATCCACAATTATGAAATTCGTAGGAAACGTGAAACTACCTACATAAACGGGCAATCCCTTAACTCTACCAAGAAAATTGCACTTAACCCTAGGATTATCGGGGTCTTGCCTAGTTGGAATAGGCTTCTTCATTAGCCAATTGTAGTAGGTGCTAGTTATTATGTTGATTGGGGATTTGCGATCAATGTAGGCCTTTGCCACAAAAAGGTGTCCTATGAAACATGGTATGTTAAGATTCCAAGGGTTCCCAAACTTGATTCTAGGGCTTTTCCTAACATACATGTGACGGAGGTCACGCACTAAGTGAGGGTGGCGAGATAGTTCTTCTTTCGTAGGAAACTTATTGAAATAGTCATTGTCTACTTCATCTACTTCCTCGGTTGTTTCATTATTCTCAAGGGTATGGTCCTCTTCGTCATTTGTTCCATTAGGTTTCACTAAGGCGATGGTATTGACGAATTGAACGTGCTTAGCTAGCTTACTTGGGTCCTTAATCTCTACACCGAAGGCTCGGAGTTGAGATAGCACTAACCTTCCTATCACTATTGGTTATGGCTTTCAAAAGGTTGTCTATCTTCCTATCCATCTCGGCTTGTTGTTGGTGAAAGCGGTCCGAGAGCTTAGCTATTTGGGCTTTTGGGATGCAACTAGGTTCGCAACATCCCTTCGATGTTTTGTTGGTTAGGACCGTTAGATGGGGCCATGAAAATCATTGGAAGTTAATTCTTTGGTTTGTCCCCGTGAGAAGTCGGGTTTGCCTTTCCATGCCTCTCGGTTTCATTGAAATTCCTAGGTCCGGTATTGTAGGAATCTTCCTCCGCTCCATTAATACGCGAGGATTCGTAGTCAACGGAAGCATGTTCGGGATCGAAAGTGCTAGTGCGCGTGTTATGAGGATCACAAAATGGCTCACACGAGGAAGAAACTTTGTTCACATGGTGTGAAGACTTAGGATTTTCGTAGGAACTCATTAAGAATATTACTTGATCTTCAAGTTTGATCATCCTACGGTCGGAAGGTTGTGAGTCAATGGGAGGCAAGGAGATTGCCTTAACGGTTTTGGGCAGCTCACGGGGGTCATCCCAACTTTCGTTGTCATAGAGGGCAAGGTCCTCTATTATACCCCATGATTCTTCCGCGGTGAGATCACTAAGTTTTCCACCGGCCGCTTGGTCAATGGATCGCTTGGTGGGAAGTTGACATGATCATAAAATATTTGGACTTGGAGCCAAAGATCAATGCCGTGATGAGGGACTTTATGAAGTAAGTCCTGAATCAAGTCCATGCTTCAGAGAGATTCACCCGACGTTGTTGGAACATCAAGATGTCATTCCTAAGCTTAGTGGTTATCCCGTGGGAAAAATTGAGCAAGGAAGCGAGAGGTAAGATCATCCCAACTTGAGATTGAGCCGGGAAGTCGCCAAGCCAATTACTAGCTTGGTCCCACGAGAGAATTGGAAGAGACACAAAAGCGTGGTATCCCGAGTAGTAGCATCAAGGTCGATGGAATCGACAATTTTAAGGAAATCCCTAAGATGTCGATTTGATCTTCTGAACGAAGTCCATGGAATGCACATTCGCTTTGCACCAACCGGATGGTGTCGGATCGCAGGCCGTAGTTTGGGCTTGGTCGGGAGCTCAATGGTGTTCCTATAGCCTAGGTGGCTTGGTCTCGAGTATTTACCAAGAGCAGTGCTCTTGGTAGGTCATTTGGTGGTGGGTTGATGAGTGGTGGTTGGTTATCACCTTCCATGATGAAAGTGATGGAATTACGAACAAAGGTCACGAAGAAAGGGATAGAAAGAGAAAGCTAAAAATGAGAAAAAGTTTACTTGATAGGAATCAAGTAAAGAAACCTAAACGAGGTGGACTACTAACTAGCTATTCTATTCCGCAGCGCGCGCCAAAACTTGATAACGCTACACGCGTCGCTCGGGGTCAAAGGAACTTCCTTTTCGTCGAGCAAGTTTTTCAACACCCCAAAAGGAACCTAATCGTTGTAGTGTAGTATTAGGGTAAGCCACGGTATTGATATCGTTCTCTAGGGGAATAGGAATGCTAGTAAGAAGTTACTACGCTAAGGTTGGGGTTGAGGAAGATTATTTTTATCTTTTATATTTTTAAGGAAAGGAAAGGTACGAATCTCGTGGTTTGGATTTAGGGGTTGGTATTGCCACCGATTACTCTACTTATCTAATTATCTAATCTAAGGTGTATGTAGTCTATGTCTAATTATTGTGTGCTCGATGATAGTTTAAAGATGTGTTTACTTAGGTTTTACTACTCCTTAATTATCTCCTATTGGTGGTTGAATTGTCACGCCCTTATTCTTAGTTGCGTTGTGTGTCTAAGGTTGTAGGGTATGCGTTCTCCCTAGCTCTTTGAACTTACCAAAGGGTCTCGCCTACAAACCCACTAGGGATAATAAACTCTTACTCTAAGGCACTCTTTGGATGGTTTAGCTTACAACTACTCAAGGAGTTATATTCTAAGGTTCACAAATATTTAATCAAGCATGAAGTACACAACGAATGACCTATCGCATTACTAGATCATTAATCAACTAAGATAAGAGACAACCAATCAATATTCAATAATTAAGTTTCATACTCCTAAGCAAACACACAAGTAAATTAGCGGACATGGAGAACATGCAAGCATACACAAATAATCAAAGACATAATTATATTAATGAAGTAAAACACTTATCTTGGTGTAAGATAGGGTTTGGAACCCTAAAATCTTGTACAAGATGCCTTGGTTCGGTTTAGGTTTTTACCCAATAGACTACACACTAAATAATCGAAAATTCGGATTCTATATATAAGATTACATCCGCGACGGCGCCACCTTATGTTTTGTGACGCCGTGTCGCCATCATTAGGGTTTCGTCTTGGCCACGTTAGACTTGCGACGGCCACCTTATGCTTGTGACGCCGCCCTCTCTTCACTCGACGCCGTCTCGATTGCATCTAGGCCGTCGAAGCGACGGCCTACTCTTTTAAAACTTGACGTCGTCACTTGAAAATAGGAGTTTTGGCTTCGTCCGCCACAAAATTCTTCGACGGCGTCACAGATAAGTCGTGACGTCACACCTTATGTTTTCGGCACTTTGAGTGTCTCGATTCGACTTTGGCCATTTTCTTCAGATATTCGCGCTTTTCGTCCAAATAAGTGCCATTCCAAAGATTTTGCCTTCAAGAGACCTAAAAGTGAAAAGGAACGATATTAAGCAATAACGGATACAAAGTGATAAAATAAGGGCTTAAACGACCCTCAAAAGGTACCTTTAAAACCTTATCAACACCATCATGCTATGCTTCCGCTATGCTAATGAAAATATCATAATCCAACGAAGCTTCCGCAACTCTGATGTAAAGATGTCATGATCCAATACTGTGAGCATGTCAGTCCAAAGTCATAAATATCACATAAAGGCAACACAACTAAGGATGATTCAAGAAATTTACTGTGGCTGATGATCTCTAAGAAGGTTCAAAGAATAATCAATCCGTGGATCAGTTAAAGACCTTCACTTGAAGTACAAAACATGCGGAATATAAAGAATCAAATATTACGAGCTACAGAGCAAAGAACTTAATCAAGAATCCAAGAACACACAAAATGTAATATCTGTTTGTAATTGAGGTGACCTCCTTGGGGAGATTGGGATTTAGAAAATCTAGTAGTTAAAGACTCGGTCACCTCAAGTATATGCAATGTTAAAAAATCACGAATCGGTAGTCGGGCGGTCGACCACCCTGCAACAAGTAATCGGTAAGGCGGGATTAATCGGTGATTAATTGGATTGGCATTTCCTGCAAGTTTTGGGTATTTCTGGAGACCAAACTAAAGATTTTAACTGATTCCAAGCCTACTATGTTTTCAAACCGCAATAAAAGGCTCCAATTCTGATTATAAGGCTCATTGTACGTTATAAGTGAAATAAATGATCCCCATTGTGCGTCATAAGTAAAATTTTTTAAGTTGACCGATTCGGCCGATTTTGACCGATTAGGCCGATTTTTGACCGATTCAGCCGATTTTTGACCGATGTTTGGCCAATTTTTTCACCTGGCCTATTTTTTGACCGATTTTCAAAATTCTACAAGGTGTATGGCTGATCACCGATTAATCGGCCGATTCGGCTGATTTTTGCAACACTGAGTATATGTAATCATTAGAAAGCTCGTAGTCGTAGTCTTTAGTTATAGTCAGAGTTAGTTAAGTAACACCGTGGAGGATGGACGGTCTTTACCCATTGTATGCCCGATCTATGACCGTAGGTGGCGATATTGTAAACACTATAAATACCCTTTCCTAGCAAGGCAAAGGGTTGGAGCTTTCATTCTAATCTAACATTCTCTTTGTTTTTCTCTCACTTTCTCTCTAGAAAGCATCTCATCTTTTTTCTCTCTAAAACTCTTCCATTCATTCAATACTTGTGTTTATGAAAACCAATATGCTACAATCAGATAAACATATTCTTTGAACCCGCAAAATCATTAGTATTTGTACCGCATTCACCGGTACATAGTTCATAGATTGGGTTAGAGAATCAAGATCAAACAACCATTTTGGTCTTTCTCCCACAACATTATCCTTATTCTCCAAAACTCTACATGCGTGGTTTCTTCTACCTTCCCGGTTCTAAGATTATAAACTCTAAAGGCTTTACTAACCATAGAATACCCAACAAAGAAACCCTCATCGATTTTTCATCAAATTTACCTAAATAATCGAAGGTATTGAGAATAGTGACATGATGACCAAATGGTCTCATGAACACTAAGGTATGAGATCTACCTCTAAATAACTCATAAGGTGTCTTGTTTTGAGAATCAACCACTAAAACCTGTTCTGCACATAACAAGCAGTATTAACTGCTTCTGCCCAAAAAATCATGGGTAGCTTGGAATCAGCCAACATGGTCCTAGCAGCTTCTATCAAAGTTCTATTTCTCCTTTCAGCAACCCTATTTTGTTGAGGAGTCCTAGCCACACTAAAATCTTTTTTAATACCTTTTTCCCTACAAAAGTCATCCATCACTCTATTCTTAAATTCTATCTCATTATCACACCTGATGATCTTCATCTTCTTATCAACTAGGTTCTTTACTTCTGTAATGAAAGTCTTAAGAATGTTGGCAGTCTCATCCTTAGCTCCTAGAATTAAAACACATGTAAACCTGCTAAAATCATTAGTGATAACAAGATAGTACCTCTTATACTGAATACTACTCAAGGATGTAGGACCAAACAAGTCCATATGAGGCATGTATAAGGGTTGAGTAATAGAGTTTTGGGTCTTGGTCTTACAATAAGCTTTGTGTTGCTTACCTTTGAGGCAAGCCACACAAGTTTGGTCATTTAGAAAACATTTTTGAGTTAGTCCTCTTACCAAACCATCTTTTACAATCTTATTAATGGTTTTAAAGTTAACATGACCAAGTCTCCTATGCCATAACATGGACTCATCAAGAGATGCTTTTGCAACCAAACAAGTAAGATTCTCCTTAGGAACTATGTTTTTCATGTCTACACTATAAAGATTGCCTTTCCTAGGGACTCTCTAAGCAACACCTCATTGTCATCAGGCAACTTAAAGTCTGTGGAGAGGATAAGGCACTCAGTGTCAATAAACAACACAAAGTTATTTTTGTCACACATCGCTGACACACTAAAGAGATTGTATTTAAGCTTCTTCACATAATACACATCTTTAAAATCAAGATCGCTAGTCTTGATTGCACTATACTAGTAATCCCGCCACCTATGCCACCACCAAAAGAAACATATCCACCATCCAATGGTTTAAAGTCTAAAAGGTATGACATATTCCGCTTATGTGCCCGGAACATCCACTATCCGAGTATCCTTGATCTTCTTTAGCACTTGAATGTTCCCGCACATAAAAGAAAGGAAATTAGTTTCCTCGGGGACCCAAGCCATCACCGACTTGGATCCGCGGTGCATCAATCTAATTGTATTTCTTCGTGGTTAGTGACGATCACTGGATTTGGTGGGTCTCCATTTCAAAGCATGATGAGGCCTTAATGAATTGACCCCAGCTTCCGACGGTGCCCACGCACCTAGCAAGATTAACCATCGGCCTAGCAAAGACAAACCTTTGGACTAGCAGTTCTTACTTTTTGCCTCCGAACCTTCTTTTGAAAACTAGTTTTCTTATTAAAATGCCAGTTATTACCCTGTGTTTGTTTGTAAGAAGTTGGTTTAGGACTTGAGACTATTGATTTTGAGTAAGCAGTCCTAATTGGTCTAGCAGTAATTAATGGTTTGATCCCAGACTTCATCAAGAATGCTCTAGGAGTCATTTTACTGGTTATATTAGGGTGAGTATTTCTTGAAAAACGGTTTGTGTTCACCCTTGTATTAGCATACCCAGTCACCTATGAATTCCCATGTACCATCCTTCTCATTTGATGGTAATTACACATAGCCCGCATATGGTCAAAACTACCACAAAATAGCAAGCTTTATTGTACATAACAAACTCACTTCTAGTCGATGGGACTTGAGATTATTCTAGTTTCTCCGGTTTCCCTAGGTTGTGGAGACCCACCGTTGACCTATATATTTCGCATATTTAACTATTGGCCTAACTTGTTTTACTTCAATTTTAGGTCTAACAAAGTTGTCAACCTTAGGTTTTGCAAAGACCTACTTTCTCATCTACTTTCACCTCGCACCCATTTTCCTCAACCAATGAAGTATCACTAGTACTTTAAAAAGCATTATTGACCTCGGACTTTTCTAGACTCGCATTTTCTTTAGTATTAGGTCCATATTCCATTATTGGCTCCTGAAATTCCTCTAAACCAGTGTGTGCTAAGTCAATACCTGGAGGCAAAGGAACACCTCTGAATGGAGGTGGAACAGATTGGTAACGTACCCCAGATTTAGCATTATTATGAATTTGACCCTCAATCATTTTAGTAACCTAGTTAGAACAGTATTATAAGGTCTCTACACTGATATTAATGTTTTCATTTTCTTTCTTTATCTTTTCCAATTCATCTTTAATCAAACTTATCTCTATATCTTTATGAGAAAGGTCTCTTTAAGCACAACAATAGTTTCAGAAAAACCTGATTCATTTTCCTTGTAATGCCAAATTTGCTCCTCTAACACAGCTAAAGCTCTTTTATGATTAGCAAGATTATAGCTAGTGTTATTAAGCTCTATTCTCTGGTTTTCATATCTATCTTTATGAGTCTCACATTCTTTTAAAGTAGAACGTGATTTTGAACAACCCTTAATGGAAAGTACCTTTAATCGAGAAGGACATAAGTGTCATCTCTGTAGCCACCATTGTTGAGTCTCGCTGATGGTTCCTCCTTATCACCATGAAGCTCATGTCATAGCCAAGACCATCAATTGCAACCATAGTCTTTAAAGAAGACTCCTCCTCAGTTGTCTTCATCCCACTGCCCTTATTCCATCTACTCTTGTTGTCCTGAGACTTTAGCCGTCTACACTCTTTGGAAAAATGCCCATCTTGTGGCAGTTGAAGCACTCCACCTTGGATTTATCAAATCCAGCAGTATCATTACCAGCTATAGTGATCTTCTTCCCTGTTCTCTTCCAAAACTTCTTTGCCCTCATGCTTAGCAGAGCAACATTCCACTTGATGTCCATCTCTTCAAGGTCATCATCATCCGGTTGCTCAAGGTCTTCAAGAGAGAGTGAAGATCCACTTGTTTGGCTTGATAGGAAAGCATAGAAGGTTGAGTCACCAATACCGCTAGGACTAGTTTTAAACTGGCAAGACCAACCATAAGGTTAGCAAGATTAACTTCCGAGTCCTCATCATCTCCGTGGACCGGTATTGCTTTGAGCGAGATAAACGCCATATTCCCGAACTAGAACTTGTGCCTCCGCACTTTTTAACCTCATGTTCAACAATTTTGAAATTGTTGTACAAGTCACTCAGCATCATGATATCAATTTCTGGTTTGTTCTTCCAGATAACCACATGTATATGGTGTTCTGTAGGCAAACTTCCTAGAAACCTAGAGTTTAGGTCTTCTTGGGGAACATTGACACCCAAAATAGTCAGTTGGCTGACTAATTTTTGCATTCTGTTGAACATGTGATCAAGAGATTCATTGCTGGTTGCAGTGAAGTTCTCCAATTGCTACTTCAATAAAACCTTTTGAGTTTTCTTGGTAGCCTCATTACCACCAAATCTTGTGACAATAGCCTCAAACAAAGTTTTAGCAAGATTGTATGAACTAAAAGCCGAACATGGTCATTGGAATGGCCATCAACAACAAGCTTCTTGCTTTAAGATGATTTCTCTTTTAAGTTTCGATCACAGAAGGGGATCCGTATTTAAGTTTAGTAATGCCTTGCCATCAATGACTATTTTAGTTGTTGTAGGAACGAAAGAGTCTCCATTCGCTATAATCTCCCGTAGATTATAATCCAAAGACCAAAAGTATTGCTTAATCCCGAGCCCACATCTCATACTCATTCTGCTTGAGCACGGTAACTTAGCAAGATCATGGTTTTGTGAAGATTCCATGTCTATGAATCTTGATTGAGAAAACAAAGTGATTAGGTAAGTATCTTCTAAATCAAAATATCATAAACCAAGGCTCTGATACCACTTGTGAGGATCTAAACACTTGAGACTTATGTTATAGAAACTTTGAGGGTATACAAAGTAGTATGCGGAATATACTACTTAGTACTTTAGAAGATTAATGTGTTTGATGTATATGAATGAATGGGACAGTTGTGAACAATGATATAATCAAATGCTTCAATATTATTATTAATAATACGAGTGGTCTCAACTATCACTATGGTTTACAACCTTGAAGCTTAACAAAAGATATGTATGTAACTACTAACCTAGGATCTCCTTTTATAGCGCAAGAAGTCCTTTACAAGATAACTATCACTATATATTCGTATAAGATATGCACAATATCTATCCTATAAATACAAAATGCGTACATATCACATAATTAGTACAAACTCTATGTACTAACAGTACTAAGTCAGTTTGTATCACATGGTATGTAGATTTATTGTTGCACAGTATAAACAAAAGTTTAAAATTTTTCCTAAAAATGGGTATGTGAACAGTAATGCATGATTAATACTTGATTAACTTTATTAAAAACTAGGGATTTTACAGGATGTTACAAACTGACTTAGTACTGCTAGTACATAGACTTTGTACTACTTATGTGATATGTACGTATTTTGTATTTATAGGATAGATATTGTGCATATCTTATACGAATAAAGTTAATCAAGTATTAATCATGCATTATTCTTCACATACCCATTTTTAAGCAAAATTTTAAACTTTTGTTTATACTGTGCAACAATAAATCCACATACTATGTGATACACACACTCATTTAGAATGAGGTCACACATATGCCATGATATCTCCAAATATGTGTAAACAAACCCTAATAATGATTTGAATCACCAAAACACCACAACACACTCACAACCCCCGCGCGGTATCCACACTTCCCATTATTGGGCCTAGTATGCAGAATGGGCCCAATAACACCTAATGGGCCTCATTTACGCTTAAGTTCACTAATGGACCCACTTAAACCCTAACCCTTAAATGCATAATTGGGCCTAAACCATGAATTAAGCCCATTAAGAACCCAAATTCATATTACACTAAATATTCATTTACACCGATCCAATACATTTACTTTGGTTCGTTTATTTCAAACCGCATACACAACCTATGTAACAAAATACATCACTCGATTCTCCAAACATCAAAGAATTGAGATCAACAAAGATTAACAAAATATAAGGTCATTTGGATACAAATCGAGGCCTAAAGTAAAGTGACATCACACGATTTCTAAAATTGTTCAAGTAGACCAAAACAATTCCAACTTGTTCCAAAGAGGTTTTTAACATATGAAATGACTTCCTAATCATGCTAAATGATCTCTTGAGCCTTGCTCGACACCCTTGTGTTCCTAGAACTCAATTCGACACGTTACATAAGTTGTTTGGACCCTTTGGTTTACTCCTAAACCCGACACACCCTTGTAGCTTTTTTATAAGACCTCTAACACTCAACCAAACTCTTGTAACCTTGTCTACATGTTTTCCTTCGACCTTAAGCACCCAGATAAATCACACAAGGTCGGTTCATCTAGAACCCTTGTGCTTACTCACTGAAACCGAGGCTCACAAATACCCCTACACTTTAACACTTGTATTGCAAGTTGTAAAACTCTCAAGTATGTCTATACCCCTATTCCTACATCCCTACTTGTCGTCCTCTTCCATATTCCCTTTGTCTAACCCAAGTTTTCCCTATCTCGCTCGCTATATACTTCCATGCACACATACTTCATGTAACACTCTCAAAACTCACATACACAAAACTCTCTAAGTCTTTGTTCCTCCCAAGCCGAGAAGAAACAAACCAAGCTCTAGGTAATCCCAAGTGTGCCCAAGCCATCCAAGAAGCTCCCTCAACTCTTTGTTGTGCCAACTAACGAGTTACAAGCCCAACTTACCATCACTAAGTCTCCTAGTCACGTTTCTACCCACCTTTCTAAGGTGTTGTAAGTTCATTTCCTATACTTAGTGAAATTTCAATATTGTAAATCACTTCATAACTTGTTCGACCCTCTTAAGCTTTCCATGAATATCTCTAAGCTCTCGTTAACACTAAACTTCACAAATATACTCACTTAACTCACAACATGGCTAAGAATGAAGTTACATACTTGTTTCACACTTACACTAACATATGATCACATAAACTCACACGTTCCCTATATCACATAAACAACCCATAAAATATTCTAAGTATGAAACACTTCACAAAACCGGTTAAGTCACCTAAGAAACGACCCTATAAAAACTTATTCACACGAACACCCTATCAAATAAATTGCACCATTCATTTCTCTATACACTAGACTAACAACGGGTGCACTTACAGTTCCCTAACAAGCTCAGTTAACACAATCTATAAGCCAAAAGTAAAGCACACTCGCAAAGATCACTAGAAATTTAAAATACTTAACGGGCCTTAAAGCCCAATAAGCACTTAATAAGCAATTGAAGAATAAGCCATGTATAAGCTGTTATGAAAGATGAAACTAGTCTATAATAAGCTTATAAACAAACCCACAACACCTCAAGCCCATTGGACCCCCAAAACTGCCATTGGGCCTTACCAGTACAATACACGGCCCAATAACACTAAATAAGCTATTTTTTAGCTAATAAGCTATTTTTAAAACATCAATAAGCTACTGAGGCTATTTTTATTGAAAAGGAATGATAACATTTGCTAAAAGTACATTTTGGACAAAGAATGCAAATTATTCTAACTTGAGGGACTAAAAGTGTCAACTTTGTAAAATAAGGATACAAACTGCCAAATGGTTACACTGAGGTTATAAACTGTAAATAAAAGTAGTTTTGGTTTAAACATGTCATTTTGAAAGAAATTGGACTTGAAGTGTAAATATATATAAGTTTGGACTATTTTTGCCAAACTTATTAACCACAAGGATCAAAACTGCCAACTTCATAAAAAAGTGTCAAAACAGTCTTCTTACTAAACTAAGGGTATAAAATGAATATTTAGATATAAGAAGCACTAAATGGATAACTTTGATGTATAAGGACTAGAAATGCAAAGTTTATAAAGTTAAAGGACTAATCTTGTAATTACACCAAAATAAAATCCAAACCGCCAAATTTGTAATCCAAGGCCGAAATGTAATATTTATGAACAAATGGTAAAATTATGTCATTTTAGAATTATATATACCAAAAATGTAACATATTTAAAGTTTAAGGACTAAAAGTGTAAATTTATATAAACTTGTGCCAAAACTGTAATTTTGATAACTTTAAGGTAAAAAGTGATTATTCAAAAATCCATAAATATAATTGCTACATTTGAATAATTGGGTCAAAAGTGTAATTTTAACAAAGTACAAGGACTAAAATGTAAATACTCCTAAGTCAAAATGTAGATTTCTCAGAACTTGAAGTTACACACAACAATATTATAAAATGTGTTGGAGCCGCTCCCGAGTTGCACTTAATATCATTTGCTTATCCACACTTACCTCCAACCAAGGTGAGTTTATATTCCCACATTTTATATGTTTTACAAACCCTGGGAGATACAAAGCACAAAATGTAACACAAGTATTTTTATGTATGCTATCCCGAATATTATTGCATAAGACACATCTGCTCTATAAATCCCTCTTATCATGAACCTTAGTCACTTGCATTGAACGTAATACTGTGAATAGATCTATTGGGAGTTGACAACCCATTTGAGCTAATGGATAGATAACCTTGTGTTAGGCAGATTGATAGCCAAATGCACATTATTTGACTTATACTAGGAGAATGGAAAGATCCTACACCGAGGGAACCCTTATGTTAACACACACGTTAATGTTGAGTTCATGAGACTTATGGAAATATACATACTGATTTATTTGAATGATTTCACCTTGTGTTCAAATGATTATTATTACAAACACTATAGATTCACTCAACAATTTTGTTGACTTTTAGCATGTTTATCTCGGATAATTGAAGTAGGAAATCAAGGCATGGGTGGGCATTTTGACCATGCGTCATTGGTGTAAACATAAATTTATTAGTCATCACAAACACTATTGTCATTTTTATTTTGCTAAACATTGGAAACGCTTTTGCATTTGAAATAAATAATTAATGACTTATAAAACGCCGCTTTGAGTCATTTTCTATGATTATGGTGTGATCCTCCCATAATACTCCAAATTAGTCTTCCACCGTGATTATGAAATTTTGGGGTGTTACAGCTTAGTACTTCTAGTGTTAACTTCAGCAGTCCCGTCTGTATGCTTGGTAGTACTAACTCCATTAGTACTGCTACGTTTAATTCCCAATAGAATTATTTTGGCGGCGGTACAAATCAAAGTCGCGGTAAAACAATCTCGGTTCAGAGAGCTTCTTTTGAGCAGAGAGGGACATCAAGCGGATAGGGCCTCTATAGAAAAGAAGTAGCTAAAAGAGAGGCGAAAAAGGTAGTCGCCAAGGCGAAGGACAAGGCGTACGAAGATTTGTATAAGAAATTGGACTCCAAAGAGGGAGCAAAAGATATCTTCAGGATTGCTAAAGCCCGAGAGAGAAGAAGAAGGAATTTTGGAAACATAAAATATATCAAAGATGAATAAGGATGAACCATTATGAACGAAGAAGATATTAAGAAAATATGAGTAGAGTATTTATCCTCTCTTTTCAATGAGAAGAGCACCGAAGGAAGCGGTGAAGGAGAGAACCCTAGACAACATATGTTATCCGAGTCCTACTACTCAAGGATCTGCCAAGGATAAGTGAAGATTGCATTAAAAAAGATGGGAAAAAACAATGAGTAGTTCCGAACCAAATACCCATAGAATCTTGGAGGTGTCTAGGAGATGAGGGGGCAAAATGGTTGACTTATCTCTTCAACAAGATCTTCTCTAGCGCTAAGATGCCAGAAGAATGCAGACTCAGCGAAGTCATCCCCATCTACAAGAACAAGGGCGACGCGCAAGTGTGTAGCAACTATAAGGGTATAAACCTACTTGGTCACACCATGAAGCTATGAGAGAGAGTTATCGAGAAAAGGTTGAGAAGAGAGACGAGTGTCTCGAGAAACAATTTGCTTTATACCAAGAAGTTCCTCAACCGAGTCTATCCACTTTCTCGTAAGTCTTATGGAGAAGTATAGAGAAATACAAAGAGACTTGCATATGGCTTTTCTAAGACTTAGAAAAGGCATATGATAGTATTCCACGTGAGTTGATTAAGAGGAATCTAATAGATAAAGGAACCCCAAGGAGACATTTATAGGTCATTAGGAATATGTATGAGGGGGTGAAGACCCGTACGGTCCACCATGGGGATCACAGAGTTTTTCCCAGTGAAAGTTGGACTTCACCAAAGATCAGCATTAGCCCTTACCTCTTCGCCTTGATTCTTAATGAGTTATCATTTGGGATACATGAGGGCATTCCTCGAAGCGTTATATTCGTAGAAAATATTATGTTGGTTGCAGCGTCGGTGGAAGGGTTAAACAACATACTTGAGCACTGGCTAGAAGACAATGGCTTTCAAGTAAGCAGAGAGAAGAAAGAATACCTAATATGTGATTTCGGTAGCTACAAGATCGGCCATAACAAAGAAATGGAAGTTCGTATCGACGACCAAATCCTACCGACCAAAGGAATCTTTTAGATATCCGGGTTCGGTGATACACAAATTAGGGAGCAACGAGGAGCAAACCATATCTTCGTGGATTGCTAAAGCCCTCGAGAAGAAGAAGAAATTTAGGAAACATAAAATATATCAAAGATGAAAAGGATGAACCATTGTGAACAAAGAAGATATTAGGAAAATATGGGTAGAGTATTTATCTTCTTTTTCAATAAGAGGAGCATCAAGGAAACGAGGAAGGAGAGAACCCTAGCCAACATATGTTAGCCGAAAGTGCTACTACTCGTGGATCACCAAGGATAAGTGAAGATTGCATTACGTAAAATAGGAAGAAACAAAGTAGTATGTCCGGACCTAATACCCTTAAAAGCTTAGAGGTGCCTTAGAGATGAGGGTAAAATGGTTGACTTATATCTTCAACAAGATCTTCTAGCGCTAAGATGCTTAAAAATGCATACTCAATGAAGTCATCCCCATCTACAAGAACAAGGGCGACATGCAAGTGTGTAGCAACTATAGGGTATTAAGCTACTTGGTCACACCATGAAGCTCGAAAGAGTTATTGAGAGAATGTTGAGAAGGAGACGAGGGTGTCGAGAACCAATTTGGTTTTATACCGTGAAGGTCCTCGACCGAGTCTATCCATCTTCTCAAAAGTCTCATGGAGAAGTATAGAGAAAGACAAAGATACTGCATATGGCTTTTCTAAGACTTAGAAAAGGCATATGATAGTATTCCATGTGAGTTTATTTGAAGGAATCTAATAGATAAAGGAACCCCAAGGAGATATGTAAGAGTCATTAAGGATATGTACGAGGGGAAAACGCGCATGGGTCCACAAAGTGAAGATCATAGAGTTTTTCTTGTGAAAGTTGGACTTCACCAAGTATTAGCTATTAGCCCTTACCTCTTCGCCTTGATTCTTAATGAGCTATCATAAGGGATACACGAGTGCATTCCTTGGAGCATGATATTCAGAGACAATATTTTGTTGGTTACAGAGTTTGTAGAAGGGTTAAAAAGCAGACTTGAGCCTTTGGAGGAGGCACTAGAAGACAATGGCATTAGGGTAAGCGAGAGAAGACGAAATACCTAAGATGTAATTTTGGTAGCTAAAAGATCGGCCGCAACGAAGAAATGGAAGTTCGTATCGGTGACAGATCCTTCAACCAAGGGAGTCTTTGAGATATCTGGGGTGGGTTCAGTGATTAACAAATCAAGGAGGATAGACGATGATGTTACCCACAATATTAGAGTTGAGTACTATGTGATAAGAAAGTCGATGTTATGCTAAAGGAAAAGTTTTATAAGGTGGCAACTAGACCACTATGTCGCATAAATCGAGTGATGGCCTATCATGAAAGCTCAAGCTAACAAGGTGGAAGTGGCGAATCGAAAATGTTAAGGTGGACTTGTGGTAAACCCATGTTTGACATGATTCGAAGTAGTTTTCAGAGATGATATTGAATTCAAACTATAACTGGAAGATGAGAGAAGGAAAGTAGAGGTGGTCCGTCATGTCGGAGGATACCTCAATCGCTGCAGAAGTGAGAGTCAAGCTACCGATAGTCGACGGTTTGAGAAGGAGTGGTAGACATAAAATTAGGTAGGAGGATAGAATTAAGAAAGACATTAAGGAGCTTTCTTGTCCCGTGATATGACCTCGATAGGAATGCATTGAGAGATAGGAATAGAATATGCTTTGGTTTGGGCTAGGTGGTAGGAGGTTGTCTTTGCGTCTAGGTCTTTTTAGACGCCGCTTTGTTGCCTTTCCTCTTTGCGCTTTAGGTTTCGTGGTCCCTTAGCTTTTTCCTTTTAGGTTTTTAGACGCGAGTGGCCTCTCTTCTTCCTTTTCTTTGCCTTAACTTTAGGCCCCTGCGTTGCCTCGCTTTTTTTGTCTTGCTCTCTTTGGTCTTGGTTTTTCCTTTTTTCCTCTTGGCCCCCTTTCTTTTCTTGCTTTTTCTAAGTGCTTTTGCCCTCTTACTTTAGGCGTTTTTTTTTGTGTTTGTTTGTTTTGCTCGTGTCTCTTTGTCTTTTTGCGCTTTTGCTTTTCTTTTATGTTTCTCCCACAGTGTTTGCTTATATATGTTTATATCATTTTCTCTTATGTTCTTTTCTTTATGAATCTCGCCTTTCTAGGTTGTATGCATGTTTGCTTGTTTTGCATTTTGCTTTTTGAATGCGTATACTTGTTTGCTCTCTTTTAAATCTATATACTTGTTTGCTCTTTTCATCATGTCCTTATTTTATTACTCTTTACCACACACTTGTATTTGTGGAGATCTTTTTAGAAGTAGTCTCTTTATTCTCGGGTTTATCATGTGATAGGGGTAGGATTTGTTTATATTCTGTCTCGCCCATATCCCGCTCCAAGAAATTGAGTATGTTATTATTTTTGTGTATATATTAACGTGATATTACATATACATAAGAAAAAACAAGAAAAATAATCATTGTTTATGAGAATTTCACTTTTGCTAGGAACATTATTCTAAATGTTAATAAATTACTACGTATTACTTTTCAAAGAAACTTTATATACATCCATGTATGTACCCACACGAACAATATTATATAGGAAAAAATTCTTAAATATCTCACAAATGAAAGCGTACACTTTCTAGAAAGAAAAAGAGAAACAAAATTCTTAAAATAGATAACGTAACTGACTGACAATGCGACTAGCGGCTATTGTATTTTCGTGCTGCCAAATTTTGTTCTTTTTCAATAAACAAAAAAAAATTAACTTCCTTCTCTAAAAAAGAAAAATATATATAGTTTTTAGCAAAAAGACAAATTTTATTGCACAAAGGTAGGATAATTGTACAAGAAGTATAAAATCAAATCAATTTAGGAGTGACTTACACCACCAACCATCACTTGTACTTTATTATTTATAAAGGGTGACACATGTCAAGAATTTAGTAGAGTCTCATAGTCGATCAGTCGTACTATTATATTTTGATAACTTGATTTTTTTCAAGCTTGAAAGTGGACTAACCTTTCAATTTTTGGGTTATTTAGAATTTTTTTCTCAAAAATCAAGTGTAAACTCAAGTTATTAGTCTATTAATTAGTCACTTCTGAGGCTGTTCTATAGGTAATGTCATCGTTAGATACTTAGATGATATGATACATTTTTATTAAATATTCTTAATTATGTCTTATCTTTTGAGGAAGAAATATGAAGTCGCATAAAAATAAAGTTAACATTGGCGATAAAAATGAAAATAACATTATATAAAAACCAAAAATTATCATTGGTTTTTTTAATTTTAAACCTCAATTTAGGTGTGATATGGTTAATTAACAAAGTATATAACAAAGCTACTATGTGTGTTTTGCGCGAAGCATTTAAGAGCATATAGAAGTTGTAAGCATTGAGCGTCGTGATCTTTAATGCTCGTCTGGTAAGCACGAAGTAGCTTTATTGATTTTATTTTGAACGCTCATTTTGAACGCCTATAAAGTAGCATTTAGGAGCGTTAACATTTAAGAGTTGTTACACTTACGCCTACATTGGCAAACGTTCTTTAAAAAACCAAAAATTAACAACCCGTTCATCGCTCATCGCTATTATGTAATCAAGATTATATCACTATGCACAAACTACAAGGGTGCACTTTGTAAATATTTCTTAAATGTTTGTTAGAAGGTGGTTAAACCTGTTTCCCACCTATAAGTACTTCTTTCTTCTTCATTTTGTTACTAACTATTCGCTTTAATAATATCATTTTCCTCTTTTCATTCCGCGCTCATATGGTATCGAGCCTAAAAGCTCAATCTAAACCCTAATTTTGATTCAATTGATCTGCTTTTAATTGAATCTTTATTCGATTCAATAGTTTCTTGATTGATCGACACTGCTTTGTTCAAGATTCAATAATTAGGGTTTCTAACAACTTTCATCAATGGCGACAAACAATCCAATTCCACTTGATAATTCAATCAATAATCCAATTCCATCCGATAATTCAATCAATGTTTCCACATATTACTAATTCTAATCATCCGTGCATGGTTTTGACGACCACACCTTTCAATGGTGGTAATTTTGGGTTGGAGTAGAAACATCAAGATGGATTTAGGGCTAAATTGAAATTGGGGTTCATAGATGGGACGTGTGTTAAGCCAAAGATTGAATGATGTGAATTATCGAGTGCACTAGAACAAAAGTGGATTTGGCCACACCGAATATGTGTGACGATATACATATAGTCACACATGTTTTTCTACCGTAGTGACTAAAGGTCGGCGACCATAGGTACCCTATGGTCACGTGTTTGACTTTTTTAGTCTCTATTGCAAAAGAGTAACCAAAACCGTAACATGTGTGACTAATTAGGTACAAATTTTGTTGGATTAATCAGTATTAGTGACCATAAACACCGTGATAGTCACACAAAGCATGTTTATTTTGGGTATTTAGTCACATACAATTAAGCATAAAGTGGCAAAAGTGTTAATAAGTGTGACCATATGTTGTTTAAGGTGAAGAAATATGTCTTTTGTGTGACTATTGATCATCTAATGGCCACTTGAATTTTATGTTTGTGTGGCCTTTTCTAACAATTAGTCACACAAAGCATGTTTGTTTTGGGTATTTAGTCACATACAATTAATCATAAAGTGGCTAAAAGTGTTAATAAGTGTGACCATATGGTGTTTCAAGTGAAGAAAGGTGTCTTTTGTGTGACTATTGATCATCCAATGGCCACATGAATTTTATGTCAGGTGGCCTTTTCTAACATTTAGTCACACAAATCATGTTTGTTTTGGGTATTTAGTCACATACAATTAACCATAAAGTGGCTAAAAGTGTAAATAAGTGTGACCATATGGTGTTTTAAGTGAAGAAATGTGTGTTTTGTGTGACTATTGATCATCCAATGGCCACTTGAATTTTATGTTTGTGTGGCCTTTTCTAACATTTAGTCACACAAAGCACGCTTTTGGGTATTTAGTCACATCCAATTAATCATAAAGTGGCCAAAAGTGTTAATAAGTGTGACCATATGGTGTTTTAAGTGAAGAAATGTGTGTTTTGTGTGACTATTGCTCATCCAATGGCCACACGAATTTTATGTTTGTGTGGCCTTTTCTAACATTTAGTCACACAAAGCATGTTTCTTTTGGGTATTTAGTCACATGCAATTAACCATAAAGTGGCTAAAAGTGTTAATAAGTGTGACCATATGGTGTTTTAAGTGAAGAAATGTGTGTTTTGTATGGCTATTGATCATCCAATGGCCACTTGAATTTTATGTTTGTGTGGCCTTTTCTAACATTTAGTCACACAAAGCATGTTTCTTTTGGGTATTTACTCACATTCAATTAATCATAAAGTGGCCAAAAGTGTTAATAAGTGTGACCATATGGTGTTTCAAGTGAAGAAATGTGTGTTTGTGTGACTATTGATCATCCAATGGCCACATGAATTTTATGTTTGTGTGGCCTTTTCTAACATTTAGTCACACAAAGCATGTTTCTTTGGGTATTTAGTCACATACAAATTAAGCATAAAGTGGCCAAAACTGCTAATAAGTGTGACCATATGGTGTTTTAAGTGAAGAAATGTGTGTTTTGTGTGACTATTGCTCATCCAATGGCCACATTAATTTTATGTTTGTGTGGCGCTTTCTAACATTTAGTCACGCATCGAATTAAGCAAACCGTGACCAAAAGTGTTAATAATTGTGACTATATGAATCTTTTAGTCGCATATAAGAAATCAATATATATCAAAACAAATTTAATATATAAAATATATTCAAAATATATTCAAATACAATAAAATTGGAATGTATATAAAATTGTAATGTCGTACATAATAAAATTCTCAATAATTTAACGACTTCCGACTCTTGATCTTCTTAGCTTCCTTTGCATGGTATGACTAGAGACGAAGCGCCAGTATGTAATTTAGGTGCGATTCTGTTCTCACCAATCAATTTTATGGTACTTGGTGGTGTTACTCAGCAGGAAACAAAAGCCGGGTATCAAACACGAATTAAATATGAAGAATGATATATGTAGGTTTATAAAACACATGCATCTATGTACCTTTTCATCGAAAACCACTTGATCCTTTGGCCATGCATAAAACCACCCATCGCATCCTTAACTGCTTTGACACCTTTACTTCCTACATCCGTATGCACGCCGCATCCACTAAAGATTTTCAATAGATACTCTGTAGCAATCCTTTGGGAGTGGTTTGTTATGAAGCATTTGTTTTCCAACAGTTTTGTACACGGTACCCTCCGCAATAATAGTTGATTTCTTTTAGTGTCACATCGCACTTAATTACCTAAAAGATAATTTGTTGCATGTATATATGTATCGAGAATTAATTAAACTAAAGAACATATGAAAATGTTTAAATACATACTTGTGGTAGTCTTCGTTAATGGAGACTCCTATTCTTGTGATCCGAAAGTTGACGTGAAGAATCCTTTCGTTTTGATCTAGTCGATTTCTTAGATGCGATGATTTAACAGCTTCCTATATGTATAATACACGGTAAATAAATAATGTATGTAGAATTCAAAATCCTGGGGGATGATTTATTACTTACACTTATTTGAATTTCCTTTTCCAAAGTTGCAAGTCCATTAGACTTCTCAATGCTCGCAACTTTCTCACGTCCAAAGAACACGTGTTCCAAGATCCTCATCAAGACTTGCTATTTAAAAGATTAATGTTCACCGAGACACCGAAATATAAATTGTTTAAGAAGATCAAGCAAGATATAAAAGGGTAAAAAAGATGGAATGTTACTTTCTTATGTCTTACTTCCGTTTCATCAATGGAGTTGAAGTTGATCGCAATCGCCTTTATGCGCCCAATTGTTTCATCAAACTCAGACATTCGCCTCTTTTTCTTGACGTTGGCGCCTCATCATCAAGTTCACTTTGAAGTAACACCACTCTTTCATCGATGCTTGTCGATTCGAGGCGCATCAAAATACCTCTTGTAGGTTACTCCACCCCCACCCTCTCGCATATCCTCCCTTTTCCTTACCTAATACAAGCGTCATGGCATCGGTGCCATGATCAAGCTTCAAGATTCCTTGTTTGATCTTGTCGTCCGTTTCTTCTCGCACACACAATATGGGAAATAGGTTATTTAATTCTACCAAGATTAACTTGTAACTAAAAGTATTAACTAAAACACTACCGTATTAACTTATAAATAACAGCTTTAAGTAATACAAGAGCGAGATTAACTAAAATTATTAACTAAAACACTACATGTATTAACTTATAACTAACGGTTTTAAGTAATACAAGAGTGATTAACTTATAACTAAACAAACATAATAATAAAATTTGCAATCAAACTTACAAATTTTTCTCCCATCGATCCGATATCATCATCGTGATATTCTCCGCCTTTTTCACCCTTCCTTTCAACCACAACGTACTATGCGGTGGTTCTTCATCCGTTCAATTTCTTTACTCTCGATCTTATAAACATCAAATACATACAAATGTAAGATAAACGAATATAAACGAAACTATGATGCTATTAAATGCAAATGTAAATGTGCAAATGTTTCTCGTTACCATTTTTTCTATCACACGGGCGTATCCACCTCGTCCCATTGTATGATCATAAATGACTTGGAACGCGACACTTTAGCTTTTCGATCTCACCTTGCAACACAAAATCATACGGCGCTTAGATGTAGTAATCTTGATAGTATACAACTAATACATATGGAAACATATGAAAAGGTGAAAGATATTTGAACTTGAATAAAAATGAATAATTAACACCTTGTATTCCTCATTGGTGTGTAGTTTACAAAATTAACCCAATCTTGGCTTTTATAATTGCATTATACTTTGTCGGGACTTCATTTAGTTTTGAAAGGGTATTTTGGTTGGGCAATATGTAGTTTTGTATCAATTTCATTCGAAATTCCTTAGAAGTTGACCAAGATGATTCATTATCGCCTTCGACCGTCAAGTCAACATCAAAATATCACGCAAAGATTAACAAATTGTTGTTAATTAGTTGCACATACTATAAATGCAGAGATAAACTTATTAACACCTTGTATCTACGATGCCCAAGCCACTACTAGTTAAAAAAGTATATGTGTACGTGATTTCATCCCACATTTTATCTCTTGCTTCGAATCAACCTTCCTCCGAGTTAGAATCGACACCTATATGCTCACGAACCAAATCACCCAAAAACTTGAAAACAATGCTCGCTTTTTCTCGATAACCTATCCAAAGGCATCAAGGTTACACCGACCTTTATTCCGTCTGCTTTTCCATATTCCTGCGAAACTTAGCTAACCTAGTTATGCCCTCTTAACAACATTCGCATTTGAATGGTTGTTTCCAAGATCCTCACCCTCATCGAATCGTCTCGATTCATATTCTAAAGTGTTTTCAATTTCACGATCGTAATAAACCAAATCATCCGGATAATTGATTTGCGTTGACATGATTCGTCGAAGTAATGTGTTAAAGAAAATTAGTAAACTTAATTGGTAAATAATGGTGTAAAATTGAAGTTACGTTGTTTTCTTGAAGCTTTGATTTATTGGAGTAAAAATAGGGCTAATGATGGGCGATTTTTCAATTAAGGAAACCATAATTTCCAAAGTAATTTTAAAATTTTGGCTAAAATTTGGCTCCAAATTTGATAATTTTAAAATGTGGCTCCAAATCAAACAATTTTGAAACCAAAACACCCACGATGTAAATGGTGCTTACCCAGGTCCCAAACACTCATATTACTTCAAACCAAGAAGTGTCAAAACACATATAGCTGCAGATACACTAAAATCACCACATGGCGCATACAAATGAACAATCAAAAGCTAAAATGGACTTAAAGCAACTAATTAAGAAACTATAACTAATAAGGAGTTCCGGATAAACAATTAAGCACAAAATAGGCAAATCAAACCAAGAACTGGCGATACATCAAACGACCCTAAGACCTTACTTTAAGGCTATAAATAAGCTATTTATAAGCAATTAGATAAGCTCTAACATCCTCAAGTAGTCAAAAAAATCAAGAAAACATGTAAATGCAATTAACTTAAAGCGAAACAACAACAAAAACACCCAATATAGTGGTTCAATCAAAAATAATTGTCATGAACAAACGCCTCCATTCTAAACTTCATAATCAGTCATAAAAATTGACAACAATCTAAAATTGAACATCCTAATCCTACAATAATACATTATACTAGTGGGAATATGAACTTTAACACCACAACCAATTCCTAAATTCAAAACAACATGAAAAAAAAGATGAAACAAACTAGCGAACACATTACTTATATTAACAAACATAGTTAGCATTCGTATGGATAAACCATCAAAAGATCCATACATATTCCATTGTTAATATATCTACATACCATCCCATTAAACCAAGACATTAGACATTAGACATTAGACATAAACAGATGACACTAGAGCAAAGAAAACATCCCATTCCATAGCGAGAAACCCTTCAACCATTCATCGCCTGAATTTGTTCTCCTTGGTGTTAGGAATTAGAAATTCCATGTATTAAAGAGTCGGTCACCTCAAGTATATGTAATCGTTAGAAAGCTCGTAGTCGTAGTTCTTTTATGTTAAGTTGTATTTAGTTAAGTAACACCGTGGAGGACGGACGGTCTTTACCCACCTGTATGCCACGATCCACACCCGTTGTGTGGCGTTTATGTAAGACTATAAATACTCTCTACTTCCCAAGGTAGAGTTGGAGCTCATAATAATATCTTTCACTTTCTCTCACTAAGTTCCCTAAACCTCTAACTTTCTCTCTAGAATTCCATTCATACGCCACTTTGTGTTATGGTTTGATGTGTATGTGAAAACTAATATCCTACAATTGGTATCAAGAGCCATGGTTAGATCATATCTTACACATCTTTGGATTTCTAGTGGTTTTAGGTGGTTTTGAGTTTGAAAAAGTTTAGTGGTTTTGCATCATTTGGTTGATTTCTTGTGTTAAAGCTTGGATTTTGTTAGTACTTTTATGTTTAGAATCATCACAAGTGTTTAGGTTTTCATTTGGTAGCTTGAATCATCTTGGTTGGGTTGTTTTGGATTGAAAAGTGATGTTTATGAGTTTTTCTTGCTAGCGACTTAACACACGAATTCTTTCTTCTTAGCGACTTGCTTTACAAATTTGTAGCGAGTTACGCTTTGGACCTAGCGACTTAGAACTAGCGACTTACAAGACAAGTAGTGGAATTTCCACCACGGTGGCGACTTAGAGGCTTAGCGAGTTGCTATTTAGCGACTTGTATCTTTAGCGACTTGTGTAGCTTAATTGTCGCCAAAATTTGCTAGCGACTTGAGGCTTAGCGAGTTCTTGCTAGCGACTTGCACTCGTCTAGCGACTTGGGACTTTAGCGACTTGGGAGTGTAGCGAATTTGGTGTTAGCGACTTGGTGCATTTTCTTCTAGCGACTTGGGTGATTGTTTACGGTTGTCTCTTGATTTAGTAAAATCCGTGAAAGAATCTATTTCGGTTTAATCATAGAGTTATAAAATCCCGCACAACTGTTAACATGTCTACCAACGCCCTACTATCATCTCCACTGTTGCCGAGGATGTTCAAGCGGTGGCTCGAGATACTGTCCACCCATGCTTGACAGAATCGACTACGATTCTTGGGCTCAACGAATCGATTGTCTTGCCTTGGAAAGGAAAATGGTTTCAACATTCTCAAATCAATTGATGAAGGACCGTATCGAGTTGAGGCGACTAGAGACATACTTGATACTAATGAAGATGGAACTCCTATTTACGGAATGGATGGACCTAAAATGTATGATGAGCTTGATGATAAGGAGAAAAAGAGATTCGATGTTGATATCGGGGCTTCTAACATTGTTCTTCAAGGTCTTCCTAAAGACATCTACAAGTCGATCAATCACAACACGAAGCAAAGGCGGTATGGGATAATGTCAAGATGCTTCTCTCGTGTTCGAATTAACCATGGAAGACAGAGAATCACAACTCTATGATTTAATTTGAACACTTCAAGATGAAGCGGATGAGAGTGTCTATGAGTACTATGTGAGATTTCATAAGTTGGTGAATGACATGAGGAACATCGAATGACTATGCCTAACATTCGGTGAACTCAAAATTTGTGAACAACATGAATCCCGAATGGCACAAGTTTGTCACCATTGTGAAGCTCACTAAAGGATTGAAGAATACAAACTATGAGCAACTCTATGCCTTCCTCCTTCGAATAAGAGACATGCTATGTTTGAAAAATTGATTCTCAATCGTTCAAAACTAACGAGGAGAGACAAGCTCGTCTAATGACTCAACCGCCTTCTACTCAAACATCGGAATCACAACCAAAGCTTCACAAGTCATACCCTTGGGTAATGGTAATCACAAACTCATTCCCGATCCTATGTTCAAACAAGGCGATGTTGATGCACACGTGGGTAACTTCATTAATCAACTAGCTCTTCCGATTAGTCAAAACATGAATTCTCTCCCACAAACCAACAACAACCTCGAGCGACATCTAACCCACACAATCAAGCTCTTGTTAAAGATGGAAGGATCGTGGTGCAACCAGTTCAGAAAGACAAGATGATCGGGGAAGAGGTGGAGTGGTAGAGGTTATGTTGGCAACGTAATCGAGGAAGGAATGGTAACCAAGGTCAAGCTAAGCCGATCAAATGTTATAACGTGGTGGTGAGGACACATTGCAAGCGCACATCTCCAAAGCGCCCATGAATGCCGATTACTTGAGAGATAAGATGTTGCTTGTACAAGCTCGGGACAATGGTGCTTGCTTTCGATGAAGAGGAATTCTTGTTTCTAGGCGAGGGCAATGCCAAGACCTATGATCTTGATGTAGATGAGCGACCTATTGGGAGATAGGTCACAATCATCGAATGCCTTTCAAGTCGCCGATTGTGATGCATACGACTACGATGTGGATGATGGACCTCTGGCACACACAATTTTATGGCTAGTATTTCTCCAATGGTTTCCCCAAGGTCTCTTCTTCACCACAGGCGGCCTATCCAAAGACAAACTCATTTCGGTGGTATTAAAACTATACGATGATCTCGATGTGCAATGATGCATGACAAAGTACAATCAATGAAACTATTGAATCAAATGTTGAAAATATGGGTAATAACAATATTGTCCCATACGATCAATACGTGAAACAAAGTGAAAGTGAAGTTGTACCAAGTGATGCATCTTCTGCGGTCAACAATGACTATGTTTTTGATGATTACACCGCATGTGCTCCCGATGATTCCGTAATTTACGAACTAAATGCCTATAAAGAACGTGTTGCTATTTATGAACAACGTGCAAAATTTGAGTTGACCACTCGTGAGCGAGGAAATGGATGACCAAGTGCGTCTGTCATTAGAAAAAGTAATTTTAGAAGAAGTATTGAAACAAGAATTAAATTCCTTGCAAGAAAAACTTTCTAAAACAGTTAAGCAAAACAAGAACTTCAAGAAAATGTGAAAATGCTTAAGCAAGAATTTAAGGCAAAGGAGTCAAAACTCTTGAGAGACTTTTCTAATCTGAAAACTTTGAAAACAAACTTGAAAACAAGTTGTACATACAAGGAAACACCATTTGATCGCTTCACATGGTCACTAAACATAGAATTCTAGCGATAAGCATAGCATTCCCTTGTTAAGGAACCAAATCCAGAGGTCATAAAAAAGGCTAGAAATGCTAATAAGGTTCTTTATGATGGCAATGAAATCCTTAAACCTAGACAGAAACCTAGTTGCGTTGAGTGCACTGAGGAAGATAAGAAATCAGATGAAGTCACTAGGGAAAAGATGGACAAGAAACTAGATGATCCTAAATGTAGAGAGAAGAATATAAAGATCACACCCAATGATTACAAGAAGGAAAACTGGATTTCCTTGAACAAGTTTAAGCCTCAGACATTGTTGACTCCCGAACAAGTCTTCGGAAAATGGATTTAGATAAGCGAGAAGTCGAAAATATTGTTGTAACAAACCCTCCCTTTGGAAAATGCCTAGAGCGACTGTGTATCCTCCTAATACACCAATGCATCTTGTTCCTAGAACAATTGCCACTAAAAGCAAGACCTTAATTAGCCAATCGTTATATTTCAACTATTTGTTGATTTTGAGAAAACTTGCAAGAAAAGGATCACACCCACTGGTATTCTTGAAGGAGAAAGGGTTTTGAACAAATGAAAGAATGTTATTTAAGCGAGGTCATGCCTTTCTTTAAACTTCTAAAAGATCACTTTGAGAGTCTTAAAAGGGATAGAAACCGATATTAAGGAATGGAAAAGGAATTTGATGCAATGGTTGTTGAAGTTAGTGACTATGAGCGTACACTAAAATATAATGAGATTGAGAGGAAGAACTTGCATACATTAAATGAGACTACGATTTACGAATGTATTGCTCAAGATGTGTTTTCATCGCTACAAATTGTTCCATTAATGCTTCCAAATTTCATGAATTATTGGTTGCCCGAAAGTCTCCCATGATCGTGTCATTGAGCTTGAAAAACTAATTACGAACTAAGCGGAAAATTGAGCGGATGATCACGACAATTTGGTTAAACATTTTTCTAAACTAGAAGTTGAGCATTTTAATTTACAACTAAAATATCAACATCTTAAAGAAAATGTCAAAACTTCAAATATCAAGACATCATCGATGCTCCGAGTTTGATGCAGTTTTCAAATTAACAAACGTGATGAATGATTCAAGCTCGGTGCAACACGATCGAGAAAGTTGAAAGCCCAAATCTCTCAATTAAAGGGTCAAACGAACAACATGACAGCTCCCAAATGCCTCCTCCTTTAGATTCTCAGAATTCTCAAACGTTTCATCTTCAAAACCTAGTAAATGCTTTACAAATGGAAAACGAAAGTTTTCTAGAAGAAAATGAAAAGGTCAAACGTCATTTCAATGAATTATTTGAATCAATTAAGGTCACTCGTAACAAAAATAACGAACAAATAGCTTCATTGCAAAAGGAAATTGAGAATCAAGAGTCGGTAAAAGGGAAAATGCCAATGACCAATGGGAGAATGATGTATCAAAGGTTCACTCTTGTAATAAACATGCTTTATTCATGACATATGTCCCTCCTCATCTAAGGAACAACAAACTTGCTATTCAAACATACTTCTCATCTCTTAAGGATTGCTTAGAATGTCTGCGAGAGATCGTTGAAGAGGATAAGCTAGAGAAACCTCATGATAATGCAATTGGACATGCATGCCTATATGCCAAACGATCTCAAGAAATCTTAGAATGCTTGATCACAATATGCCCAAAGTCATTAGGTGAGAGAGTTAATCCTTTGATTCCATGCTCGATGCCTAATGCAAAGTATGATATGCATTCGATTCCCAATGTTTTGAAAGCGAACCGTAGTGTGCCTTTAAGTAGTTCGATTCGGATCATCAATGCTAAGAAAGAGAACTCAAGTGTGACTTCTAGAGTACAAATCCCAGCACTTCTAGTTTTAAGAAAGTGAACCTTAGTGCACTGTATGTAGTTCGATCCCAAGACATCTAAGCAGTGATGCAAAGAGTAGTTAAACTAACTAATGTTCCCATTCCCTCTACAGAGTAATCGGTGACATTAAAGGAGCATGTCAAAGTCTCAAGACAATACAAGGAATGATAGGACCTCGCAAGCTAAGAATGTGCCTTTGGAAAAGAGTAGAAGAACAATCTAGGAACTTTAAGCTTGAATCAAATAAAACAAATCGTGTTGATTCTAGTATTAGCCATAGGCGTCTTGTAATTAATTTGAATTCGATACTATTTGCAAACCTTGTCGATGTCGCTTGAATTACTGTTTCTAATCATGAATGTGGTGTTAATGTTACGCTAATGATGTTAATTGTCCGATTAATATTGTTAATGCTAAAATTCATGCTAAGAAGGCTAAAAGGCAAAACGAAGAAAGTTAGAAAACAAAGTGGAAACCCCGGGAAGAACATTGATAAAATAGGCTTTTATTGGATACCGTTGGTCATAAGACTAATCGAGATAATGCCCACTAGAAAATGGATGCCTCTTGGTAGAACTATTCCTTAAGAAGTGATCACACCGTGAGCAGGCTATCTGACACACTAATCGCATCTATTCACAATGATTCCATTGCCTCACTTTCGATAGGAATGCTTCTATTTCGATGTGGGTGTTCCAACCATTGCAACTAACCAAATGGAACCCATTCTTGCATGGGGATCCCAATTATCCGATTATCCATTCTTGTACGTGTTCAACTGCGGATCGTTCAAATCGATTACGTGGTACCGGACTCAGTGTCCAAGCATATATTTGGAGACCGGTCATGACTCATGAACCGTGAGCAAATTCATCGGAGACATTAGATTCGGTAATGATCATTTCGATTGCTATTATGGGTTATGGAGATTACGTTGTTGGTGATAGTGTCATCTCTAGAGTTTACTATGTGGAAGGTTTGGGTCATAATCTTCTCTGTTGGTCAATTACGTGATTACGATCTAGAAGTAGCCTTTAGAAAACATACCGCTTTGTTAGAGATCTTAATGGTAAGGAGCTGTTAAAAGGAACTCATGGCTCAAATCTTTACACCATCTCCATCGATGACATGATGAGGTCTTCTCCAATCGCTAGTTATCAAAGGCTTCTAAAACAAAGTCATGGTTATGGCATCGTCGTCTCAATCACACGAACGGCACCATCAATGATCTCACCGAGAAAGGACTTAGTTGTAGGTTTACCTAGACTCAAGTACGAAAAGGATCATCTTTGTTCAAGATGTCAATTAGGAAAAAGCAAGAAGTATGTCCATAAACCCAAACCTACTAACTCATCACGAAGTTCTTCATATGATTCATATGGATTTATGTAGACCAATGAGGGTGAGAATATCTTTGGGAAGAAATATGTGTTAGTTGTGGTTGATGATTATTCTAGATTCACGGGTCAAGTTCTTAAGGACAAAGGATGAAACTCGACATCATCATCAAACTCATCAAACAATTGTGAGGTTAGACTTAACAAAACCGCCGTCGAATTATCGAGCAGACAATGGGAACCGAGTTTGTCAACAAACAAGCGAGTGAATTCTATGAAAGCGTGGGAATCGGTCATCAAAGAAGTGTTCCACGAACCCCTCAACGAGCGGTGTAGTTGAAAGGCGAAATCGAACTCTTATTGAAGCCGCTAGAACAATCTTTGATTTACTCAAAGGTTCCAATGTTTCTCCGGGTGAAGCAATTGCCACTGCATGCTACACACAAAATCGTTCTGATTCACACTATTCATGGAAAAACTCCATATGAACTTGTCCACAACAGAAAACCTAATCTCTTTCCTTCGTGTGTTTGGTGCATTGTGTTATCCAACTAATGAGGTCAAGACTTAGGCAAAATTAGGGCTAAAGTCGACATTGGAGTATTTGTAGGATATGCACCAAACAAAAGGGATACCGAATCTACAACAAAAGAACCCGAAATATCATGGAAACAATTCACGTTACGTTTGATGGTGACCGGTCAAATGGCTCGGACACTCCACTCGGGACCCGTGACTTCAAAAGCAGTCCCATTGGTTCATCCCTTGTTCCAAACTCTTCTCAAGAAACTCCATATGTACCTCCATCGAAGATGATTTAAAGAAATTGTTTGATCCTATGTTTGATGAACTGTATGATTCAATTACTAATGAGGTGTTGATCCCTACACGAGAGGATGCACATATTCACGTGAATGAAATCAATCCTCGGTCTCAATATCTTTAAGTCAAGAAGCACATGTTGCGATCCTTGATCTCATCAACAAATCATCATTCTTCAAATGTACATCATGGAAATGTTTACGCATCAATGATGAAGTTAATCCTTTGCTACTCACGAAGATGCTCCATTTGAAAACATATTTGCTCTGAATCATCATCGAACCATCTTCTTGAGGAGACATCGACTCGACTACCTCGGTCCCTCAACTCGCCACATGAACACCTCGAAAATGGACTCACGATCATCCATTAGACAACATCATTGGAAATCCTCTCGTCTGTATCAACCCGGAAACAACTTGCAACCGATGCCTTATGGTGCTTCTTCAACTCCGTACTATCTAAGATCGAACCAAAAGATGTTAAAACCGCCATGAATGAAGATAGTTGGTTCAATGCCATGCAAGATGAAATTCATGAGTTTGATCGACTTGATGTATGGGAGTTAGTGCACGCTCCAGGCGTGCTATGATTATAGCTCTTAAATGGATCTTCAAAGTGAAACTTGATGAGCATGGTGATGTGTTGAAGAACAAGGCTCGATTAGTTGCTAAAGGATACCGTCAAGAGGAGGTATTGACTTTGAAGAATCGTTTGCTCTGTTGCTCGAATCGAGGCAATCAAAATCTTTCGGCTAATCGCTAGTAAGAACATGGTAGTCTATCGGATGGATGTGAAGGCGGCATTTACGAGCGGAGATCTTAAAGAAGTCGTCTCGTCCACCAACTCAAGGATTTGTGAATCAAGAGCATCCTACTCACGTTTATCGTTTGAAGAAGGCTCTTTACGGTTTAAAGCAAGCTCCAAGGGCATGGTATGATACCTTTGTCAAAGTTTCTTCTATCAACCGGATTCAAACAAAGGAGCATTGATCCTACATTGTTCACCGTGAAGTCGAGCAAACATTTAACTCATGTTCAAATTTATGTTGATGATATTATTTTGCCTCGGCAGACCCAATGGAATGTGATCGTTTTTCAAATGAAATGAGTTCAAAATTTCAAATGTCAATGATGGGACAAATGTCATTTTCTTGGGATTACAAATTTCACAAAGTCCCGGAGGCATTTTCATAAATCAATCTAAATATGCAACAGAGATCTTAAAGAAATTTGGATTTGATTCAAGTGACCTGTAGACACCCCCATGATTGACCGAACCAAACTAGATGAGGACCACTCGGGGATCATGATTGACCAAATGAAATATCGTAGTATGATTGGATCACGATGTATCTCACCGCGAGTAGACGAGACATCTTGTTATTGTTTGCATGTGTGCTAGATACGTGCTAAGCCTACTAAAAAGCACCTTGAAGCGTTAAGCGGGTCTTCGGTATCTCCAAGGAACCATCAATATGGGTCTTTGGTACCGAAGGACACCGGTATGTCACTAACGGCCTATCTGATCTTGATCATGCGAGTTGTCAAGATACACGTCGAGCACGCCGGAGGTGCTCGATTTTGGGTGATAAACTTGTGAGTGGTCTTCAAAGAAGCAAATGAGTACTTCTATTTCTCTACAGAGGTGAATACATAGCCATGTCTTCTGTTGTGCTCAAATCTTATGGATGAGATCTCGATTATCGACTATGGCTTTGTATTCACCAAAATCCTCATCTTTGTGATAATAAAAGTGCTATTGCTCTCATGCAACAATGTTCAACACTCAAGAGCAAAGCACATCGACATTCGACATCATTTCATCGGGGAACAAGTGGAAAAAGGTGTGGTGGAACTCTATTTTGTGAGGTGCGAATATCGGTTAGCCGACATCTTCACCAAAGCTCTTCCAAGAGAACGTTTTGAGTTTATTCTTCCACGACTTGGCTTGAAAAGCCTTCAACGAAAACACTCAAACGTCTTTAGGAGGAAGGCGAGGGTAAAGGTTTCCTTCATCTATCTCTTGTAAATATTTTTGAAAAACAAAATACAAAATTATAAAATTCTCAAAAATCAAATAGAAAATTATAAAACTTTCAAAATCCATAAAATTTGAAAAATTCAAAAATCTTTAAAAAAAATATTGTCAATTTGTCATGTTTTCTCGGTTCGATTAAATCTCGGTCTTTGTCTTGTCATTCAAAGAATGACACGGGACTTTAGATGTTGTTCAATTCTTTAAAAAAAAAAAAAAAAAAAAAAAAAAAAAAATTCAAAAATATTTTTGGGAGAAAGAGAAACAATGGTTTATTGTCATTTTCGAGCAATAACCCGCTTTTTAAAAGAAAGAAACGAGCCATGTTTTACCATGTTTTCAAATTCCATGCTCGATTCTATAAACATTTATCTGCTTGAAAACTAAATGCTTTGAAAAATAACTCGATCTCTATTTTTGATAATCATCTGGACTTATTTGTCAAAATCTCTATCTCTCAATCAACAACCTATGTCATTGATTGAGGGAGAATGATTTCAATTAAATTAAAAGTTATTTGGCATTAAATTGTTTTCAAAAGATGTACATGCATGTTTTATCAATGGAGTTTAAAGTCTTAAATCCGATCCTTATCGATTAAAACGCTTTCATAATCAAGTCACAATTCTCCTTAAAAGCTTTCAAAATCAATTTAAATCTATAAGAGATCACAAATCTCAAATGATTTGATAATTGTGATCGGGGAGAATTTGTGATTTAAATTGGACTTAAAGCGAGGATTCGGTAAATGGTTTTACAAGGATGTACATGTTATCCTCCCGCATGTGACAAACGATTTCAAATTTTCCATTCACATGTTGAGGAGGAGCATCTATCTTACACCTATGACTTGAAGCGTGATCATTTATCTCAATGTGCGGGTTCCCTCTAGTATGTGCAAAACTCCTTTCAAACCTCAAGGCACATATTGAGGGGAGCAAATTTATGGAAACCTCATCCTTCCGGAAATGCTTTATCTTCTTGATTTGATCGGGAAGTGATGTTGATATCTTTAGAAAATGGTAATCAAAGAATTAAATTCTTCCTCTTGCCTCCGTGTGCAAAACGATTTCACATTTGATGCACATGTTGAGGGAGCACTTGTTCTAAAAATATCAAAAACAATTCGGTACAAAATTTTTGATAATATATCACAAGTATCCGGATTGATTTTCAAATGGTTTTCAATTGGTTCCAATGGCGGATGAACAATACCAAATTGACCGACCAACTTTACTTTATGTACGGTGATATAAGGATGATAAGGTTAGGTATGTGTTCCCATGATCCGCTGAGAACCGGAGGGATCTACCGAGGACAATCCAATAGGTAGTGTAGAAGTCCTTAGGTATGATGATAAAAGGAGAAAAGTGAGATATGGGAAGAGTGCGGATCGAGATAGAGCAAATCTTGGAACAAACCCAACAAGGTTCTTGCTATGAAGTCTCGGTAAGCTTGAAGGGGTTGAAGAATTAAAAGAATTGAATGAGAAAAGGGTGAAAACAAATAGCCTCCATTTATTCAACCTTAGGCGTAAACGGGTTCACTTCATATGCTCTTGATGGTAACATCGGTATTGAAGACAAGGCGTCATGGACCCGGTGGCCTGCGCACTTCAACTTTCCAAACCACTCAAGTTCCTCTTAAAGGACTTGTTTCATTCTCACGGGAACCGACATTATCTATCGACTTTCTCTTAGAGATTTTTGATATTGAAGAAGGAGACCCTCTCCTAGTCTACGCACGGGATCCAAATATGCACTAATTGAGTCTAGAGCCACGAGATCATCAATAAATCTCATTAGGACACTTTCAATGAAGACTCTCTGTTTCACTCAATGTGGAAAAGAGATTATATCTTGAGTCCCACGCATTATCCTTGTGGTATTGCGGAACATCCGAGTGATGTGTATACATATTCACAATGAAGATGGAAAGCCTTACGAGCCAACATCAAACAAGATCACGGTAGGTGGCATGTGAGATCTATTATATGGATCAACCATGTGACAACCGAGCAGAAACAATGGGCGATTCAATCTCTTGAATCAATCACAGTTCGAGTTATGGATTGACGGATACCTTTGAAAACCGGGTCTTTGTGCTTAACAACTCTTTTCTTTAGCACATCGACCGTGTACTCATTTTCAAACCAAAAGGTGTTTTATGATTGATAATTGATTTTCAATAAAACCTTCGTTGTATTGCAAAAACAATTTCTATTGAGCAATACATGATTGTTTTCAAATCTCTTTTCATCAATCGATGGACTTAAAATTATTTGGTTCACTCACTCCGTGTTGTCTTCTTTTAGGCGTTCGATTTGAGAACAACTAGAGCATTGCGAAACCCATCAAGGAAATTCTTGAATTATACCGATCACAGGCGGTACATGTACCGATCAACTGGGAACCGTGGGCGTGTACCTCAATTCAACAAAAGTGATCAAAGACACTTTCGTGCGATTTATTGCTAATTGTTGTATGCAAATACACCCGATGTTTTCGGTGATCGAATGATGCGGTCAATCCATAGCCGCATGCTCACTTAACACATTCATCTCATAAGAAATCATGATTTGTGCATCAATGACTCGATATTTTCACTCCATGCTTCTCGCGCGTCTTTGCCAATATCATGAATCAACAAAGCTTCCGCTACTCGATGAGAAGATTTCATGATCCGAATGTGAGCATGTCGGTCCTAAAGTCACAACATCACATAATACCTACACCACAAAGGATGTGTCGAGATTTTGATGGTGATGATCTCAAAAGATGGCTCAAAATTATTATCACGTGGATCAATAAAAGACCTCCACTTGAAGTAACCAAACATGCAATGTGAAGAATCAATGACTACGAGCTTAGGAGCAAAGGACTACATCAAGAATGCAAGAACAATTTTTGTAATATCTATTTGTATTCAATGTAATTTTGGTACATGATTGAGGTAACCTCCTTGGGAGATTGTTAGGAATTAGAAATTCCGGTATTAAAGAGTCGGTCACCTCAAGTATATGTAATCGTTAGAAAGCTCGTAGTCGTAGTTCTTTTATGTTAAGTTGTATTTAGTTAAGTAACACCGTGGAGGACAGACGGGTCTTTACCCATTGTATGCGATCCATCCACCCGTTGTGTGGCGTTTATGTAAGACTATAAATACTCTACCTCCCAAGGTAGAGAGTTGGAGCTCATAATAATATCTTTCACTTTCTCTCACTAAGTTCCCTAAACCTCTAACTTTCTCTCTAGAATTCCATTCATACGCCACTTTGTGTTATGGTTTGATGTATGTGAAAACTAATATCCTACACTTGGTATCGATTTCCTCCTAAGATTGAGTAATGAGATCATTCAACCCTATGACTTAGACCTCATGACCTCCTGTCATCCCTAAGATCCACCAATCTCTAAGGACCTAATGTTTAAAAGCGGCAAACTAAGTCCTCCTTCTTTTAAACTATGACTATAAATTAGGGTGTTGATCCGTTCGGTTATCGGGTTTTGTTTCGTTAAATCGGTTATATTTGTATTTTGTCAACACGAAACCGAAAGCGAAACGAACTATAATTAAACCAAAGCGAACCGAAACCGATTATGAATTAAGTTCGCTTCTTGGGTTGACCGAAATTAAGCTTGATTATTTGGTTGACACATATGGTTTTAAACGAAAATGGATAATTAAGTTCGCTTCTTGAGTTGACATAAAATTATTTAGATTTTAAGCCATGGCTTCCATAATTAGCAACCTACAAACATAATGTTTGAGTAAATGGGACAACGTGCAAAACAAATTGAAACGGCCGAATGTGTGTAAAAGTTATACAAACGGACTAAAAGATGAAAAAACCGGCTAAACGTGCAAACACGGACGAAAACCTCGTAAACAAAAACGGAATGTATAAAACCGATTAAAAGGGACAAAGGCGTAAGAAAAGCGGACCAAAGCGTATTAAAAGGAAGAAAGCGTGTATAAGCGTGCGAATAACGTGTAAAAGTGTAAGAAAACCTTTGAAAACGGTTGAAAAATTCTTAAAACATACGAAAATGGGTAAAAGCGAATGAAAACGGGTAAATGGGACGAAACGTGCAAAACAGTGCAATCGGACGAATGTGTGTAAAAGTTATACAAACGGACTAAAAGATGAAAAACCGGCTAAAGCGTGCAAACACGGACGAAAACACGTAAACAAAAGCGGGAGCGATATAAAACCGATTAAAAGGGACAAAGACGTGAGAAAGCGGACCAAAGCGTATTAAAGCAGAAGAAAGCGTGTATAAACGAATACGTGTAAAAGTGTAAGAAAACCTTTGAAAGCGGTTGAAAATTCTTAAAACATACGAAAATGGGTAAAAGCAGATGAAGCGGGGTAAATGGGACGAAACGTGCAAAAGCAATTGCAATCGGCCAAATGTGTGTAAAAAGTTATACAAACGGACTAAAAGATGAAAAAACCGGCTAAAGCGTGCAAACATGGACGAAAACACGTAAACAAAAGCGGGCGTATAAAAATCGATTAAAAGGGACAAAGGCGTAAGAAAGCGGACCAAAAGCGTATTAAAATGTAAGAAAAGCGTGTATAAGCGTGCGAATACGTGTAAAAGTGTAAGAAAACCTTTGAAAACGGTTGAAAAATTCTTAAAACATACGAAAATGGGTAAAAGCGAATGAAAGCGTGGTAAATGGGACGAAACGTGCAAAAGCAATTTGCAATCGGCCGAATGTGTGTAAAAGTTATACAAACGGATTAAAAGATGAAAAATCGGTAACGTGCAAACACGAGCGAAAACCGAGAAACAAAAGCGGGGCGTATAAAAGCGATTAAAAGGGACAAAGGCGTGAAAAGCGAACCAAAGCGTATTAAAATGAAGAAAACATGTATAAGCGTTTAATTTGTGTAAAGTGTAAGAAAACCTTTGAAAGCGGTTGAAAAATTCTTAAAACATACGAAAATGGGTAAAAGCGAATGAAAGCGGGTAAATGGGACGACGTGCAAAACAATTGCAATCGGCGAATGTGTAAAAAGTTATATAAGCGGATTAAAAGATGAAAAACCAATAAAACGTGCAAACCAAACGAAAACCGAGAAACAAAAGCGGGCGATATAAAAGCGATTAAAAGGGACAAAGGCGTAAAAAACGGACCAAAAGCGTATTAAAACAGATGAAAACTTGTATAAGCGTGCGAATCGTGTAAAGTGTAAGAAAACCTTTGAAAGCGGTTGAAAAATTCTTATAAACATACGAAAATGGGTAAAAGCGGATGAGAACGGGGGTAAATCGGACGAAAACATATGTAAAACATATGAAAATGTATGAAACGTTTGAAAATGTACGTTAGTATGTAAAAGCAGACTAAAACTTATTCAAGCGGACGGAAACATGAAAAACTAGCGAAAACGTAAACACGGACGAAAAACGTAAACAAAACCGGAAGCGATAAAAAGCAGTTAAAGGGGACAAAGGCGTGCAGCGTGTTAAAGCAGACAAAAGCGTGTATAAGCGTATGAATGTGTGTATAAGCGTGTATACACGGGCGAAAAAAGTTTTCAAAAAGTAAACAACCCCTAACTCATATAGTATAGCTAAACATATGTGTGAGCATCCTATTGTGTCGACAATTTACGTAATATTGTATGCAAGTAGTTACATGTAAGGTATTGCAATTGATGTTATCATGTGTCGACATCCTATTGTGTCGACAATTCTTGTTGCGTAATGTTGTTGTAACCTTGTCGGGTAATGTTTACGTGGGTTTTGTTATGCAAATTTGCATGGTTCGCAAATTAATAACCACCGAATTCATTGTTTGCCAAAGTTGTAGTGTCTCTAAAGCAAGATTAGTCTTCTTCAGTTCTACTGTAGATATGACTACATAGTAATGATGACTAACTTTGATTTTTGTCAATGTGCTACATTGTAAAGATGACTAACTTTGATTTTGGTCAATGTAAATCCGATAACCGCTAAAAACCGAAATTTTAAGAATTTGAGCAAATCCGATAACCGCTAAAACCGATAATCAAGAAAGCGAAATCGAGAAAACCGAAACCGAAAAACCCGCTTATCACGGTTCATAATGCATTTTACTTATCTAATTTGATCATTTACTAATGTCCATGGATTACATATCATTAATGTGATCGTAATCTATAAACGTCAAATAATTAGTATTACTTATTTTGTTAGATATGGTAATTTGAATGTTGCTATTGCGACACAACAACATTACTATTATTCTAATATCTTTAGTGTTATTTAATTTTACTAAAATGACATATTACGTTATAATTTATGTTATTGTTCGCCCGATTCGATTCGATTAATTTTTTGAATGGTTAACCGTGACCCGAACCGTGGGTAACCGCTCATTTCGGATACCGCATGTCCAGGTTACCCGCCTAATACGGTTCGGTTTTGGATAGTAGAATGAACTACCGGCCCGTGATGGATTGTTAAAATCTCTAAACGAATCGAGCCGAACCGCCCGTGAACACCCCTAGTATATAAATTTGGTTTAGATCAATGAAAAAATGAAGGGTTTAAATTGCAATATTACATATCTTCCTAAATACTCCTCCTGCATATCACTTTTTCTTTTCTTTTTCTTGAACTATTGCATATCACATTTATGCATGGAAGAATATGAAGGGACTCTGATAACACCAAAATAAATTTTCCGATGCCTCTTAAGTGTTTTTTGTGATTATTTGTGCAAATTGTGAGGTACATTGTAATTATGTATACTTACCTAACCATAAAATCAACACACAAGTATCAATCATTTTAACTCTAAACACACAACTATCAATAATTTTACCCCTAAACACACAAAATGTCTTCCACACCTAATATCGATGAAATGAAAGCCGCCATCGAATCCGCAAGCTCGGCCGATGCTTCGGGTTGTTGATATTGCAAGACATAGCGAGAGGAGAAAAGTTGATCGGCGGATGGGAGAAGAGAGCGATACGAGGAAGCTGTTGCCAAAAAGAACGAGACAATCGATGAAATTTGGTAGATTGTTTACTCGTTTCAATCTTGCGACAAGCGGTGAGTATGCCTTCGTGAGATACGAGTTGAAGGATCGAAGGAAGATTGATTTCTTGGCTCGACTTTTGGTGCTATGTCGTCGAGTCAGTCGGAGAAGGAGGAGTTCTTGAAAGATTTGGATGAAGTTGATGAGTCGAAGATGGAGCATAGGAAGCTTTGGAAGTTTTTGTGTTTTGATGATGTATAGTTGATGGTTGTATGGATGCTTGCTATTAGCGCTACTTTGTTTATATAAGTAATTATATGTAAATGATCAATGATCAATGATCGATTACAATGGTTAATTTTAGGTTTTAATGCTTTATTAACTTGAAGAAATAAGTTAGTTTTATTTATTTATTTACTTTTATTAGAAAATGGTCAAGTAGTGTGTGTTTGACTTTCAAGATTTCACACATTTATCTCTCTTACACTCGGTCAAAACACACGGTTAGATTCTAATTAATAGCATTTAGGGTTTTCAATCAAGCGCAAAATCAATGAAAATAAATGTTAGTCAATGAAATACTCTTGAGGGCTATTATAAAGGGCTTGATTCTCTTCCTATTGAGCCTAATATCTCAGGTATAAATGTTATAATTTAATGCTAGTTTGTTAGTTTAGGATGTTTATTGATTTATAGATGATAATGTGTTATGTTAGTTTAGGATGTTAGTCAGGGTATTAGTCATTTGCATAGGAAAAGTAGTTGTTTGATGATTTATGGATCATTAGTTGAGGTAATAACGATTACGTGTTATACATGCGGTATGGGTGCGTGAAGAATGAGACACGAAGAATGAGATTAGTAGACGCCGAAGAATGAGATTTGCGGGTAGTGGTGCTAGGTTGGCTTTTAGGTGTCCCTTTTGCCTCCTTGCGTGTTTTGTTTTGCCGTAGTCTTAGGCCCGTGCGTGGTTTGCGTTGCTCTGTTGTTGCTCCCTTAGGTTGGCTCGCTTTTGGTGTGCACAGGCTTTTTGGTTTTATGTCATTGCGCTTTACTATTGGCGTATTCTGGCTGCTTGTGCGTGTTTCTTTTTCTGTATGCCTGTTTGCTTGTTTGCTTGCTTTCTTTTACTATGCTATTGCCTTTTGGTTTTGTCGTATGCTTTCTCTATCCTTTCGCACTACGCTAGTGCCTTTTGTTTGTTGTTGTTGTTGTTGTTGTGATCGCATAATAGTCAATAAGGTATGCGGTTTAGTAAATATAAAAGCATAGTTAAATGTTAATGTATGGGACTCGAAGGGTTAACTATGCTTCTTTTTAGGAAAACACTTTTTATGATCTTAAATACACAATCAAACCCTTTACGAGTTCCCATCTTTGTTCCTTTTGTTTTTCAACAATCTAGCAATTTGCTGGTGCGTGCAATTGCACAAAGGAGTTGAAGCGACAAAAGGACGATGAGGGATCTCATAAAGGGTTTGATTGTGTTTCTTTATGAGGTGTGTTGATTGCGATAATGATATAGTGTGTATTGTTCATGGCGGGCCACACTCCTTCATTATCCCATTCAACACATACACTTTCGTAGAATCGATAATTATTTACACTTGGTACTTTGAGCTTCCTGAAAACCCATTCCTATGTCCTTTGTCATAGCAACAGGTTTGGTGCAAATCTTTGCGACCATTTCGTGAACATGGCAATGGGATTTCAGTGGACGTTCAAAGTACTAAGTATCTCCACTTGCTTGCTTATAACATATTGACATTTAACTTTTTGAGCATTTCCTTTGCATGTATAAACTCTATTTTGTTCATAAGTGTCTTACTTTGATAGAGGTTGTGATGATATATCTTAATAAATCAATCGAGATGATGTGATAGAGGTATGTTCTACTTCCTTTTGAATCCGCAACTATATCATATTGTTCCTTAACTTTTTAACAATCTAGCAAAACTATAATTATGATTTCAAAAACATAATTAACCCTTCTCGATTTCCATCTGATTCCTTTTGTTTTTTCAACAATCTAGCAAATCGCCGGTGCGTGCCTTTGCTCAAAGGAGTTAGTTTATTTTGGGCCACATGTGTTTATTTGTGATATGCAAAAGGTGTGATGACGATTATCTTATTTGATATGCAAATGATGTGATTTACCGTATGTTGGCATGGCAATTTTATTACATTATTTTGCGACCATGGCGGTTATATCGATGTTCGGTGTTTATCCAACCTTTTACGATCGAGCCTTGCTAATGCATATCACACTGCACACTCGGTTTGGAAGTTTATATAGTCGATATACTTGTTATAGACTTTTGCTAGATTGTTAAAAAGTTAAGGATCAATGATATAGTTCTTGATTCAAGGGAAGTTGAGCGTACCAAGGTGGCACGTTACTTTGTAGATGAGTGAGAATTTCGGCATAGTTACCCATTCTAAATTCCCAAGCGGTGCCTTTTGTTTTCAACAATCTAGCAAATCGCACAGTGCGGGCCTTTGCTCAAAGGGAGTTGAAACGACAAAAGATGCGTAGGGGATTCGAAGGGTTCACTAAGTTGAAATTCCATACACATCTACAAAGTAACCCGCCACATTGGTATGTTCAACTTCCGTTGAATCATAACTATATCATATTGTTCCTTAACTTTTTTAACAATCTAGCAAAACTATAATTATGAGGTGTCGGTGTGTATGAAATTTGTGATGACAAGTATCTTATTAAATCATGCAAATGATGTGATATCGATGTTTTTGAAACTATTGATTTATCTGATCTGAGCCTCACTATTATGTGCAAAAATGAGTCAATTTTTTTTCTTTGTATGGTAGATGGGTTGCTGTATACAAGATCTTATTCCTAGTTTCAACATTAAAATTTTAACCATTGCACTTAAAAGTCTTTTCATCGTTGGATAGGCTTTTTGTCTTTTCATCTCCGTAAAATTAACTTTTGTAGAATCGATAATTATTTATTCTAAGACACCTTTGGTACTTTGAGCTTCCTCGAAAACCCATTCCTATGTCCTTTGTCATAGCAATAGGTTTGGTGCAAATCTTTGCACCATTTCATAGACATGGCAATGGGATTTCAGTGGACGCTCAAAGTACTAAGCTCTCCACTTGCTTGCTTATAACATAGGTGTCTTACTTTGATAGAGGTTGTGTTAAGCTTACCATGACCATCAACGCTTTGATCAATTATGACGGGTAGTTTTAAACTTGAGATTGCCCATATCTTGACACGGTTTATAGCAATGTATAGCGATTATGTCGCATGTTTGTGACCGTTTTATTTTATATGCATAATATTATCACAACCTTGTACTTTAATGAAGTTGGTAAATTTCTTGAGTCAATCATGTTTCATTGTGGTCGGCGTCCGTTGGCGTCACGTGTATATATAGTTTCTGTTAGAAGCTATATATAATCATTGGTCCCTATCATACACCGTCCCAATGAATCATGATTGGCTCGAAGATGTTAAGCATATGTGTATATAGTCGTAGTAGAATGGGCTGGAATTTGACATCGAATAAGAATGGGTGGAAGAAGTTAATCTTGGCGGTGCTAAGTTAATCTTGTCGATGCTAAGTTAATCTTGGTAGTGCCAAGTTATTGAATAGTATGTTTCTTATTTAAAAGTACCTACAATTATATACTTTATTACAACGTATAACTTTTTTGTTACATGGATTCCACGGGTTTTTATCATCACATTGAGCGTGACATTCAAGGACGGAAACATCGTACAAAAACATTGCAAACGTTGATGCATTGGCGATGATTCAATAGCTACATTGTATATTCGATTAACCAATATTGTATTCGACATATGTATTTATTTTAGAAGTTACGATATCGTGTATGTTAATGTAATATTATTTATTTGTATGTTAAGGTACTTAATTTTTAAAGTGATTCTACCAAATATTTTGTATATATTTAATCAAGGGTTTAGGTCATAAAATAGTTGCGTACTTTTTAAAATGTAACGTTTTGATACGTAATTGTTGTGTAAAATTTACATATTTGCATATATACCCAAAACATGCTTAAGTTGCATTGTACATCATGCATTAAAAATTGTATTATGGAGAAATATGAAACTTTTGAGTTTTAGTGGGTATATATGCAATGCTCCCATAATACAAGCTAAAAAATAAAACTAAAATCCTTCCCTTAATTAATAGTAATCATTGCGGTTTGAGAACCGTGACATATTACGGCTACACTTAATCACATAGTCAAAGCAAAATATTCAAGTCTATCTTCTTCAACACAACAACCGCATCATCGGTAATGTTACACATTGTTTTGTTTTTTTTTTTTTTTAACCATGAACCGCAAATGTAAAGTGATTGATATGCACGCATGTTTACGATATGTTGATGGATACAAATGCATGTTTGGTAATTTTTCGACAATGTTTAACATATCCTAAAGAATATAGTATCCTTTGATCATAATGTAACGGTTGCTTTATTAGAACTATATGCGATTTGATTCTTTAGAATATTGTGTGACATGTAAATATATGTGGATTGTGGAAAACGTAGCGACTATTTGTTAAATAGCTAATTAGACAACTTGTAAACATATGTTTAATCTAGGTTAGTATAGCTTTTATATGATTTGGTAAAGCACTACACCTTATGTAATTAATTATCGAGCTTAGGTTTAAACATTGGATGAAGCAATGGCGTATGGTATGTTGGGTATATTATGGATTTCTTACTAGATTTTAACAAGCGTATGGGGTAAGATGAATAAGCGTAAAAAATCTGATTTTTACTCTAAAAGGACTATATGATTATTGGTTTTGAAACATAGTTAAATATGTAGTAGTACATCTTCAATCATATTTTGTTTGACACCTTAATGATAAAGATGTATAGATCATCTAAGACTTGTATTAGTTGAATGTTATGCATATGAGATAACCTTATTGACCATTAAGGCGATCGTGGTTTTAAAATAGAATGAGCATCCAATTGTTGGTGGAGGCAAACCGCACAAACATTAGGACATTGCGGGTAAGTTGTACTTAAAATGCTTACTTAAGGTTATAAATTTATCGATGTAACCATCAAATTGATATACGTGCTTACTTTTAAATTTAAGATGCTTCTGCTTTGTTTACTAAAACACTGTACCCAACAAGCTTTGGATATACCTAATCCACAATAGGGGAACCAAACATAAGGTTTCTTGGAAATTGGTTCGTGGTCGCATTACTTTGCAAGGGTCCGAGTGGCAAGCTTTTATTGATCAAAGCCAATACATCAATGTGGCCACATTCCATTTCATTCGTTAGGAAGAAGACATTATTATGTAACGAGGGTACAACAATGCGCCACGAATGCCACGGATACGATCGGCTCTTCTAGGTTACGGACAACGAGGTGCACGGTTACGTTGGATGAATATCTGCACAACCTCTCGTAAGAAAAAATGTTAATCAATACATTGTATAAGTTTGTTGAAAATGGGGATTATTTTAATTGTTTGACCGCTAATGTTTTCTTTAAACTAAATTGTTATGTAGGTCATTCCTTGCAATTTAGGGACAATATCGACAATAACCAATTTGACGTTCTTGTTCTTTGGCGTGCCGTAGCGACTATCACTCACCGTCAAATTGAAATCTTGGAGGAAAGCAGACACGTGCATGAGTTTGGTGGGCACGGATGGAATGTATTGGTTCACGATGAAAACACATTTCTTTGGCACAAGAGTTGTTTTCACAAATCTCTAAACAATACTCTTTCCACGATGCCATTTCTTTGAAAATGGACCGATGATGCGTTACGAACTTGTGCAGCGTATGGATCTGAATCGTACAAGACCGTTCATGAGAAACCCGTAGATGAAGGTATGTTAATCAAAGTGTAGACATAATCTATGACTTTATTTTAAAATAAACCTTTCCATATAATAGCTTTTAAATTATTAATTACCATTTTATTAAATTCCAATTGCGATGAGCGTATGAAACACATATGTGCATGGAGCAGATATACGAGCATGAAAGTGAAAGGATTGTTTTCTACGCCCATCCTTGCATATGTCACGGACAGAGTCGTTTGGTAAGTAATGATACAAATCGGACCATTTCGGTCATTATCTGCTTTCGCAAAAACTAATATATGCTTCAACACATGGACATACTTTTGATTAGCATACTACATTGTTCTTTTAATGCGAGAACATACCACATAAGTTTACAAAGCGAAATCACATGTGGAAGTACCATAACGCATTCTTTGAGATCTAGGGAAGACATGGAGTTTTATGTGAGCGTGAATCGCAACACCACAGTGATAGGCCTAGAAACAAGAACCACGTTACCATAAACGCCATATGGAGAGATTGTTGAGGAGTGTCGGTGGGAACGAAACAAAATGGTCGATTCAATCTTGTTGACTTTGTCATTGATACTGGCTTGAAACAATCAAGCTACCTCACACAAGCTAGCCACTTGTGAATGGCTAACCGTGAAGCTTAAACCGCTTAAAACACAAATGCAATGAAGATCAGAGAATATAATGAATTCCCGGGTCGTTAAGTCCCACGGAGACTCAATGGTGTGTCAAAAATTATTCAGATGATAGAATGATCACTAAGGATAGTGATCAGTAAGGATTTAGATTGAATTATTACACTACTGAATGATTGGAATGTATTTGGACACAAAATTGAAAAGCACAACAATCAGATAAAAGAAACGCAAAATGTACGTTTAAAAACTACGTATACGTACAAAATAAAAAGTGAATCTAAGAAATAAAAGACCTAAAAATATAAAAATGACATTTTTGAAATCCTAAAAATAAAAGAAAATTATTAGAAAAAGAAATTTATTTTTATAACTATTTAATTAATTATTATTAAAATATAAAAATGACATTTTTGAAATCCTAAAAATAAAAGATAATTAACTATTTAAAAATAACCTAAAATAGAAGAAAATATAAAATAAGGCTAGAAAAATAAAATTATGATTGAGAAAAATCTAAAATATTATAAAACTAATTTTAAAGTTAAAAATATATTTTTCACACTTTATATCTAATTATTACTAATTAATTATTATTTAAAATACACTTAAATACTAGAAAATATAAAATAAACCTGGAAAAATGAAATTTTAACTTGGAAAACTCTAAAATATGATAAAACTAATTTTAAAACTGAAAAGATATTTTTTATGCTTTTTAATTATTTATTACTAATTAATTACTATTTTTAACTATTTAAAATTATAATAAATACTAAAAAGATTAGGAAAATTATGAAATTTTTTCTAAAAATAACTTAAGGTGACAGAAAACTAAGAAAAATATAAAAACAAGATTTGCTTAATAATAAGCTGAAAAGAAAAATCAAAAAGCTAAAACCTATTAAATAAATGCTATCACTAAATTTAAATTGATGTTTTTCGGTTTTCTTTTGAAAACTATAATTACTGATATTATGAAACTTTTACAAAGACAAAAATTTTACAAATCACAAATAAGCGAGTTATACAAGCTTATAATCCCAACGATGGGCTAAATAGCTTATTTGGTGTGAATAAGCTCAAACAAACTTACAAATTGGAAACAAAGGTGGAGTAAGATGTAAGAAGCTAGATGAATGAAATAAAGCTAAAAGAACAAAATACACACCGATAAGCTACTAAAGAAGAATAAGCACTTGGCTTTTTGCTTTCTAAGGTAAATGGGACAATGATTAGCTTATGCACCTACCAAACAAGCTTCAAAATGAAAACCAAGCTTGAAACCTCTAGATGGCTAGGTCACTATCCAAAGAACCAAAGATCACAAGATTTGAGCAACTAATAAGCTCTATGTGAGCTTATCAATTTGGACCACCCAAGCGTGCAGGCACCCTTTTGGTCAAGGTATCAAAAGAAACGAGAAAATAAGCACTTAATAAGTCGATTCAAAGAAAACTAGCATTTTCTAATTTTTTAGCAACTGAACTTTAATAATCCAAAAGCTTATATCCTGAATCTCAATATTAAACACACAGTGAA
>CM040240.1:106733668-106756442 GCA_022545495.1 Chrysanthemum lavandulifolium
TTGATCATTCATGAGCAACTTTGAATATGGAAATTTTGCATAAAATGAAAACAAGTCTTATAACGAAATTGATGTTTACAAAAGAGTTATTACACAAGGAAAACTTGAAATACAAAGCTTTTAAGTTAAAACATACTTTGAAAATTTAGTTTAAGCTAAAACAACATTAAAGAAACTAAGTTATGCTAGATATTTTCATACAATGCCTCTCTTCCTTCTTTTATAGACTTTTTGGACTCTTTTGATATCTACGAATCTTTCCCACTAATTTCCACCATTGATTGCTCTAAATCATCTTAACCATCCAAGTGGATTTTACGCCAAATTCTTCTCGAAAGGTGTTTTAGTATTAATGGGGTTGGTTTCAATCAATTAAGAGTTTTGGTGTTAGTGGAGGTGGAGGGACAAGGTATGGTGAGGATGTTGAAAAAGATGAAATACCATCACTGGTTTTGTGATTCAGAGGTTGAGAGGGAGATGAACAGTGATGGGCGGTATTTTGCCCGTTTGACTTTCGTTGACCGTTGGGTATTAATAGAAAACGGGGGTCCAAAATGGATTGTGACAGGGATCAAAATGTATTTTGACCTAGCTCAAGGGTCAAGCCAAAGGGTCAAGGGTCATGTGGTTGGGCTTGGATATGGGCCAGCAGGTTTTAGTGGATTGGATTTGGGCTTGGTATATTAAAAGAGGATCCGTTTGGTTTGATAGTATACAAGGACTAAAATTGCAAATTCTCCAAACTTGAGGGACTGATCATGACACTTTTCCAAACTTATCACAAGGACTAAACTTGACAAACTTTGATAGTACAAGGACCCTTTTTGCATAAAATTCTATTTTTAGAAATCCAAGGACTATTTTTGCAATTTTTCAAAGTTTAAGGACCTTTCCTGCCATTTGACCAAAGAATCATTCAAGGACCTAATTTTAACAACTTAGAATATTTCAGGGACCTTGAATGACAAAACTTCACATTTTGAATTCAGAGGACTAGATTTGACAACTTTTAAAACTTGGGGACTAAACGCCAATTTTGCAAACTTGAATCATTTTTCATCGATTTTGATATTTTGCATTTAAAACACATAAAACACCGATTTGCGATATTTTCATCATTTTGATGCATTTTTAGTGTTTTCGATGATTTTGCGATTAAGATTGTACAAAATGATGAGTATTTAGACACTCATCAATCCCCCACATCGAGATATTGCTAGTCCCTAGCAATGATTTAGATCTTTAATGGATTTTAAAACTCTTTACCAAAAGCCATCACTTCTGGAGTAGCCAATTGTTTCAGTTCAAGTAAGAACCTTGGTACAACGATAACCAAATGATTTTGAGCAAATCATAAGTCAGTAAACGGATTTGATTTGTCTTCACCGTAAGCCGTTTACTCGGACTAGCCAACTCTTAGATAAATTATCGAATTATCTTTGGTGAGCTAAATACCAATTATGGATTTTCCAACGCCTTTAGCACAAGCCATAAACTTATGGGCTAGCCAACTCTTCACTTTTTAGGATATGGTGAGTTGAATACCATACAATTTTGGGCAAATTGCAAGCCATAAACAGATTTGATATATCTTTACCAAGAGCCGTTTGCTCTCGGATTAGCCAATCCTTTTGTTTTTAGACATGGCGGATGATTACCATCGATGAATAAGTGAAAACACTTATTCAAAAAAATTTGGCCAAAACGGGAATTTAATTTGGTGGAATAATTACATGATAAAATTCGTGAGAATTCCCCACACTTAGAAATGAATATTGCCTCAATATTCAAAGTACCGCGTTATTATGTAAACATAGAACATAAAAGGGAAATACTATGGCCATTATTTTATTTTGATATATACATATTTTTTTTTTTTTTTTTTAATGAATTATATACAACAGTGGGCAACTCCCACACTAGGGTGGTAGAAAGAGGAAGAAGATGTAAATATGGGTGAAAACCCATATGGTGTGTGCTAATGTTTTTGATTCCAGTCATTAGCTTGACTCGATCCCCGCATTCATTGGTTCATGGGGAAAGTTTGTAGATCCGGACAACCACGGGAGGAATGTCCTCTCCAAAGTAATGCTTCACCGATGACCATTCACTTTAAAATTAGGACCATCGGGTTGAGATAACTCGATGGTGCCATAAGGATAAACCTTAGCGATAGTAAATGGACGAGACCGGTGGGACTTGAGCTTTCCCAGAAAATCTTCAATCTTGAATTGAAAAGAAGGACTCGATCACCAACGTTGAAAACGCGGTTCTTGATTTTGAGTCATGAATCTTCTTTGTCTTTTGTTTATAGATCAAAGAGTTCTCGTAAGCTTGATCACAAGTACATTTAATTCATTCATTTGAACTTTTCTATGATCACCACCGTCTCGAATATCGAAATTGGCATGTTTTAAGGCCCAAGATGCCTTGTGCTCTAACTCAATCGGAAGATGACATGCCTTTCCGTACACTAGCTTGTATGGAGTACACCGATGGGTGTTTTGTAAGTATATCGGAAGGCCCAGAGTCGTCATCAAGTTTATCCGACCGGGATGCACGATTTTCGCCTCGTCCTTTCAAGAATTCTTTTAATACCACGGTTGGAAACTTCCACCGCCCACTTGTTTGGGGTGGTATGCAGAGAGAGACGGTGGGTAACACCATACTTTTGCATGACACGATCAAATTGGTCATTGCAAAATGTGTACCACGATCATCGATTATAGCTCTCGGAGTTCCAAACACGGTAAAAGAGATTTTAAAATTTCACAACTACTCGGGCATCATTGGTAGGCAAAGCTTTTGCTTCAACCCATTTTGACAAATAGTCAATGTACCACAGTATGTATTTGTTACCATGAGACGAAGGAAATGGCCCCATAAAGTCAATACCCCATATGTCAAAGATCTCACAAACTTGAATGGCATTTTGCGGCATTTCATTTCTTTGAGATATATTTAGTGACGTTGACAAGCGTCGCTGTGCTTTGACAAATTTGTGGGCATCCTTATAGATTGTGGGCCAATAAAACCGGAATCAAACACCTTTTGGCGGTGTAGTTTGGACTATGATGGCCCCTGTAGGTCAGCATGGCAAGTCGTGAGAATGTCAATAGCTTCACGTCCATAAACACACCGTCGGATGACTTGATCCTGATTTTGAATAAGAAGGGTCGTCCCGAAATAATGTTTAACATCTTTGAAGAATTTGTTCTTCCGTTGGGTCGACATCCTTTCACAATGAAGTTACCCGCATGGTAATTTGCGGTCGACAAACCATGGGGTGGTAGAATTTGCACGAAAAGAAACCGCATTGAGTGTCTCGAGAGGAAATGTTTCATTTATTCCTTTTTCTCGAAAACATCTTGGTGAGGGTTTTCTAATACAGACGGATGATCGCAGCCTAGATTTTCACTCCTTTTTATCACGTATGATGATATCAAATTCGGAGGAGGAGAATCCAACGAAGCAATCTCGCTTTGCATCTTGTTTTGCAAAGAGATATTTGAGAGCCGAGTGATCCGTATATACCACGCATTTGGTCAAGATCAAGTATGGCCGAAACTTCTCAAATGCATACACCACGCCTAATAGCTCTTTTTCGTGGTGGTGTAATGGGTTTGAGCTTCATCATAGTCTTACTTGCGAGTGGATAGGTGAAAATGCTTGTTTCTGCGTTGCCCTAGGATTGCACCGATAGCAAAATCACTTGCATCGCACATGAGCTCAAAGGTAAATCCCGATCGAGCAGCGAGAATGGGTGCTTCAAGAAGTTTTTCTTCAATGTTTCAAAAGCTTTGATGCACTCGGGTGAAAAGATAAAAGGAGCATCCTTTTCAAGAAGATGGGTCATAGGCGGGCGATTTTAGAAAATCTTGTATGAATCTACGATTGAAACCGGCATGACCTAAAAACTCCTAATACCATTGACGGTAGTAGGATGAGGTAATTTAGCAATAACATCGACTTTTGCTCTATCTACCTCAATCCCATTTTTTGAAATTTTATGGCCAAGGACTATGCCTTCTTTGACCATAAAGTGGCTTTTCTCCCAATTTAGACAAAGATTGGTGTCTTCACACCTTTGAAGCATTTTTTCTAAATGGGAGAGACATGTTTGAAAAGAATCCCCAATGACCGAGAAGTCATCCATAAACACCTCCATTGTTTCCCCGATCATGTCGTGGAATATGGCCATCATACATCGTTGGAACGTGCCAGGAGCATTACATAAGCCAAAAGGCATACGTTTGTAGGCAAAAGTTCCGTATGGACAGTGAATGTGGTCTTCTCTTGATCCCGTGGATCAATGGGAATCTGAAAATAACCCGAGAAACCATTAAGGAAACAATAGTATTCATTCCTCGCTAATCTCTCAAGCATTTGGTCCATGAAGGGTAGAGGAAAATGGTCTTTACGGGTGGCGTCATTCAACTTACGATAGTCAATGCACACACGCCATCCGTAACCAATCGAGTTGGAATTAACTCGTTTTCTTCATTGTGACAACATTATGCCACCCTTTTAGGAACACGGTGAATTGGGCTAACCCAAGGACTATCCGAGATCGGGTAAATCAATCCTGCATCAAGAAGTTTGATAACCTCTGTTTGATAACATCATGGATTTTTGGATTTACTTTTCTCGATGTTGAGCTACTGGTTTAAAGTCATCCTCCATTAAGATTTTGTGAGTACAAAACTGTGGTTGATACTTTAATGTCGGAGAGTTTCAAGCAATTGCTTGCTTGTGTGACTTCAAGACCTTTATGAGCAGCTTTTTTCATCTTTACTCAAATCTCGAGCAATAATGACGGGTAATTTATCATCACCCTCAAGAAATGCATACTCTAGATGATGAGGTAAGTCCTTAAGCTCAACCTCAGAAATTCTTGATTTCTCAACCGACTTGACTTCCTTGTTATGAAGCTTGACGGGAAGGAGAGGAGGAGAAGTGTTACGATTTAACAACTTCTTTAGAAGAATATCTCCTCAGTTAATCTCATTTTGATTAATCTCATCAGAATTGAATCACTAGTGTGAGGGGTTGATGATGGATCATCATTAAGCAACTTCTCAATGAGAAGTATGTCCCCTCAATGTCAATTGGAGCGTGATCAATTTCCCATGGAATGTAATCACTAGCCAAGTATGCTTCAATCTCTTCCAAGATGAAGTCTCTTCCCTCAAAAGGAGTGATAGAAGGATTAGAATTGGCTATGATAGGTTGAGAAGATGGTGGGATCCCCACCTGCAATTATGAGAATAACCTAGAACTTCGAGAGTACTCTTGAAGCAACATCAATGATATCTATTCGGTTAACCGACTCGGAATCATAGTTTGCGGAGTACCTCAAAGTTTGATCAAGGTTAAAGGTGGCGACTTCATTACCAACACGTAATGTGATTTCTTGCTCAAATACATCAATGAGAGCACGGCCCGTTCTCGTGAATCCTCGACCAACAATGAGAGGAACCCGATGATCGCATCAAAATCAACAACCACGAAGTCACCGGAAAATGGAACTTTCCTACTTTCCAAATACGTCCTCGGCAATGCCCGAGGACGGATATGGAACGATCGCAAGCTCGAGAGTCATGCATGTAGGAGTAAGTTCCGAAGAGAAAGTTTCTTCCATCTTGAATAAGGCATAAGATTGATGCTTGCACCAAGATCCGCTAGGGCAAAGCATTCAACCATTCTCGAAATACACAAGGTAATAGAAATTTCCGGGATCTCCAAGCTTTCTGGAAGCTTTTCGTGATAACTGCAGAGCGTTCTCGTTAAGAGGAGTTTAGCCATTTCAAACAGCCTTTTCCTTATTGCTTAACATGTGTTTGAGAGTTGATGCAAACTTGGGCATCAAAGATGATAGCATCCATAAAGCTTATGTCAAAATGTAACTCTTGGAAAATTTGGAAAAATTTATCCATTTGATGGTAGCTTTCTCGCGGAGCTTTGCTCATTCAAACGTGATGGGTAAGGAATAGAAGATTTGGATTTCTGTTTCTCAGAGGAGCTGGAGGTTCAAAAACAACTCCGGATTTGACTTGGGTTTCTCGGACAACTTGAGGTTGGACTCATGAAGGTAGGACGTGTGCGGTACCGTGGGCTTGAATAATGCACCTTGTCCATTGTATCCTTGGTAACTTGACTCATTGCCACGGTGGAGGAGGCATTGAGTCGTGGGTCCATTGTGTGTCGGAGGTTCACTTTCCACTACCTTTGGGAGAGAAGAAGAAGAGGTAGTAGGAACAGTGGGTCCAAAGATATGAAACACCACTTACGGTTGTGATCGCTTTGTACGCCCCTCGGGTTAGCGATCGTGTTGCTCGGAAGTTTTCCGAGCCCGAGGGTTGATCATTTAAAGACTTCTTAAGATCGACAATCTGTGACCAACAACCTGTTCATTTCATCTTGGGATTTCATGAATTGCTTCAATAACTCATCGATGATGGTCTTGGAGGATGTGGAGTGAAATTCGAGGTCGGATGTTTTGATTAGGACCTTGTTGTTGAAAATTCCTTGATTAGGATTCACATTCCCATGAAATTGATTCCTCGATTGAAATTGTTTTGATTAAGGTTTTGATGTTGGAAACCTTGATTGGGTCCAGATAGAAATTACCTTGGTTTTGAAAACCTTGGTTCATTCTAGGTTGATTACGATTCAGTTAGGATTACGGTTAAAACCGGGTGGTGCACGATAAGTGTTAGCACGGTAGTTTGGTTCATTTTGAGGACGGTATTGATTACCTCCTCGATTTGAAGTACCGACTATAGCATTGGCTTCAAACGGACTACCATCGGTGGCGGACAATTGTAGTATGCATGAGGACCACCACAAGTAACGCAACTCTCGACTTTCTTCACTTCACCATGTGTTGGTGTCTCGAGTGAAGGTCACTTTCTTCCGTTAGCAAGAACTAAAGCCTAAACAATATCGTGAGTTTGTCAATCTTAGCATCGGTGCTAGATGTACTCACGGAAGATGAAGAAGAAGAAGGTCGAAGATGATCTTGATATGTTTTGCTCGGAAAGTATGGACTGAGATTTGTTCTCAATGATTTGCAAGGCCTCTTTGGTGGTCTTGCTCAGAAATTACCTCCGGAGGCATTCAAAGAGTCTTGATTGGTGCGGTTCGGACCATTGTAGAAAGTATCCATTTGCATTAACTCGGTAAAACCATGATGCGGACACTCATGAAGCAACTCTTTGTAACGATCACATGCCTCCCGAATGATTCATCAAATCTCGAGAAAATTTCATTATCTCATTCTTAAGACTTGTAGTTCGGGATGGAGGATAGAACTGGTTAACGAACTTGGTGACTAGATCCTCCCATGTCTCAATAGAGCGAGGGGTTGTTTCTCGAAGCCAATTCCGGGCTTGTCCCTACAGAAAATGGGAATGAAGAAGCTTGATAGCTTCATGTGGGACATTCTTGTACTTGATGGTAGATGCAATCTTGTTAAACCATCGAATGTGTGCATGAGGATCATCCCGCCAAAACCATAGAATTGGCTTTGGGTTACTAGATTAAGTAACCCGGTTTGAGCTCGAAAGTGTCGGCCACGATGGTGGGACAACAATGGCATCTCCGTAACCCTCGATGGGTGCTTGGAGAAGCTCATTCATCGGCTTATCTTACGCCATTACGACGGTGGTGGTGGTGGTAGACGTTCCTCGATCACGGGTGAAGGAGCAGAACGCCTCTACGCTCACGAGGAATGTTTCCAAGCTCGAAAGTAGACTTGTAGGCGGAAGAACAGTGCGCATGCACTAAGTATAAAATCAATTTTCAAAACAAATGAGGCAAAACGACAAGTGAACTTAACCAATAATCACAAATGAAATGGCTTCTTTGAAAAAGGTACACCAAATCAAAAGGACACAATGGCAAGTTTTAAATCGATGTTCGGGAACTTATTATGGTCACACCCCAGTTAGTAGGTGTCTTGCCTTGATTTGCGGTGGTTGATTTTATGTATATATTAAGTACCACCGAAAAGACGAGGTAATGATTTGTGCTGATGGGTTTAAAAACTTTTGGATAATATTTTTGGATCGTATCGTTTAACCAAATCGTATTTCTTTAAGAATCACCTCAAAGGAAATACAAGATAGAAAACGTTCCAATTGTTTTGTTGTTTTATATTGTTTTTGGTGTTTTTAACACTTTAGGAAAAGTGCTAATGAACTTTTTGATATTTTATATAACTTTACAAAAAAAACCTTTTTACAAATGGTGGTATATGTGCAAGAATGGGTGCGAAAATGGCTTAACACACGCTAAAGCCTCCCGCAATGCGCCTAAAATTTGATCTGTCTTGAAAGGTCAAGCTACCTCACACAAGCTAGCCACTTGTGAATGGCTAACCGTAAGAAGCTTAAACCGCAAAACACAAATGCAATGAAGATCGGAGAATATAATGAATTCCGGGTCGTTAAGTCCCACGAGACTCGATGGTGTGTCAAAAATTATTCAGATGATAGAATGATCACTAAGGATAGTGATGAGAAGGATTTAGATTGAATTATTACACTCTTGAATGATTGGAATGTATTTGGACACGTAATTGAAAAGCACAACAATCGATAAAAGAAACGCAAAATGTACGTTTAAAACTACGTATCGCACAAAATAAAAAGTGAATCTAAGAAATAAAAGACCTAAAAATATAAAATGACATTTTGAAATCCTAAAATAAAAGAAAATTATTAGAAAAGAAAATTATTTTTATAACTATTTAATTAATTATTATTAATTAAAAACTATTTTAACTATTTAAAAATAACCTAAAATAGAAGAAAATACAAAATAAGGCTAGAAAAATAAAATTATGATTGAGAAAAATCTAAAATATTATAAAACTAATTTTAAAATTAAAATATATTTTACACACTTTATATCTAATTATTACTAATTAATTATTATTTAAAATACACTTAAATACTAGAAAATATAAAATAAACTTGGAAAATGAAATTTTAACTTGGAAAAATCTAAAATATGATAAAACTAATTTTAAAACTGAAAAGATATTTTTATGCTTTTAATTATTTATTACTAATTAATTACTATTTTAAATATTTAAAATTATAATAAATACTAAAAAGATTAGGAAAATTATGAAATTTTTTCTAAAAATAACTTAAGGTGACAGAAAACTAAGAAAAATATAAAAACAAGATTTGCTTAATAATAAGCTGAAAAGAAAAATCAAAAAGCTAAAACCTATTAAATAAATGCTATCACTAAATTTAAATTGATGTTTTTCTGGTTTTTCTTTTTGAAAACTACTTAATTACTGATATTATGAAACTTTTACAAAGACAAAAATTTTACAAATCACAAATAAGCAGTTATACAAGCTTATAATCCCAACAGTGGGCTAAATAGCTTATTTGGTGTGAATAAGCTCAAACAAACTTACAAATTGGAAACAAAGGTGGAGTAAGATGTAAAGAAGCTAGATGAACGAAATAAAGCTAAAAAGAACAAAATACACACCGATAAGCTACTAAAAGAAGAATAAGCACTTGGCTTTTGCTTTAAAAGACAGAAATGGGACAATGATTGAGGCTTATTGCAAATTTCTACCAAACAAGCTTCAAAATGAAAAACCAAGCTTGAAACCTCTAGATGGCTAGGTCACTATCCAAAGAACCAAAGATCACAAGATTTGAGCAACTAATAAGCTCTATGTGAGCTTATCAATTTGGACCATAACTGCAGCATGTGGCGCCTTTTCGGTCAAGGTATCAAAAGAAACCGGAAAATAAGCACTTAATAAGTCGATTCAAAGAAAACTAGCATTTTCTAATTTTGTTTAGCAATCGAACTTTAATAATCCAAAAGCTTATATCCTGAATCTCAATATTAAACACACAGTGAAATCCTAAAGTTTATTCAAAAACGACCAAATGACAATTTGACTTTTTATAAAAACTAGTTAAGTTGGCTAAAATGAAATTTAAACTGATCCTATTAACTGATTATGTTGTTATAAGGTGATATAAGACTGATTTGATCAACACTAACAACTTACTAACACAAAATCATGATCCTCGAACTTAAAATTCCAACGATTAACAAGAGAAATGGATTAAAGAGATTTTGACTTTTGATGAACCAAGGCGGTTTTCTTGATGAAAGCGAACTATTATGACCAAGTTAAACAGATTCCAAACAAGTACAATGACTAGAGCTCTTTCAAACACAGTGAACCAAACACCTCTTTATATGACTGTTTTGAAGATTTTTAAAGCTAAACACAAATTTAAACCCTGAAATTGATTATAGACCTTATAATATCATTACATGAGACTAATGAAGCATAAAACAACAATGTTAACAACAAGAAACTCAGAAATGACAGTTATGCACTTTTGACTGTTAAAACTGAATTTTTATAAACTACAAATTAAGAAGAACAAGTGACTGATATTAATGATTAATTTCACTTAACTATGACTAATGAACATAAAGAACCAGAGATTACAACTACTCATCAACTAAAACAGTGAAATAAAAAAATTGAACAAAGAGGCTTACAAAGGCTATCCAACTGCAATCACAGAACCAATGATCAAGACCAATCCTAAAGGCTTACCACTAAGCCACTAACCCAAGGCCATCCAAGATTTACCCTGCTCCAGCTGTGAACACCATTTCCATATGATTTTTTATTTTTCAACTAATTAATTTGTACTAAGCTTTACTAAACTGAATTTAAGTGTTTCTAAAAGCTTTACTAAGCTTTCTGGGAGCTTATGTGTCTTATTCAGTCCATAAAAACATCTACAAACAACATTTGATCATTCATGAGCAACTTTGAATATGGAAATTTTGCATAAAATGAAAACAAGTCTTATAACTGAAATTGATGTTTACAAAAGAGTTATTACACAAGGAAAACTTGAAATACAAAGATTTTAAGTTAAAACATACACTGAAAATTTAGTTTAAGCTAAAACGACATTAAAGAAACTAAGTTATGCTAGATATTTTCATACAATGCCTCTCTTCCTTCTTTTATAGACTTTTTGGACTCCTTTGATATCTCTGAATCTTTCCCACTAATTTCCAGCCATTGGATTGCTCTAAATCATCTTAACCATCCAAGTGGATTTTGGCGCCAAATTCTTCTTGAGCAGGTTTTAGTATTAATGGGGTTGGTTTCAATCAATTAAGAGTTTTTGGTGTTAGTGGAGGTGGTGGGGACAAGGTATGGTGAGGGATGTTGAAAAAGATGAAATACCATCACTGGTTTTGTGATTCCAGAGGTTGAGAGGAGATGAATAAGATGATGATGGTATTTTGCCCGCTTGACTTCGTTGACCGTTGGGTATTAATAAAAACGGGTCCAAAATGGATTGTGACGGGGATCAAAATGTATTTTGACCTAGCTCAAGCGGTCAAGCCAAAGGGTCAAGGGTCATGTGGTTGGGCTTGGATATGGGCCAGCAGGTTTTAGTGGATTGGATTTGGGCTTGGTATATTAAAAGAGGATCCGTTTGGTTTGATAGTATACAAGGACTAAAATTGCAAATTCTCCAAACTTGAGGGACTGATCATGACACTTTTCCAAACTTATCACAAGGACTAAACTTGACAAACTTTGATAGTACAAGGACCCTTTTGCATAAAATTCTATTTTAGAAATCCAAGGACTATTTTGCAAATTTTCAAAGTTTAAGGACCTTTCCCGCCATTTGACCAAAGAATCATTCAAGGACCTAATTTTAACAACTTAGAATATTTGAGGGACCTTGAATGACAAAACTTCACATTTTGAATTCCGAGGACTAGATTTGACAACTTTTAAAACTTGGGGACTAAAGCGCCAATTTTGCAAACTTGAATCATTTTCATCCGATTTTGATATTTTGCATTTAAAACACATAAAACAACGATTTGTGATATTTTCATCATTTTGATGCATTTTGAGTGTTTTCGAGATGATTTTGCGGTTTAGATTGTACAAAAATGATGAGTATTTAGACACTCATCAGTCATCGGCGACTAAGCTTCGGTTTCTTCCGTAATCGATTATAATTCCAGATTTAGCATGTGCTAAAGCGTAATTCGAGCGTTATCGGTTGTTATTGATAGACACGTTTATAAACGATTTTAGGATTGTGTAGGATTTGGTTGGCTTCATTTTAGGGTGTGTGTTCCCAAGTAGTTGAAGCCATTCATGAGATGGAATGTAAACTACTTGGTATAGCCCCTATCCGGAAGTGTATGGTTCATCTTGGTGCATTAAAGGTGTTTTTGTGATGGTTTTGTCTTTGGTTGTCATCGTCCATGGTTGTATGATACGGGCGGTTTGTTTTTTGTTATCGAGACTTATAAGAACGGATATATCATATATTGAATAGAGTTGCCTAGTATGCAACTTGATATGGGACTTGTCCATATCGATGTGTGTTGATTTTTTCATTTTACAAAGTTTCCTTGATTAATACAAGTTCATCTTTGCACCAAAAAATATATATATATTTTGTGTTGTGGTATACTTATAAGCGAAAACTTTAGTGGTTAAAGCTTCGATTACAAAGTTAAGTCGGTAGGTTAGTTTTAGTGGTTAAGGTCGCCAAGACAAGGTTAAGTCCGCGAAATAAGATAAGTCTGCTTAGTATTCGTAGTTAGTTACGTTTATGAAAACATAATAGTTTTTGTGTGACTATTGATAATCCAATGGCCACATCAAATTTCTTTTTTGTGGCCATTTCTAACATTTAGTCACACAAAGCATGTTTCTTTGGTTATTTAGTCACATACAATTAAGCATAAAGTGGCAAAAAGTGTTAATAAGTGTGACCATATGGTGTTTAAGGTGAAGAAATATGTCTTTTGTGTGACTATTGATCATCCAATGGCCACTTGGATTTTATGTTTGTGTGGCCTTTTGTAACATTTAGTCACACAAAGCATGTTTGTTTTGGGTATTTAGTCACGTACAATTAATCATAAAGTGGCTAAAAGTGTTAATAAGTGTGACCATATGGTGTTTCAAGTGAAGAAGGTGTCTTTTGTGTGACTATTGATCATCCAGTAGCCACGTGAATTTTATGTTTGTGTGGCCTTTTCTAACATTTAGTCACACAAAGCATGTTTGTTTTGGGTATTTAGTCACATACAATTAACCATAAAGTGGCTAAAAGTTTTAATAAGTGTGACCATATGGTGTTTAAAGTGAGGAAACGTGTATTTTGATTGACTATTCATCCTCCAATGGCCACATATTAAGTTACGTGACCATATGTACTTGATTTTGGCTACACTTGAATAATATGTGTGACAAAACGTTTAGTGTGACCATATATGGCATTTGGTCACGGTGTTAGTAGCAAATGTGACTTTATAGATTAGCTTTCGGCAAGCTAACACAAACTAAACTTTAAACACACATATTAACATACGTGAACATATGTCTTGGATTTTGGCTACACTTAACGAATGTGTGACAAAACATTTAGTGTGACCGTATATGGCTTTTAGTCCAAAGTGTTCAAGTGTGTGACATATATTTGTCCTTTGTTTATATGTATATCGTGACTAATGCTTCAACCTTACTTTTCATTTGTCACTTGTTCCAATTTCGGATGTGGCTAAAGAGTTGGCAAAACATATCAGTCACCCTTAAATAATGTGTGACAAAACTTGACTCTATGATTTAGACACACAAAAATTACTTCATGTGACTAACGCATCAAGGTTACTTGTATTTGTCACGCTGCTCCAAATTCATATGTGGCTAAATGATGCGAAACAAAATCATCAGATACCTTTAGCCACACAACGTTCAATTGTGTGGCGATCAGTTCTAATGGTCACACAATCAAAATTTTCATGTGTGACTAATTAGTACATGTTGTCAATTTTCGTACCTTTAGCCACACAAATATGCGAATGTGGTCGTTCCATTTCGACCATGCGTGACCAAATCCCTTTTTGTACTAGTGGTGGATAAGATGTAACTATATGGTTACATGTTGGGTTTTAATTCAATGATCATCGAGTTGTCGATGCTTTTCAGACACTCAACTGCATGTATGGTGTGGAAGAGATAATTGAAAGATATGGTCAAAGTAATGGACCACTTATCTACCAACCGGAAAGAGAATTAAGTCACATCTCTCAAGGTAATCTCAGTATTGCTTCTTATTTTAATAAGTTGAAAAGATGTTGGGATGAGTTGCAGAATCTTAATGGTTTGCCCACTTGTAATTGTGGTAAGATAAGAGAGTGTTCTTGTGGAATTTTGGATAAGGTCTTAGAAATGGATAGTAGATCCAAATTGATGCAGTTCTTGATGAAACGGAGTGATGAATATGAGGCAGTTAGGAGTCAGATTTTGGGAATGGATCCACTGCCTAATGTCAATAAGGCTTATTACATTGTGCAGCATATTGAAAAACAGAAACAAGTGACACGATACGCTTGCGGTAGCGTTCGGGGTCAAAGGAACTTCCTTTTAAATCGAGCAAGTTTTGACAACACCTAGGCGGTGAACCTAATCGTTGTAGTGTAGTATTAGGGTAAGCCACGGAATTGATATCGTTCTCTAGGGAATAGGAATGCTAGTGAGAGGTTACTACGCTAAGGTTGGGGTTGAGGAAGATTATTTTTATCTTTTTATATTTTTAGGAAATGGAAAGGTACGAATCTCGGGGTTTGGATTTGGGGGGGTTGGTATTTCTACAGATTACTTCTATTATCTAATTATCTAATTAACTAAGGTGAGGGTAGTCTATGTCTAATTATTGTGTGCTCGTATGGTGGTTTAAAGATGTGTTTACTTAGGTTTTATTACTCCTTAATTATCTCCTATTGATGGTTGAATTGTCACGTCCTTATTCTTAATCGCGTTGTATGTCTAAGGTCGTAGGGTATGCGTTTGTCCCTACTCTTTGAAACAACCAAAGGTTATCGCCTAAAAAGTCTCTAGGATTTATAAACTTTAACTCTAAGGTACTCTTCGGATGGTTTAGCCTACAACAACTCTAGGTGCTATAAACTAAGGTTCACAAAGATTAATCAAGCATTAACTACACAACAGATGACCTATCGCATTACTAGATCATTAACAATTAAGATAAGAGACAACCAATCAATATTCAATAATTAAGTTTCATATACCTAAGCAAACACACAAGTAAATTAGGGACATGGAGAACATGCAAGCATACACACAAGTAATTGAAGACATAATTAAATTAATGAAGTAAAACACTTATCACGATGTAAGATAGGGTTTGAAACCCTAAAATCTTGTACAAAGACGACCTTGGTTGGGTTTAGGTTTTTACTCCAAAAGACTACACATGAAAACTAAAAATTCGGATTCTATATATAAGATTACATTCGCGACGGCGTCACCTTTTAATTTGTGGCGCCGTCGGTCGCTGATATTAGAATTTAGTCTTGGCCACGTTAGTCTTGCGACGGCGTCACCTTATGCTTGTGTGTAGTCCCTTCGGATCTCGGCCGTGCGGATCAAATCTAGGCCGCCCCGAGTTTCGACGACATACTCTTTTAAAGCCGACACCGTCACTTGTAAATAAGCAATTTGGCTCCGAGTCACAAAAGTGATGCGACGGCGTCGCGAATAACACGACACCGTCCCCTTGATTCAATGATCAGTGGCTCGATTCTTGACTTTGGCCATTTTCTTGATATATTCGCGCCTTTTCGTCCAAATAAGTGTCATTCCAAAGATTTTGCCTTCAAGATACCTAAAAGTGAAAAGGAACGATATTAAGTAATAACGGATACAAAAGTGATCAAATAAGGGCTTAAACGACCCTCAAAAGGTACATTTAAAACCTTATCAAATATCCCTACACTTGGTATTTGCTTGTCCTCAAGCAAATGTGCTTTTAGCCAATTAATTTATAAGTTAGGGGTCATGAAGCATTGGTTTAAAACAATCCTCAACACATATAAGCCCGAAAGTCATAACAAGCACGGAAATTATATACTAGCGCCTCACATGGGGTGTTTGGATACTCACATCTCTCGTGTATATGAAATATAACAAGTTGGAAATGGAAGATAAACACTCATTAACCGGTCCTAGTACATAGATTACCATAGGCTTGAGACTAGAACAAACCTCCATCGCTTTGGCGTAAGCACCTAGGAAAGACTATCCAAGAGGACTTTTAAAGGGTTGTAATGTTAGGCTTACGGTAGGGAAACAAAGGGTTTGGTAGGATAGGCTATTTAGTGGTGGCAAGTCAAAAATCTTTTTGTTACAAGCATGCGAAGAATGGCGTTGCTAAGCCAAGACTCGACACTCTAGACTCTAGATAACTGAAACAAACAAACATAAATTAAAGATAGATGTAGGATGGTAGATCGTATGTTGTTTTTTTTTTTTTTCTTTTTTTTTAAACTATTTTTTTTCTTTTTCTCTTTTTTCTATTTTTTCGATTTTTTTTTTCATACACTTTTACTCTACCATCCTCTATAGTAACATCAAAATGATAGGGATTTATAGGCACATCCCTACACTTGAGTTTTATTACTCTAACACTAATTTGACCCGAATTGAAAAGATCAAAACACTTGGAGTACATTATTACGCAAATAAAGGGAATTTGAATTTAACGTTCCCTTCCGTCATTTCATAAACTTTAACTTTTCCCATGAGTCACAATCGTCCCAAAGCGTGTACAAAGGATATGACTCAACTTAGCAACTTATGCAAGCAACTAGATAATTGAACTAAGGGTTTTAGGGTGATAACAATAATGCACTAAAGTGAATGCATATAAGGTAGGCTAAGGCGATTTGGGTGTACATTTGGGGTGGGTTGTAAACAATTCTCTTCATTGATATTCGGAGAAACGAAACATCACGAGAACCGCGAAAGGATAGGCTCGAGGGTTAACTAGGGTTATCGTGCACTAAAGATGAGTACAACGCAAAGGTGTGGGGAATTACTCACCGATGTGGAAGAAGTAATTATATTACGGTATCAAACAAGGGTTATCCTAATGCCTCTTATCATTTAGTTATTCCTAACTACACAAGTGTAGTCTTACTAGCGATCTCGGGATGCATCACAAAACAAGTTCTAGAATCTAATATACTACCGGTTCACACACAAAGCATTAAAGATGAATGCTTTAATTCCTACTAATCTAAGGGCGATCCTCACATTTTGGGTGGAATTTAAGTGGTAAAGGGTTTTTTTTGTGCTAGTCATATAACTTCCTATCCATGAGATGCTTTTGTTAAGACTAATGGCCCACTCCTATATGTCATTAAAAATTTTAAATTTGGTGCCAAAATTACCCTAACCGACATTTTCTCATGGTTTATTACGCAAATGCAATTGGACAAAGCAAATAATCAAGTATAAGCATAGTTTCAAAGTTCCCGTTTTATTTTCCCTCCCTACACTTAAAGCGAACATTGTCCCAGTGTTCCCGAAAGTATCAAAGTTATGATAATGGAAGGTAATAAAAGATGAAAGAAACTAGTACTCCCACGATTAGCTTGGTAGGATCCGTGTAAAGTGGTGGTTATATTTTCTTCAAGAAGAACGTTTGCGTGAAAAGCTCCTTCTCATCTTATGTATCTCCTTCTTGATAAATTAAACCGCACACTTGAAGAAAACAAACGAAACCTTCGCGTAAAATCGGTGGTAATAATATATATAAGACTCTACTAAACTAGGATATAATGCTTGTGGAATGGATGTTTGCTGAATTTACGGAAAATTAAGACCTGGAAAATTCCAAAAAATTATAAGTGGCTCGTAAAACGAAAAAGTAATCATTTATTTTTGCTCCTTCCTAACGTCGAGTTGCGATCTCGACAAATCCAAAGTTATCCCGACAAAAGCGGTCTGCGATTTTACGGAAAAATTCGGAAAATTTACATCTTTAGAATCGGAAAATTTCCGCAAAACATCCATTATGACTCGATACAAGCATTTGACTCGAACAAACACACATGTATATATTGTAATCAATTGAAATTCTCATGTTTACGTTTCTTTGAAAACGTGTGTAATCCTCCTACACTTATCCTTTATGTAAAATATCTTTATATGTAATTAAGACGAGGTTAAAAACAAAATAAAGCATTTTACAAATTTAAACATGAGATTAAGCAATTAATAAAGATATATGACACAAACAACAAGATAATCCAATCACACATGTTATAGAGGAACCACGCCACATGCAAATTCATATATACATCGAATTGTTCAAAGTTCAACAAAAGTTAAGATATCCTAAATTCTTACATGCCCAAATAAAATTGTTCCAACAACCAACCATACTTAGCCATAAACAATCCATGAACAAATACATGAGTCTTTGGGAGGGGTCCATAACGATAGTCATAACCTGGGGAAGATGGCCCAAATACCCATAGGGTGGATAATCCTCCTCCCGCCCTAAGAACGGATCGATCGGAGATGTGGCTCAAGCGATCACGCATGGACAGATGTTGCATCCGCTGACAAGATGGTCATAGGTCCGGCTAGCTCTACGGTCTCTTTGTACCATCCATGTGTCCATGCGGCCCATCCATGCTCCACCGGTAGGCATGACAATCCCCACTGGACATCCGTCGGTGGCGTCCGGTGAACCTCTGCTTCACCCCGCTGGTGTCTTTGGTATCTATGGCTCCTCATCATCGCCGTCATCACCACCCCAGAATGTTGGACTAAGCATGGAACCACACGTATCCTCTACCATAATCCATGAGGACATCCATAGCTTTCAGAGACTTAGCTTTGACGACCCTTCGTCACGCCACCGCATTAAGGTACGTGGTACCTCCCGCCAATACGCCCAAGGATCGGGCTAACCGGGTGATAAGCATGCCTTCATATACCCTATCCTCCAACCTTAGTCCACTAGCAGGTCCTCAAGTAGTCGGCCAACCGTAATGGGATGTTGCGGTCTGCACCCCGGCCAATATGCGATAAAGATAGAATAGGCCGTGCAAGGTGACACGATGACCCGTGGCATGGCGCCTGTGATAGAGAAGGTGAGGGTGATTGCACGAGCCTAACCCTTGGATCCCGGATACGTGAGGCGAGGGTACTCCGATGGCGTACTCCCATCGCCTATCGTGTTCCAATCGAATACCCAACATTTCGTCCCTACGGTAACCCCAGTGCCAATTGAGCCCTAAAACATCACTCTCGGTATTCTATATGCATATAATCCCAACCTCCATCCAAACTCAAGTATCGACATAGCCCTCCATTCCCTCCTAACCTAAATCGGATCCCAAAATCAATGTTATCCAGGCATGAACTAATATCCATCGGATAAGATCGTGAAATTCATGCACCAACTCGCCATACACAGGCTCTCATATCTTAAACGACCTCTCCCACTGGGATTAGTGAACTTGTCCTCTAAAGCTGCTGAAAACTCCCTAGCCAAATCATTCTTCTAGAAATGCCAGGTCAAAATAGCCCTGAATCAATAGTCGATGAAGTAAATCGATTAAGCGGCTTGACATCCTTCCTCGACAAATACCCCCATTCCAACAAATATGTTCTGGGAACAAGCGGGGAGTGTTGATACAGGAATTAAGACAAGGATGTGATTCCTTGGGAGTTTTGTCCCGCCAGAGTCGGAGAGGGTCCAGGTGTCATCCCAACGTTTCCGGTATCGCATATACCTTTTCTACCTTTTAGGTGTATTGTTCCTTGCGATTTTGATTTCTTCATGGATTTTCAGCATGAAGTTGTCGGCTAGACCCAAGAAAGTGTCATGAGTCTTTCGATCCGGGCTTCGAGGCGTCTTATTTCCTTTTCTTGCTTGTGGACAAATGTCAACATTATGTCCTCGAATTCATCTTGTCGGGACTTTCTTGGGAGCGAAATTCCTTGACCGCTTTCACATGCTTATCGGCATGGGCGGTTATTTCCATTAACGCATTCACTTGGGCATCCTTACTCATAATTGCTTGTGCTTGGGACGTTGACCCGTTCTCTTGGACAACTGAATTTCCCAACCTTCCTCTTCATATTGAGCTAGGTCCTCAATAACCTCCCCAAGATGCTTCAAAGCATTGAGGTTACTTAGCCTTCCACCAGCGGCATAATCAATGGTTCGTTGGAGGGAGAGACTGACATGATCATAGAAGAGTTGGACTTGAAGCCAAAGATCAATGCCGTGATGAAGGACTTTATGAAGTAAGTCCTTGAATCGAGTCCATGCTTCAGAGAGATTCATCTTGGCGTTGTTGGAACATCAAGATGTCATTCCTAAACTTAGTGGTTCTCCCGGTGGGAAAAATTGAGCAAGGAAGCGAAGTGAGATCATCCCAACTTGAGATGGAGCCGCCGGAAGTCGCTCAAGCCAATTACTAGCTTGGTCCCGTGAGAGAGAATTGGAAGAGACGCAGCGCGTGGTCTCCCGAGTAGTAGCATCGAGGTCGATGGAATCGACAATTTTAAGGAAATCCTTAAGATGTCGATTAGGATCTTGAACGAAGTCCATGGAATGCACATCCGTTTTGCACCAACCGGATGGTGTCGGATCGCAGGGCCGTATTTTGGGCTTGATCGGGAAGCTCAATGGTATTCCTATAGCCTAGGTGGCTTGGTCCCAGTATTCACCAAGAGTCTGACCTCTTGGCGGGTTATTTGGTGGTAGGTTGATGAATGGTGGTTGGTTATCACCTTCCATGATGAAAAGTCTTTGGGTTTTACGAACAAAGGTCACGAAGGGGGATAGACTACGAGGAAGCTAAAAATTAGAAAAACTTTTACTTGATAGGAATCAAGCAAAGAAACCTAAGCGAGGTGGACTCTAACTAGCTATTCTATTCCCCGACGGTGGCCTAAAACTTGATACGCTTACGGTAGCGTTCGGGTCAAAGGAACTTCCTTTTTGTCGAGTAAGTTTTCAACACCCTAGGCGGTGAACCTAATCGTTGTAGTGTAGTATTAGGGTAAGCCACGGGAATTGATATCGTTCTCTGGGGAATAGGAATGCTAGTGAGAGGTTACTACGCTAAGGTTGGGGTTGAGGAAGATTATTTTTATCTTTTATATTTTTATGAAATGGAAAGGTACGAATCTCGAGGTTTGGATTTGGGCGTTGGTATTTCTACCGATACTTCTATTATCTAATTATCTAATTAAATAAGGTGAGGGTAGTCTATGTCTAATTATTGTGTGCTCGTATGGTGGTTTAAAGATGTGTTTACTTAGGTTTTATTACTCTTAATTATCTCCTATTGATGGTTGAATTGTCACGTCCTTATTCTTAATCGCGTTGTATGTCTAAGGTCGTAGGGTATGCGTTGTCCTACTCTTTGAAACTACCAAAGGTTATCGCCTACAAAGTCTCTAGGATTTATAAACTTTAACTCTAAGGTACTCTTCGTTGGTTTAGCCTACAACAACTCTAGGTGCTATAAACTAAGGTTCACAAAGATTAATCAAGTATTAACTACACAACGGATGACCTATTGCATTACTAGATCATTAACAATTAAAATAAGAGACAACCAATCAATATTCAATAATTAAGTTTCATATACCCTAAGCAAACACACAAGTAAATTAATGGGACATGGAGAACATGCAAGCATACACACAAGTAATTGAAGACATAATTAAATTAATGAAGTAAAACACTTATCTTGATGTAAGATAGGGTTTGAAACCCTAAAATACCGTACAAGACAACCTTGGTTCGGTTTAGGTTTTACCCAAAAGACTACACACCGAAAACTAAAAATTCGGATTCTATATAAGATTACATTATGACGGCGTCACCTTTAATTTGTGACGCCGCTGGTCGCCATATTAGAGTTTCGTCTTGGCCACGTTAGTCTTGCGACGGCGCCATCTTATGCTTGTGACGCCGTCCCTTCAGCCTCTCGACGCCGTCTCGATCAAATCTAGGCCGTCCGAGTTGCGACGACCTACTCTTTTAAAGCGACACCGTCACTTGTAAATAAGCAATTTACTCTTGGTAGTCACAAAGTGATGTGACGGCGTCGCAGATAACACTTGACGCCGTCCCTGGGTTCAATGACTGAAAGTGGCTCGATTCTTGACTTTGGCCATTTTCTTCGTATATTCGCGCCTTTTCGTCCGAATAAGTGTCATTCCAAAGATTTGCCTTCAAGATACCTAAAAGTGAAAAGGAACGATATTAAGTAATAACGGATACAAAAGTGATCAAATAAGGGCTTAAACGACCCCTCAAAAAGGTACATTTAAAACCTTATCATGACCCATCCTCTTTTGAACCAACCGCTTTCTTTGCAAATTTGAATGGTAATAAGACTGGTTATCAAGGGAAGAAAGATTTTAAAAGTGGTTCAAATAGGAATGAGTTCAAGAATGTATGTACATGGTGTAATCAGGAAGGTCATTTGGTTGAGCAATGTTTTGAGAAAATTGGTTATCCTGATTGGTACAAAGGAAAGAAGGGCAAAAAGGGTACAAGAATTGTTGCTCAAGTGAATTCAAGTTTGGAAGAACACATGGCTGGAGATACTCCTTTTGATTTATGATATGAGAATGGTGTTGGTGTGGGACAGAATGGCATGTTTGATCAAAAGCTTGTGGCTGCAGTATGTTCAAAGGTGATGAATAGCACTGCAAATGCAAATCATGCTAGTTCTTCTATGCATTGCAGGTATACTTTCATGCTTCACTTCAGATTTTTCTCTATTCTCACATCCCGATATGAATGTTACAATAGACCTGATTAGTGATACAGAGCCTCGGATCATATGTCCCTCATTTGCATTCATT